>CALZFC010000349.1:4950000-5129384 GCA_945643635.1 Allodiplogaster sudhausi
GCAAAATAAATTTTAAAAAAGTTTATAAAATCTATTTTCAAGAGCTACTTTTTGTCCATTTTGTTTTACATTTTTTAGTATGTTGGTTGAAACTCATCTATTTTTTGCATTATATTGATTCATACTTATCTATTGATTACTCTTTTTACATCGATCCAACATGACATATTGATAGTCTTCATGTCGATCGTTCAATTCGCGCCTTTCCTCCTCTCCCCTTGCAGCCGCCACATGCACGGGTTGCGGCGCGACTGGAGTGACGTCAACGGTGTGCCCGACCGGGTTCATGCCTACTATGGGCATCTGTGAGACGCCAACGCTACAGACGAATCCCTCCGGCTGCGTCGTCTTCTCCTGCCCCACTCAGCATCTCTACTATACGGTAAACTACATGCAGTCTGAGCGAGAGAGGGGGGGGGGAGAAGAGAGAAGAGGGAGAGGGGAAAAAAGAAAGATAACAAAAGAGAGAGTACAGTATCCTAATGTACATATGCACAATTCATGGAGCTCCTGCTGAATTGCATGAGAGTTCTAATTTTTTCTGTTTAATTTTGTATTAAGCTCACAGTAAATTAATTAGTTAGATGCTTTCGCGTATAAAATAACGAGTTCAACTTGGAATGAACACACAAAGTAGGTTGTCTAGATTAATTGTCCTGAAATTTCTCCAACAATTAGTATACTTTCTTCATGAATGCCCTTTGCAGTTGACTGGCACGTCGCCATACATCTCGAACCAAATGATGCCGCTGACGTGCTCGGCGGGCAGGTGGCAGACCGCAGATGGCGTGCGCCACGCAACCATCACCATCTTCTGCGGACAACGTTTGGCAATATTACTCTATTTCACTCTCTCTTCATCTCTTTCTCTTTCTCTTACTCAGTTCACTTCTCTTACTCACCATCAGTTAATTTCTCTTTCTCTCTCTCTCGCTTTCATTCTTTCCTTCCTTTCTCCATCCGTTCCCATGTTTTCTTTAGCCTTCGTTTTCTCTCTCTCCTCCTCCTCTTTCGTTTCCCCATTCTGCCTCTCGTTCTCTCACTCTATTCCACTATTTCTCTCTCTCTCTCTCTCTCTCTCTCTCTCTCTCTCTCTCTTCCTCCAGGTCAATGCACGAACTGCTCTCCTGCCCTTCTTGGTCAGATGTCCCCCAGCTGCCCGACCGGCTACATCTGCCAGGCGCAGGCTGTTGCCTCGATGAGCACAGACGGCGACTCGTGCCTCAGCTACAAGTGCCCGTCCGGCAGCATGTTCCTTCAGGTACGGCGGAGATTGTTATTGATAGTAGTAACAAAAGAGATTTTATTGACTTTTGCGATTTGACAAAGAAGGAAATACATATTTTACGCAGGATAACATTAACTAATTCCAATTCTAAAGCAATAAAATAGCCAAATCATGATTGCCTCACTTACAAATGATTGTTTTTATCCAATAATAAAGAAAAATTAGAGAGAAAAACCCCCACTCTTGAGAATATGGACGCGTCGGTGACGGCGGTCGCGTCGAACGACGTCTTCTGCTTCAACGGCATGCTCATCGACACGATGTCCGGCGCCATGTACGGCGCGCCGCAAAGCCTGTTCTGTGGAAAGTGTCAGCAATTCTTTTTGGGAATACTATTCTTTATTCTCATACAAGATCTTACTGATACAATTGCAATGGAATACGCCCTTGTATGCAATACAAAACATACATAGATAGATATACAAATTGAATAATCATAAATATTATATATTTTTTCCTCTCTTTGTAATATGTATTAATTCGAATAGCTGCACTAAAAGAACACGAAAATCAATCGTAATCCCTTTTTTCTGAATTTATCCTGACCATATTCTGGTCGGCTATCTCTTTCTCTAAAACACATGTGCTCTCTCTCGGCAATTTTGTCTCAGGCAAAACGGGGCGAATTCAAAAATAAGTTTTTGACTCCTGTTTAAATTAATAAAAAAAAACTCATTTTTCCCAAAAAAAATTAAAAAATAAAATTGGAAGACAAAAAAAGAGGACTTATCAATGTTCTCTCCCAACCAGTGGCCGGCTGCGCCGACTGCGTGGCGCCCGTGTATACGCCGCCACCCGACGGCGAGTGCCCGGCCGGCTTCTACTGCGGCGACGAGCGACTTCTCCGCGACACTGCGGGCGACCCTGCTGTGCCCGGCTCGTGCGACACGTACACATGCATCAATGGCTCCAGTCTTTTCATATTCAATGTACTCTCTCTTTCTTTAACTTTCTCTCTCTTTATTTCTCTCTCTTTCTCTCTCTCCCTCTCTTCTTCTCTCCCTTCACTCTCTCTCTCGCTCTTTTCCCTATCTCTCTCTCTCTCTCTCTCTCTCTCTCTCTCTAGCTCTCTCTCTCTACAGGGCAATAGAGCAGCCGTTCTCGCCCCCTCCGGTGTCTCGTGCGGCCCGCAGGCACTCGACTTCACCGACATCGCCACGCCGACCACTGTCTACTCTCGCACGTCGACAGTCTACTGCCGTGCGAGTATGTCTCCAAGTACAAACGAGAAGAAAAACCTCGTTTTGAATTCCCGCTCTTGTCCACAGTTACTACTTGCGCAACAGCGACTCATTCAAAAACACGGCTACAAACCTTCTCTTCGAGTGATTCCTAGCAAAATTATTTTCAGACTCGTCTACAACATTTTGTTTTTAAAGGAGGGCGATCACCGAAAAATATTTAATGCAGGTTCGAATTGCGGCGTCGGCCCTGTGATTCCTCACTCTCATTCTCGCGTGCTATTTCGCAGGTCGCACAAACCCGCTGCATGAAAATAGCAGGCGCGAATGAGAGTGCAAAGGGCCGCGGCAATTTGAAATATCACATAATTTTTCGGTGATCGCCCTCCTTTATAATCATAAAAAAGTGCTAAAATGAAAAAAAATGAAACCCATATTAATGGCCCCTCTCAGTGGTCGCCTGCTCGAACTGCCCCGCACTGACGTACGACATGACGGCGTTGCCGCAAGCTGAGCATCTCAACATGCTCGCCGGCACCAACTCCTTTGGCTGCCCACTCTTCGCGTGCATCGAAGCCATCCTCTCTACGCCAATGGCGCGTATTTTAAAGGAAATTATACAAGATAAATATGTATCTATTCCAAAATAATGACTGTTATTTACAACTCTATTTGATCAGAGAAATAAATACTATCCCAGTTTAGGTTAAAATGGGTGACTATATTGATTGATCTCAAAAAAAAAATTATTGATCATAATAATAATCAATAACAAAAAATTGAATACAACTCCAAAATGACGTCATTTCCACTCGCAGCAAATGACGATGCTTGCCAGTGTCTCGTGCGACCCCACGCAGTCAATGTACATCGACCCCACGGGCGCAGCCATCGGAACATCAACCATTGGATGCTGTCTGGCTTCTCTCTTTCTCTCGCTCTCCCTCTCTCTCTCGCTATCCGTTTTCCCTTTCCCATCTCTGTGACTCTGTCGATCTGTGCCTCTCTCGCTTTCCCCTGTAACACTATATCTTTCTTTCGCCTTCTCTATCTCTCTCTCTCTCTCTCTCACTCTCAGCTTTCCCTTTCTCATATTTGCGTCTCTCTACCTCACTCTCCCTCTCTCCTCCAGATGGCTGCAACTGCATGACATCCAGCGGTCTCCTCTCTGCTGACACCTTCCTCTGCCCTCCTGACAGTCTCTGCTACCCTCCGGAGACCATGTCCCCGTGTGCCATCTCCTGCTCCGGCACTGATCAACTCGTCCAATACGTATGGAAAAAGATATTTTCTATATATTTTTTAAAGATATATGCATCAAGTTAAAGATTTATCTGTCTCCCATATTTATTTTATTATTCCGCTTGAAGAGATCGATGAACATTAATAAGGATGGTGCGAAATGGGAAAACAAATTGGAAACGGTATCATTGAAATCTTTTTTTTTTCAGAACACCGTCTCGCAAGCGGCATCCCTGCTTGCCGCTCCCTTAGCGTGCGGCCTCAACCGGCAGTACACGCCGACCACGTCGGGACTCCTCCTCGGCTGCGTCGCGCCAGGTTAGCGAGTCGGAGAACTTGGCGTGGTCGAAAGATAACCAAAGGGTGGACGGGTGGGCGTGGCTTAGATAGAACCACCATGAGGACGCGTGGGCATGGCCTACTTTGAAATGCGAGCTGATCCATGATTCAGCCAGCTCACTCGCCTCCACGGTCACGCTCGCCGGCTGCCCCGCTCTGACTCCCCTCGCCGGACTACCATTCGAGACGGCACCCGCCAATGTGCAGTACGGCTTGAAAATGTCCGCATTGGCAACCGGCTCCACTACGGCTTACGGCATCTGCAGCAGTGGAGTCATGCAGACGGCGGTATGAGCAGAGAGAAAGAAAGAGAGACAGAGAGATAGAGAGAGAGGGTTGGAAGAGAGAGAGAGAGCGAGAGAGAGAGAGAGAGAGCGAGAGAGAGAGAGAAGGAGAGGAGAGAGGTGGAGAGAGAAAACAGAACTGGGGCATAGAATGAGTTCAGGGATAGAAAGAAAGGCGAAAAGTAGAAAGATAAGATTCATAATTATCATATTCAATTCAATTCGTTTAAGTAAAGGAGACACATAAATACAAGTATATATCTAACCTAAGATTTACCGTATGCATTTGCTGTTCCAGGATGCGGCCGGCACGGTGTCCAGGGCTCTCGGCGGCATTCAATGCACCGGCACCGGCTGGATCAACGTCATCACGCAGACGCCCGTCACACAAGTAGAGACAATCTTTGTTTCACTCACACTGACAAATGTGTTACATTTGACAAAAATGAGACAAAAATGTGTGCAGAAAATCTTTTTAGCACATTTTCACAAAAGGATAACCGAAAAGCAAAAAGCATTGGGAACATATTGATACCATTTGGTGTGACAATTTACATAATTCCATTTGAAAAGACGTGACAAAATGTGTATAGGAAAAATTAATTTGTTGCTCTCTCTCTCTCTCTCTCTTTTGTAAGGTGACCTGCCAGACGGACGCGATGCAGTGCGCGGCATGCTTGAGCGGCTCGGGCATCGCTACTCCAACCTTCCAGGTATATACTGCCCTTGTATTCCTGGTATAGGACCGTACTTGTTAAGCATCCACGTCTGGCAAAATAGCCAAACACATTGAAGAGTAGTTTTTATTTGTGCAGAAAACTGAATTTAATTGAAATATATATTTTAAATTGACTTCATTTGAGGCAACATCCCTCTACGGCTTCTGCACGGTGAGGTGCGCTACTGGAGGCGATATCTCCTACACGGCAAGTGTTCTGCTTTACATTAGAGTTGTGGTGGCATGGTTTTCGAAGGAAAACGTTCTATTAGATGCTAGAGATTGTTAAGGTTAGATTTTGTTATATTAGAAATTATTTCCGTTTGATATTTTACGATTAAATCTTGTTACGGCTTGATATTGTTAGGGTTTGTTGCAGAATTGTTTCAGTTAGACAGACATTGTTAAGCGGATAGCGATTGTTACGATTCGAGATAGTTACGATTGTTTCTATTGTTACGATTGTGTCAATTGGTACACACATTCTCCCTCTTCCAGTTCGACGGGCAGACCTTCACGCTGCCGTCTCTTCGTTGTGATCCGGCCTTTGACTTTGTCGTCATCGTCGACTCTGCCGGCATCAAGCAGCAGCCGACAGCCATAACTTGTTGATCTCTCTTTTATCTTATTTCATATTTTTTAGAAATTAAAATTTTTAATACATGTACTTTTTAAGTCATAATTGTTTATGTAATTTTTATTCTAAGTTGTGTAAGTTGTAGTGTGATTTAATCTCCAGAACATTTCCAAATCATATTCCCCTCTGTCGACAGTTAAGCAGTGCTGATTACTGGTATTGCTAGTGCTTTGCCGCCATTCTCTGTTTAGAGATCATATCAGTGTTATATTTTTTTACATTGCTCCGCAGTCTGTTTGTTGATAACTCAATTATCATCGCCATAACTTACCGTTACGGGGCTACAGCTTGCTCGTATGTGGCAACTAATAAGGTTTTTTTGTTCCTTACTTTCCTAGGCTGCCAATTGTTCAAATATAGCCAAGCATCCGCGAATGTCTGTACATTAGGAAAAAAAACCACAGTTTGTACTCTCTTTATCTTTTGTGGTAATCATCGTTTAATGAACAAGTTTAAAGCAAGTCTGAGAGAATGCATGAACAATTTGTGTAAGGCAATTGTCATGCCCACTTCCACATTTTGCAGCTTGCTTATTTCTGCGGTACATAGATGACGTCGTTAGTAGCGACAGACGAATAAATGCTCTTGAAGAGGCCAACCGCTGGAGAGAGCACCTCTGCCGCCTGGCCCTAAAGAGCCATTTAAAATTAATAGACTTAAATTAGAATGTACAGTGTGAAGTCGACTAGTGAGAGCTGCTTAGAAAGTTTATATATAATTATTTCTCAACAAATCCATATACAAGCGCTAATAAATTTTTATTGTGTTCGTGTTATTTCTCTCTCTCTCTCTCTCTCTCTCTCTCTCCCTTTCCTCTGCCTCTCCATATCTCATAACTCCTGAATCTCTCCCTTTCTCTCATTCCCAAATCCCTGAATATTTTTGCAAGTTGCCGTTTCAGGGCAGATTGTTGATGAATACGAGCAAGAAAAGGGAACCTTGAGCCCGCGGACAACTTGGATGATCTGCTCGTGTTCCTGATTGTGCGAGAGTGCGTCGTTACTGAGAGCAGCCTTGATCTGTAGTGTTCATTCATGACGAGTGAAAAGTACGGCCCGGGAACTCGGACCTAGAACACGGACCGACCCGAAGGTCGGACCAGATCCAGCCTTTCAGCCTTTCCCCCCCCCCAAATGTCGTTCGATAATTTAAAAAAAGTTGAATTCGTTCCCAGTAAAATTCGCCTGAACACCTTCTTCCACTATTATTGATTGGCATTGCTTCAACTACTAATTGACTACCAATAAGGTGACCGACCGCGATGGCCGCAGTGCCAGCAGCCTGTGGCAGGTCGCCGAGCAGGTTGGTGAACATGTTGGCGCCCTCCGCCTTTGCGGCGTCCATCTTCTGCTGCAGCAGGCTCACTTCGCGCTGTCAACAGCAGAAAGATAGCTTTAGCAGTTAGTAGCATAGTTGCATTCAAGCCAAAGTATTAACAGACGCAATAATCTGTTGTGCTTATGGATAGGTTTTTTATATATATTAAAATGACTAAAATGTCATATTCATATTAGATGATCGATTTGTACTTTGAAAGTGCCGCCCACCGTAACTTTATGCTGGACAGCCCATTTCTGGATCGCCGCCTTCTGCACTCCCTTCGGCATGTCGCCGTCGGCGAGGATGGACATGAGCGCCAGCTTGGCCGACGGGCTGATCTTTTCGCAGATCATCTAATTAGATCAAAGATAAAAGATCATAGATCAATCTTTTAGTTTTTGATTTTTTTAAGTGCTGAACCTTTAGAAGGTCAGAGAAGCTGGCCGAGGCTGGAAGCGAGGGCTGAACCGGCGGCTTCACCGGCGGCAGCACCGGAGGCAGGAGTGGAGGCATCGTCGTCATGACCAAAGGCAAGCCGCCGTTCCACGATCGTTCACTCCACGAGCCACCGTTCCATGGCGCGCCCCAATTTCCTAGATGTGCAGAAATTCACGCTCTAGTCAAAATGCATCATGCTGAGCTTTAAATAACAGGAAAATCTGTGAAAGTTGAAAAAAAACGTTTATGATTTTTGTTGACTTTGGCAAATATTGATACATATGTTCCTGAAAGAAAGCCACGATTAAAAAAGATTCTATTCTCAAGAATCCAACGCACCTCCACCATTCTGCCAATCCTTGAGCACGAATGAGGAGCCCGAGCCGAGACAGAGCAGAGCAGCAAGCAAAAGAGAGCGCATCATTTCACTGTCATAATAAATGAATGATTTTTTTTCTTCATCAAGAATACTCTTTCATTTCGTGAGCAATACAGAAAGTTCGAGGAATTTGCAGTGCGTGCCCCTAAACATTTGGCCTTTTCACTGCCACAAACAGTTGTAATCGCATATAGAAATGGAAGCACTTGAAACAGCAATTGTGTCAGTTCAGGAATGAATATATGTATGTAGACGATAATAGCAGTAAAATAAGTTCTAATAGCAAAAAAAATAGCCTCCTTTGCATATTAAAACTGAAGTGGATTCCCAGCCAGGAGATGCCTTTATCCTCTGCATTCCTGCCTATATCCCCATACGAATGGCAGCCACCTGCCACATCACCTGGCCATCTCCTCTTCATCAGCAGCTGAGCAAAGAAGAAGAAGAAGACCAGCTCAACCGAGAGGTCCCCCGCACATATTTCATAAACATTATCTTCTTCTTTTTTGTAATCATCACTGCAACCATCCGCCAATTTTTTTCGTTTCGAACGCCATGAAAAATTTTTTCCAAAACTAAATGTTATCTCCATTTGTGATAGGACAAAGGTCATATGGAAGATCATCGTGCCCACGCACTGCCACGAGCAGTCACTCGGAATGAAGATTTTCATTGATTTCTTTAGAGGAGTTGTCCGACGAATAATTATCATGCATGGATTGGATTTATGCATGGATTTGCCAGCAAGTTGCATAATGCTGTGTCATTCCAAATTGCACAATGGTACGGCAGGCTGGCCATAACATAAATACTGATTATCACCTTGAAGTGATCCCTTGAATTCTGATCGGCTCTTTTCTATGTTGACCGAAGATTTGGAAGACTTCCATCACAATCGAGGCCTTTATTGCTCGGTAACAGTAATCATGTCTGTGGCACAACACATGTTCTAACATAGCACAGTCACAACGGAGAGGAACATTAGGGCAGAAGAAGAGAGCGGTAGAGGGCATACCCATGCTAATAGTATAGAGAGAGAGAGAGAGAGAGAGAGAGAGGGTGATGAGAGAAAAAATAAAAGAGAGAGAGAGAGAAAGTGAGAGAGACTAGTAGTGGAGGATGAAACGGAAAAAATTGAGGCATTCAGAGGGAGGGTTCCAAGCAACCACCAAAGAATAAGAATCATGTCAAGCAGCGAAGCCTCCACATTCCTGGCTGCGTCAAGATAGCCGCAAACTCGACTGCCCCGTCAGAGTCTTGGCGCATAACCGTACGGTATTAGGCTTGATGCGATTTAGATTTTAGATAGATACTACATCTACTATATACAACAGTGCATTAGGTAGTTCTAAATATCTCGTGGATAAGTATTCAAATCTTATATAATGTGGGCTTCGCGAACGGTAATAATTCTGCATTCTACGATGGAGAGTACAATTTATGCAAACAATGGGCGAGGGCAGATACTAATTATTAGCTCACGGAGCATATCTTGAAGCTGCACAATCCTTGGCAGGTCTTGAGCGGAAAGGTTGCTTACTTCTAATAATGTAAATTGCTCTCGATTCATGCATTGTGACGTCTTCCCAAAGAATGGGTACGGTAGAAATGATCCATGTTATTGTAGATGATTCCGCAGGAAATTCTCGTTTACCGAAGTGTGTGCATACATAGCTGGTATGTGATGATATGCAGAGATAGTCCAATGATAAAAACAGAACTGAGAGACGAGACATTAACTGCTAGGCGAATTACACACAAACACACAGGGAAAGCCCGATGATATCCGACTTATCTTTAGAAGTAGAAGGAAAAAAGAACAATGTTTAAAACATATTAGGGAGAGAGAGAGGCTAATCTAGGCAATGTGACTAAGAAGCGCAATCATTCTCTCTCACAATACAGTCTCTTAAACAATTGTGACATCCATATCGAGAAAGAAAGGAAAGAACAAACAAACAAAAAATGAAAATTAATGCAAACAAGAGACTTTTTATATGAATGAGAGGGAGAGAGAGAGAGAGAGAGAGAGAGAGAGAGAAATAAAAGGCGAGAGAGAATAGTGAACTCGTATTTTTGGTGTACGTATAGAATGGATGTTTTGTCGATTTTTTGGAGTTTTTCAAACCGTTCTGAGCAGAATATAGGTATGTATAAAGAGGAGGAGACACATAGAATAAAGTGCGGCGTGTAAAATGCTCTCGTTTGGCCGTGTCTATGCAGAATGTGGCTGACACGGCACAGCGAAAAGGGTATAACACCAGAAGGGCATTCTTAAATGGGGAGGGAAGGGGCGAGAGGAATGTTCTGACGGATGGATCTAGCCAAATGAAACAAAGTTCACACCAACACAAGCATCCTCATTCCTGTTATTACTGCTAAGACATATTAGTACAATTTGCATCACATACAATCGAGAAACCGGGCAACTACCCCAGCTTAGAGATTGAACAAACGGAAATAGCAGTAAAATATTAAATAGTTGCAATTGCCATTATTGGGTGATTAGGAGCTCGGAAACAGGATGAGGCTATGTCCGGGGGTGGAGATTTGTGGCGTGTCCTCTTATTGTTGGGAGTCTTTGATGCTAGGGTCCAGAGCGAAAGAATCAAAGCCTTCATTAGTCACCAATCGAAAGATACCCATTCTAGGGTGGAGCAAAACAAAAAGGGTCGCATAGCGTACGGTAGAGATGGGGGTATGGCAGTCCTATTCGAGGGGCAGGAGGAGGAAGGAGTAGGGTCAGGTGGTTGCTGCGCGGTAACGAACGGGAAAAAGAGGGTGTTGATGGCTCAAGAACATGAGCAAAGCGAGCGTGAACACTACCCATCTCAGTGACTTATTGGCATACTGTAGTCTCGATTGAACATCCAAAGTTCGGGCCCACCAGTGGTGTGTGTGCAACAAGTGGGGGGAAATAGGGCGTTTCTAACGGATAAAGGGGGGTTGTACTCGTACTGGGGCTAGGGAGCTACTATGTATCGGGTTACTGGTTTACGTGATTCCTTTGGAAGTGTGTGGCCAGGGGCGGCTGGCAAAGTGAACGGCGATGGTTACGACGAATGGGGGACGAGTGTGTGTGTGGAAAGAATCAACCAGTATGTGGATTAGGGAAACACAGCAGAAATAGTGCGTGAAAGATGGAGAGAAAGGGGAGCGAAAGGAAGACAGGAAGGAAGGAAGGCCTAGTCGAATGCTTGTTGGACCTTGTTACATAACCGTATGCTATAAGTGCCTCTAGAAGCTCCCGATAAGGTAAGATGAACAGGGAAAAAATGGAAGGCGCAGGTCATATCAATGTCTTACTGTAATACAATTGACTACTGTAGTCGATTCTCAGCTACTGAGGAAAGGAGAAGCTACTTGAAAGGGTTTTTCTTGCGAAGAAAGAGCATATCACATGAAAATTGGACCATTGGGCTGAGTCACCCGCAAGGAAATAGAGAGAGAGAGAGAGTGACAACACAGTATTTCAAGGTGATGGCAGAGAGAGGGAGGGAAGGAGAGAACGAGAGATAAAGAGAAGTTGGGGGCAAAAGTGCAGAGAAATGGTTCTCGGGGAAATCTCTGAAGTGGGGAGTACCAAGAGAGCATAGCTACCGGTGAACGTGTGGCGAGGGGCTGACAAGATGATGAGAGGCGTGTGGCAATCAGGGACAAGGTGAGAGAGAGAGAGAGTGGAGAAAAGAAGAGAAAAAGAGTAACATGACCGGGAACGAACTTTATATGACAAAACAGGGGCGCACAATCAATGCATGCATGAGAGAAGGAACACAAAAATTGGACGGCAAGGGAGGGAGAGGGTCGGAATGGACATGGGAGGGGGCATGAGAGGACCCTTAGGGTCGTAGTCGGCACCCTTTCAGGTGCCGGGTCACGAGACGGCAAAGAGATCGTTGATGGCTGCGGCAGAGAGGGGGCCTGCCTTGCCTGGCTGGCCACTGCCACCACTCCGATCGCTTCGTTCCCAGCCATCGATCCGCGACTTGAGCACCTCCAGCTTCGAGCGGAGGTCCGTGTGACGCTGGCGCATCTGGCATTATTAATATATATTTTTAACATATGTATTTCAAGTAATTAATTGTTTTAATATATATTTGAACTAAATGTAAAGAACTTATTGACAAACCAAAAAAAAGGCTAAGCTAACAAAAAAACAACAACATAAAACTAGAAAATGAAATCATAAGACAATTATAGGCAAATAAAGGTAGAAAAAGTAAAAGAGAATATTTGAGCATCTTCTTTTTACCTTGCGGAATTCCGGATCCTTCTCGTAGTGCATGTAACGACGCTGAATCGTGTGTTCAATCTGAAACGATAAGGAAGGGGACTGAGATCAAAGAAGAATGTCAATTCAAAAAGGTATCGAAATAAAATTGATAAAGCTTTGTTGTGATGAGAGAGAGAGGTAGACAGAGATAGAATAGAGACAGATTAGAGAGCAGAGAGAGAGAGACAGATGTAGAGAGACGGGAGAGAGAGAGAGAGAGACAGATGTAGAGAGACGGGAGAGAGAGAGAGAGAGAGAGAGAGAGAGGAGTTACCAACCCTGCTCTGCTCTTTTCCCTTCGTCGTCTGCAGCTGCTGTTCGAGATCCTTGAACTCCGCTTGCACCTGAATAACAATGGAAATGTGTCATCGCCAAAGTTTGAAGGAAACTTTGTAATGGAGGTGTAAAATTCACAGCTCACCATAAAAAAAATTAAAGCATATTTTAGGTTTAATACAAATTTACAATGCTTTATTTTTGCCTCGACATATATTTCTTTAGCTCCTAACGACTTCAACTTGAAAAAATAGTTAGGATATTGATATGCTCTCGGCCGAACCTTATTCAGCGCCTGATAGCACTTCATGTACTCGGGATATTCTTCATTGAATAATGCAAAGTACTTCTCAGCTTGCGACAGACGCCGGGCCTTCAAATATGATTTTTTTTTTAAATTATTTGTCAACTTACTTTTCTTCCTTTACTATCTCAACGCAAAACAACGAAATATCTTTCTTTTTTTTGCAATCTTATGACAAAACAATGCTTTTTAAACTATGTTAACATTACTATCCGGAATATATTTTTTCTCAATATTACTCTCTCCGGAACTACCTCAGGAAAGGTCTTGCTCCAGTCGCAAGATGGGAGAGCAGAGTGCGGAGGGGGAGGAGAGGACATGTCGGAGGAGGAGAGAACAGTGGCAGGCGAGGAGAGACGGGAGGCAGCGGAGTTCCTTCCAGAGGACACTGAAGACGTCATCGACGTGGATCCTGCAGAGGATGGAGGAATCTTTTCGTCGGTAAGTTACATTTTTAGGAAAGACAATTTTTCCTCTTTTTTTCGACCAAAAATGAAAGAGAGCCAAGATACACAGTTAACAAGTAAGCATGAACAAAATTCACTCTAGTTTCTACAAATAAGGGACAGGTGGTTGGGCAGAAAAAAAGGGGACCAAATCAGAAGTGATAACGCAATTCTGTATCCGTAAATAAATTTGTCGATAAAAATGAAGGCTAACTGTAATAAGATGCCGAGAGATCTCTTCAACCTTAAAGTGTATAACCCACCAGAAGTAGTCGTGTTGCTATTGGACGCAGCCGTGCCATGGTCGGTCTCCTTGGCAGCGGCGTGAGCGGAAACTGCAGACGAGGAGGCGGCCACTCGGTGGTGGTGGTTGTGGTGGTGGCCATGGTGAGCCGTGCTGTTGCTGATGGTGCCGTGCGTTGTTGACGACGAAGACGACGACGTTGTGGTTGTCGGGTCCTCGGGAGGACTCGCGGACTCCTTCAATCAATAACTCAAAAATCAACTTTTCAATCAATAATTCAATATGTCAGCTTTTCAATCACTAATTCAATAATCAACATTTCAATCAATAATTCAATATAGTCAGCTTTCAAATAAAACATAAAAGTGTAATAAAAATAAAATCTAAAATATATATGTGATATCCTAACCAATTAATAAATATCAATGAATACCCCCTAGAACTGCACCATTGAAACTGTACCTGTCTCGGACGCTTCTCCCCCGATGAACCACCACCGCCATTGCCTCCAGCAGGCGTGTGGGCTTTCCTCTTGCCTGGCTGGGCTGGCGCACCGAACAAATCCTCCAAGATCCTCCTGAAGTTGTGGCCAAACTAAAGTGAAGTTAAAGATATTGTGACTCACAAAAGACATAGCTAAAAAGTACCGTTCAATTTATGTATCCACCCTGGTTTTATGCTTTCCCTGAGTCTTCTTCCAAGAGCCTCAGGTTTTTGACATTCAAATTCTGTTGTATTCTCTCTCCACTTTGCTTTCCGGGCCGAAACCCCCCCCCCCCCCTCTCAATGATCTACCCTGTTTTTCCGAGCACTAGGCAGTGGCTCTTATTCCCTGATTCAACAGCTACAGTAATAGAGCTACCGTACCCGCTCGGACTGGCAGCCTTGGCAGTGGAGAGTGTCGACTGCGCCGTGACCTGGGCGAGCTTGGGGGAGACTCGCTTGGCTCCGCCCACTATTGCACCGCCGGCCACCACTCGTGGAAGAGGAGGTGGCTGGAGTGGCAGGGGAGGAGGAGGCGCGAGGGAAGACGGAGCCGGTGGAACCACTGAAATTTGAACAATATTTATTAGTATTAGTATTATATTTAATAGTACTATATTTAAAAGCTACCTAATAAACAAGACATGAGCAAACTAACGGAATAATTTTTTTTTAATCAAAATGTACACGGCGTAACTTATAAATGAGTAGATGCAAAAAATTTTTTGGGAAAACTCACTCTCGGGGGATACGGTAGCACCGGAAGTGACCGTAATCGCTGCGGCGGCAGCCGCTGCAGCTGCGCGGCTTTCCGAAGAGGGCGCCTGCGGCCGGTCCACTCCAGTCTTCCGGGTGGGGGCAAAGGAGGAGGCAGAGGAGGAGACCGCGTTAGCACCCTGGAATTAGAGAGAGAGAGAGTGTGTGTGTAAGGGAGAGAGAGATAGAGAGAGAGAGAGAGGACTGAGAGAAAGGAGAGAGAGAGAGAGAGAGAGAGAGAGAGAGCGAGATATGGAGAGAGAAGAAGGTGAGAGAGAGAAAGGGCGAGATATGGAGAGAGAAGAAGGTGAGAGAGAGACACGGGCGAGAAAAGTATCAGAAACAAAAACTCTGATTAACTATGGTTACAACAATAATAAATCTGGGCTGCGGAAGAAACGTCCCATGACGCATAAAGGCCAGTATTAAGATAATAAATTAAAATTAAGGTTTAAAATATGAATGGAAAAAAGAATGGCCGCCATTTACCTGAATAATCTTCCGAACGTGCGACCTCTCTTCTGTCGTAAACCACGCCCACCGCTGGTCCACCTCAAATAGGACTGTGCATTAGATAAGCAAAATGAATACAAATAGAACACATATTTCTCTCTTTAAATAAAAATCTGTAATTAATCCAGGATATGGAGCTGGAAAGAGAGAGAGAGAGAGAGAGAGAGAGAGAGAGAGAGGAAAAATTATAGAGAGAGGTATTGATTGAGGGAGAGGGAGAGAGAGAGGGAGAGAGATAGGGATAGGGAGTGGGAGAGGGAGAGGGAGAGAGAGAGAGGGAAAGGGAGAGAGGGAGAGAGAGATAGTACCTCGGAGTAGAAGGCAGCCTTAAGATGGCGTCGGCTGCCCGATTCAGAAATCTCGGAGACCTCGTTGATGATCTGCTCCATCTCACGAGGGTCACTCTGATCCGGAGGCAAGCCATCCCTCGTAAGGCGACGGACGATATCATCCACCGTCTTGTATCTGAGAGGGATATCGAGAGATTATTAGAGAGAGAGAGAGAGAGAGAGCGAGAGAGAGAGAGAGCGAGCGAGAGAGAGAGAGAGAGAGACAGACAGAGAGCGAGAGAGAGAGAGAGAGCGAGAGAGAGAGAGAGAGAGGAGAGAAATATAATTCAGTTTCCACGTAAAACTCATGGACACAAATATAATGTACTTTGGCAGCCCTTAATGGCAAGGAGTGAGGAAAGAAATGTTGCGAATAGATGACTAATATAAATCTTTTTGTTTAAATAAATAAATAAATATATATATATTTATGCAGTAACCTCGCCGTCACGACGACATGGATGACGCGAGCGCGTAGTTTACGGCGGAGAAGATCCTGCTGCATCTGCTTGGACATGTTCGGTCGCGCTCAAAGACGGAGTGAACTTTAGCGACATTTCAAGCATGGATACGGTAATTAACGGAGTTTTCAAATGGATTACGGTAACACGAGAAAACAAGAATTTAACAAGAAGTTGGCAGAAAATAAAGAATAATAAGTCAACGAGATTTTTTTGTGTTTCAGGAAGGATAACTTTCGATCAAACCTACCGGGCAATGAACCCGAGCTCCCGGTGCTGCTAGCATTTGAGGAAGTCGACGAGGTAGCCTGACAATTTAATATCTTTAAAAAGTTGAAGTCTAAGTTTATATAAAAAGAAAATGGTAAGCATTATGTGAAAATTGCCTCTGATGAAATCATATTTACCGATTATATTCATTTTCCCCTTCTTTGCAATCAATCCTACCTTGGCCGCTGGGCTCGTGCCGAGTCTCTCCGTGTTGGCTGCCGCTCTGGCCGCAGCGGTGGTCGGCGGCGCAACAGCCGGTCGCATTCGGCCCGTGACTGGTTTCTCGTCCCGGCGGCCTCTTCAAAAAGATATTAGACTACGGATAAAATAATAATTATAAAATAAAACTATAAATTAAATTTAAAAAATTTAACTCAAAGCCTTTTATCCAGTTAATCACCGAAGCTTTCTTATGATATCGGTTTCAGTAGCGTATATAGCGTATAAAAAAATATGTGGATGTCTAAATACTGATTACTGCCAACGTACTTTTTATCTACTAAAACAATTATTGGTTACGATGGAAATAGTTCATTTCATAGTTTTATTTTACTAAATTGTTCAGTTCATAGTTCTCTTTTAACTAAATAGTTGATTTCATAGTTCTCTTTTTACTAAATAGTTCATTTCATAGTTCTCTTTTTGAAAAGACGATCATTTCTCTAACCTAGAGACATCCTTTGTTCCCCGACTCTTCTCTTCCTCCGCTAGCTTCTGCGCCTTCTCACGAGTCTCCGCAAACGTCTTGTCAGTCGCTTGTATCTGGAAGGGAAAAAATAAGAGAGAGAGAGAGAGATAAAAAGATCAAGTCGATTAAAGATCTCAAAGAAGTGCTCAAGTGCAATTGTAAATCGCACAGATAAGCCTCGGCAGGGTGCGGACTGCAAAATGAAAGGCTAGATGCTAACGATCTCATTTTCTTCACGGATGACAGGATTTTTTTAATGCAAACACAATAAGTTCCCTGTACTCCTCATAAGCCCTTACGTGTCTTCGATCTTTTTAGCGTGTGCGAGAGGGAGGCGTGGTTTGCGTGAGAGGCAGAAAAAAGCGAGAGCACGGCGAGAAAAAGAGAATTAAGAAAAAGAGACATAAGCTCCTCCCCTCAGCCAACCAATAAGCTCTCAGTAAAACTCTTGCCGTCTACAGTATGATGATGATTCGTGCGAGGACCTTTGGCTCTTTAAACTCAAAAGTCTCAATTATGCTGTTTACAACTCTGTAAGTACACAATACTTAACGTTAATATTCATAATAAATTGAAAAAAATCTGGCAAGCAGAAAAAACACACATTGCACCTCATTTCGCTCATTTCTTCGCACCTCTTTGCACCTCATAATTATTGGCACTTTGCCAATTCGCGCTGCCTCAACCACACATGCAGCCAAACACATGAAAAACATTAAATATATACACTTACAACTTACTTTTCCACTCTCTCTCTATTTCTCTGTCTTCCTCTCGCATTCCTCTGTCTCTCTGCAAAAATATGCATTTTTTCGTGTCCATTGAACGCATTCACAAGTCATTTAAAGTTTTTGGCACAATGCCAACATGTGTGCGTTTACGCATTTTTTTCGATTAAAACACATTATAACACTTACAAGGAGACCGAAAGTTGATTCTCTCTCTATACCAGTGAATTGTACAAAGTAAGAGCTTTGTAATGAGCTACAGAGAGATGTATATAATTCACGTTGAGCGTTCTCACAGACACTTACAAGTAAACGATCAAGTCCTGAAGAAGCCTGTTCACATTGAAAGAAAGAGAGAGAGAGACGACTTAGAGAGAGAAATAGAGAGAGAGAGAGAGAGTTCTCCCACTCTACTCTTACTCTCTGATTTTTTTTGTAATTTTATGTATCGTTTAAAGCAGTAAAACTCACAAAATAAATTTTTTTTGGCACTTTGCCAACATTCCAAGTACGCATACCCAGCATCATTAACTCCCTTTGAAAACTCGACAAGTGTAGGTTGCGCAAATTCATAGGCATCCAGCGCTTTCTGTCCAAAGTCGGTTTAATTTCCCAAGCTTGAGGTTGCTCCTCAAATTGACTCCGCTGTACTGGCTCTGCATTAAGCTGAGCTGAGATGGAATTCTTGGCTCTGCGTTCAGTTGAGCAGAGTTGGCCGTCTTGGCTCGGCGTTACGTCGAGCTGAGATGGCCTTCTTAGCTCTACGTGCAGTGGAGCCGGGATAGGCCTTTTTTAATAGTTTTTTTTATTAATTGTAAAATGACGATGTGCAGCTTAGAATTACGTTTAAAAATATAGGAGTCTTTATTAGTGCATAGAATTACTTAAACTCTTAAACTTCGCATGCTTTCTGATGTGCTGTATTCGTAAGCTCTTTGGCGTGCTCTGAACTCTTCTTAAAACCTTTGATGTCTTTCTTTCTGTTCTTGCACTCCAGCTAAAAACTTATTAGCTCTTTACTCCCTAAGCTTAGCTGAGTCCCGAAACTTTAAAAAACTCTTTAACTCTTCTTTAACTCCCTAAGCTTAGCTGAGACCCTGAACTCTAAAAACTCCTTAAGTCTTCTTTAACTCCCTAAGCTTAGCTGAGACCCTGAGCTCTAAAAACTCCTTAACTCTTCTTTTACTCTCTAAGCTTAACTGAGCCCCAAAACTCTAAAAATTCCTAAAGCTTAACTGAGCCCCAAAACTCTAAAAACTCCTAAACTCTTCTTAGCTCTTTTAAGCTCTTAAGCTCCCTAAAAGAGCGGTAGTCCCGGAAATAGCGTAACTTAGTTAACTAGTTCCCTGTACTCCTAATAAGCTCTTGAGGATCTGCGATCTTTTTAGCGTGTGCGAGAGGGAGGCGTGGTTTGCGAGAGAGGCAGAGAACAAGCGAGAACGCACCACCATCGAGAGAATTAAGAAAACAAGACATAAGCTCCTCCCCTCAGCCGACCAATAAGCTCTCAGTAAAACTCTTGCCGTCTACAGTATGATCAAATTCGTGCGAGGACCTTTGGCTCTTTAAACTCAAAAGTCTCAATTATGCTGCTTACAACTCTGTAAGTACTCAAAACTTAACGTTAACATGCATAATAAATCGCTAAAAAATCTGCGAAAGCAGAAAAACACACATTGCACCTCATTTCGCTCATTTCTTCGCACTTCCTTGCACCTCATTATTTTGGCACTTTGCCAATTCCGGGCTGCCTCAACCGCACATGCAGCCAAACACATGAAAAACATTAAATATATACACTTACAACTTACTTTTCACTCTCTCTCTCTATTTCTCTGTCTTCCTCTCGCATTCCTCTGTCTCTCTGCAAAAATTTGCATTTTTTCGTGTCCATTGAACGCATTCACAAGTCATTTAAAGTTTTTGGCACAATGCCAACATGTGTGCGTTTACGCATTTTTTTCCGATTAAAACACATTAAAACACTTACAAAGAGACCGAAAGTTGACTCTCTCTCTATACCAGTGAATTGTACAAAGTAAGAGCTTTGCCAGCATTCCAAGTACGCACACTCAGCATCATGAACTCCCTTTGAAAACTCGGCAAGTGTAGGTTGCGCAAATTCATAGGCATCCAGCGCGTTCTGTCCAAGTTCGGTTTAATTTCCCAAGCAACTTGACTCGGCCGTCCTGGCTCTGCATTAAGCTGAGCTGAGATGGCCTTCTTGGCTCTGCGTTCAGTTGAGCTGAGTTGGCCGTCTTGGCTCGGTGTGCCGTCGAGCTGAGATGGCCTTCTTAGCTCTACGTGCAGTGGAGCCCGGGATAGGCCTTTTTTAATAGTTTTTTTTATTAATTGTAAAATGACGATGTGCAGCTTAGAATTACCTGAAAAATTAGGAGTCTTTATTAGTGCATAGAATTACTTAATCTCTTAAACTTCGCATGCTTTTTGATGTGCTGTATTCGTAAGCTCTTTGGCGTGCTCTGAACTCTTCTTCAAACGTTTGATGTCTTTCTTTCTGTTCTTGCACTCCAGCTAAAAACTCATTAGCTCTTTACTCCCTAAGCTTAGCTGAGTCCCGATACTTTAAAAAAAACTCCTTAACTCTTCTTTAACTCCCTAAGCTTAGCTGAGACCCTGAGCTCTAAAAACTCCTTAACTCTTGTTTAACTCCCTAAGCTTAACTGAGCCCCAAAACTCTAAAAACTCCTAAACTCTTCTTAGCTCTTTTAAGCTCTTAAGCTCCCTAAAATAGCGGTAGTCCCGGAAATAGCGTAACTTAGTTAACTAGTTGCCTTCCCTTAATACGTGTACAATGGGATGAAATGCGTTGTTCAAGAAAGACCAATAATTCTGCTCGTAATTTTTTATTTTTATGTTTTCCTATAATTCCCGTAACTCCTGCATGCGCTTGTTTCTCCCGTATGTATCGAACATAATTTGATAGAGAACCGGAGCCCTACAGCTAGAGTCTAGGAGGCTCTTCTCTCTCATTCCATATTAGCTTCGCCCCATTCTTTTCGTAAAGTGACCTCGACAAGTGCGTCTTCCTCCTTCATCCTCTTGCGCAGAGGAGAAGAACAAGTAGAAGAAGAGAGGGAACTCCCTTCTTTACAAGGAGAACACGTCAAAAGGATGAAGCTACATACGAATAGAGTTCGGACAATTAGAGTGTTCATAATGGTGCAATCTGCACACTTTTCTGTGTCTGGTGCAATTTCCATTCCTGCTTGCTTTGTAATTCTTCAATCTGTCTGCGATTCATTAACTCCTTCACATGAGCATGCCTTTTATATTCAAGGCCCTCACTCAAGAGCATTCCGATCATAATTTTCCTTTTTCTCTCTCGCACTCTCTCTCCCCCTCTTTCTTTCCCTCTCCCCCTTCTCTCTCTTTCTCTCTGGTCAGCTGGTACAGTCAATAACCGAACGCAACAAAACGCCCACACTTCTTGATGGTCAACCTATCATCCAAACCGATTCTAGCACAAAACTGCATTCGTAATAACCGCGAGACTTCCGAAAGAAAGAGAAGCTCAATTACTTGGGTGGGCAGAATTTCTTTGCCAAAAACATATTTAACCGAAGTGTGCTCAAAAAGGAGTAGGCCGAATTTTATCACACCAAGGGATTAGAGTTATAATTATGATAGCCAGGAAAGAAAGGCAAGGACTAATATTCACACATTTCTGTTATCATCATATTGCCTTGTCCCCATTCCAATTCCATATCAGCTACTATACTTTGTTTTAGCCGAGGCGAATCTCTCTCAATCCAGTCTCTTAGGATGATTGCTGGACCAGTAAAAACATTTGTGCAAATGAAAGATGTGGAAGAGCTAGTAAGAAAGAGTAGAGAGAGAGAGATAGAGAGAGAGAAGAGAGAGAGAGAGCGAAAGAGCGAGAGAGAGAGAGAGAGAGAGAGAGACTATCGTCATAATGGCAATATGGTGGTTGTAGAGCAATAGCCTGGGGGATCAAGCAGACTCAGGGGAATGTAGAGTGTGGAGAAAGAGAGAGAGGGCAAGATAGAGAGAAAGAGAGTGTGAGAGATATCAATGAGAGAGAGAGAGAAAGGGAGAAAGAAAGAGAGAGAGAGAGAGAGAGAGAGAGAGAGAGAGAGTAGTTGTAGAGAAGGGCAAGCTCTCCTGCATTGAATAGGTGGTGGTGCTTATCAATGTCGACTTTTTCCTTGTGCATTTCGACGAAATGACAAAACCAGATCCTGACTGTGCGGTGGCTGTGCGCGCACGACGTCGACATTCAGCCAGGAGAGAGAGTGAGAGATAGGGGAAGGGGTGAGAGATACAGACAGTGAGAGAGAGAAAGAGAGAGAGGCAGAGAGAGAGAGAGAGAGAGAAAGAGAGAGAACTAGAAGAAAGAGAGAGCGCAAGAGATGAGGAAACATGCTGCAGGCAAGGACAACCACAAGTGCATTGCGAGCGTCTTGGAATGTCTCCACCACTCACATTCACAATGAAGTCTCTCTCTCTCTTCCTCTCTTCTTTCCTTCCTCTCTCTCTCTTTCTCTCTCTCTCTCTCTCTCTCTTTAAACACTCCCTCCCTCTCATTCTCGCTTCCAACACCCCTCATATTGCCCAGTAACAGCGCGGAAAATAAGAGCCTCGAGTATCAAACTGCAGTTGCCTCTGATTGGGTAGGAAAGGTTCTTAGCGACAGAAATTTGTGAGTGCATGCAACATTAGTAGACTACTCAAGAGCAGGAAATAAAAGAGACTGTAGAGGACCCAGAAGATTAGGGCGGAGTAGAAGGTATTTGTCTCGGAAACCAAGGTGGGCTAGCTGCTTTTTACCTACATGTTACACAAAAACGTAGTGAGGTAGGGCTCCGAGAAGGAACAAAATCAGGGTGGGTATCTAAAATAGACAGTAAGTACCTTTTGACCCTGCTCATTAAGCTCTATTGCTGCAGGCGCCCAATTTACTGATTAGTAAATAGTATGTTACTATCAATGTTCCAATAATTCTGCAGGAATTAATTATATTTACAAACGCATCCCCAATTTGTTTACGCTCCCTTGCCGTTTGTTTAGCCTTTGTTCACGCCGACAACAACAAATACATAGATAACCCCTCCCTCCTCTCACTATTTGATGCATAGGAATGTTTGTGCCATTTGCCTGGTCTTTTATTGCCTGCCACAACACAGTCTCTCATGGACGCAACAGGAGAAAGGGAGCGATGGAGAGAGAGAGAGAGAGAGAGAGAGAGAGAGAGAGAGAGATAGAAGAGAGATATAAAATGGAGAAACATTGAATAGAAGACTGGGCGAGGGGGAGGGGAAGAAAAACAGCCAAACGAGTCAGAAAAGAAAGAGAAAAATCATGTTAGCCAATATAAAGGAGGAACAACGAGAAACAAAGAGAACGAAAAGGCCGGAAGAGAAAAAGAGACAGACAACGTCACAGAGAATGTGATGTAAAGGCTTCTTTCCGTGCAAAAATTGAACAACGACGAGGAAGCGCGATAGCAGATGGAGAGAGAGCGAAAGAGAGAGAGAGAGAGAGAGAGAGCGTAAGAGAGAGAGAGAGGCAGAGAAAGAAAGTAAGTTGATCGTCACATTGAGAACTGTCGCTGCTGCCTGAGCATGCAGTCGACTTGGGGGGCAAAAAGACGTCAAATATCCTATCCAAATGCATACACCCACACCTTTTTCATCTTTGACGTTCCAATCGCACAAATACGAACGTTTTGCCAACTAGCAAAATAAGCATGGATGCGCTTAAAAGAAATCGGATCAGAATACATTCAACCCACACACATTAAACATTAAAATCATCTTATTTTTTATAGGGAATCCTTAAAAATAAACAGCAATTATATGAGGCTTCCTTATCGTATTTTATGGCATAAAACGATGAAAGAAAACTATCATTCTCTAAACTATAAATTCGATCATGACTATGGTATGCGCGTGATAAAATTTTTAATGCATTCTTTCAGTCCATGTTACTTTTTTAGTCATTGCAATTATTTTTTATTTTTTTGCAATTAATAAGCAATATCTTCTAATTAGTAGCAGCTCACTCCTGGTCAGCATTTCGTAAGTCTTCTCCTGTTTCTTTTCTATTTAGTAAGCCCCGTGTAATCTTTCACACTAACAATACTCGTTATGATTCTCATGCCTTTCAGAGTGTCACTTATTGCTTGAAACATCAGCCTCCACTGGCATACCTCTTCTCTACTTTTTTTGCAGAGATAGCGATAACAGGCGAAGCGAGAGAGGTGGAGAGAGGTAGAGAGAGAGAGAGAGAGATCTTACAGGTATAAAAACGACTGTTCGATGTTCGATGAGTGGGCGGGTGAGGGAAGGTTGGAGGGTTTGTGAAGAATGAAGCCATGTCGACGACATCGGCGGTGAACCACCCTACCATTCTCTGCCACCCCAGCCGAAACAGGATCTCTGTCCTTCTCTTCTACCTCTCTCACTCTCATCTTTCTCTCTCTATCTTCTTTCTCTCGCTCTCTATTTCTCACTCTTTCTCTCTCTCTGTCTCTCTAACGTCCCAATAATGCCAATGAAAACTCGTTCACACGATATAGGCACAGGTGGCTGTAGAGGAGGCAAGCGCACTGGGCGAACATTCACGGGAGAATGGACAGCAGCGAGAGGGCAGAGTGGCAGAGAGAAAGGAGAGAGTGTCAGGGATCATGAGAGACGCAGAGGAAGGGAGAGAGAGAGAGAGAGAGAGAGCGAGAGAGAGCGAGAGAATATAAGCAATCAGAGAGCTAATGGAGAAATAATAGGCGATTCGCAAAAGCTCTATAACAGAAAGAAGAAGAAGAAGCAAGAGAAAGAAGAATATGAAGCGTGTCAGTCAATAATGCAGCAAGCACTTACGCGCTGGTCATCAAAATGTCGGACCAAGCCCAAACACCCCCCTGTCATTCTATTCTCTATAGAGATTGCAAGCGGCTGGCAAAACTTCTCTTTCCATTTTCCAAGGGCATAACCTTCCTCGCCTCGCATTCCTTCTCCCTTGCCTTTTAATGCCATAAGACGGCTCTAACGCAAAAGTTGGCACCAATCGCAATTTCAGCCCCGAACAAACATGTGCATCGAAGGAGAATTCCCGTTGCAGAGTATGCAAATAAATATCTGGGAAATAAATAAAATAGAGCTCACACAACAATAACACAGCCCTATGTCGGAGTCAGTCTCCACTCGATTACAGTAACCTAATGTTGATTACAGTAACCTAATATATTCGACTACAGTACACCTACCGTATACTTGTGGGCGACCGAGGCACGCGTCGCGTACTCGCCTCGCGCGTCGCGGCTCAGCGTGTCCGCGTGCGGCTGCGGCAGGGACTGTACGGCGAAGCGAAACGTCTCGGCCGCAGCGTCGCCCGGTGCGCCAAGCTCGATGACGCCTCCGCCCTGCACACAATTATTAGTTTTTCTTCCTTTTATTTTGTCACATTTTCACCCTCTTAAAAATGAGTAATCGTTCTAAAAAGAAAGAAGAATGAAAAAATTGCACTTAAAAAAGATTTTGCTCTTCTTTTTACAAGTGCAATTAAGCCTATACAGATAATCGGCCTCCCAAAAGCATACCCCCTCGTTCTTAATAACCGCCAGTTATCGATAGACCGATCGATCGATTCCGCTTGGGACCCACCTGCGGATCGATGCGAATGCGCATGGGCAGCTTGTGCCGCTGCGCCTTCTGCAGTGCCGAGATGCACTCGTCGGTGAGCTTGAGCTGGACGACACCCTCGGCCGAGGCATCGCGGCGGGACAATCTTTAAAAAAAAACTCCCGTTTGAATTGGCGCCATTTCCCCTGAGACAAGTGATTTAGGGAGACGAGCGCGACTATAAATGGCGGGACAATATGAGCAATGTACATTGCTTTCTGAAATTATTTAGAGCCAACACGAGTGGACACTTATTGTTCGACTATAATAGAGACAAAATGGTTTTTTTTTCTCAAATTATTTTATTTGTTTATTTATGTATCCGAATAATTTAGTTGTAAGAAACTTGACAAAAAAAAAGAAAATTCCCCGATGAAAAACATTGAGAAAAACGGGGATAAAAATAGTACTATTAGCAAAGTTATTAAATTCAGACACACTTTAAACCTGTTAAAATCGAGTGCTTTTCTCCAATCATCAGCCGAAATGAAAGGAGACACTTAGACGATAATTGAGACAGAAGGATTGCAGCGGAGGCGGCAAGACCAATTGAGGATTAGGATGAGAGAGCGCGATAATCTTTCAATTCTATCAAGTCCGAATCATTCGGTCTAAAAATGTCCATTTTCATCTTCTTTTCTGTCTGTCCTCGTTTCTGCTCTTCAGATAGCGAAACAGAGATCCCATGGAACATTGGATCTCTTTGGTACCCGACAATCTCCACGTTTTCGAAAGCGGTAAGCCGCTTATATGACAAAAACTATTATGAACAAAAATTGACGGTCGGTCAAAGAATTAAAAACCACTCTCATTTGACTCCATTTTTACTCATAATCGCATAAGTCGCATCATCACTCGCTCTCCCTCAACTCATATAGAAGATAGTGAACGTCATCCGTGTCAGTTGCCCGCTTCTCGAAGAAAAAAAAACAACTGTACATATCTAATCTCGGAAGAGTGAAGAGAGAGAGAGAGAGAGAGAGAGAGACAGAAAGAGAGAGCGATAAAGAGATAACGAGAGAGGGAGAGAGAGAGAGGGAGAAAGAGAGAGAGAGAAGTCCCGTGACTGCTACCAAGTCACAATCGTCTCGTGATCCAGCCAACTTCCTCTACATCTCTCTCTCTCTCTCTCTCTCTCTCTCTCTTACTCTCTCGCTCACCTACTCTCACTCATCCCTTGAATTCACCTTTCGACCCCCATCACTCATAAGTTGCCTGGTTTGGATAGATAGAGAGGAGAGAAAGAGAGACCCCTTCGAAATGACCAAACAGGGATGACCAGTCAACCACAAGTCGAAGAACATTCACCCTTCCGATGATAAGAATGATAAACAAGAACCGTGAAACAGGGCGGAAAGAGAGTGAAGAGATTAGTAAGAATGACATGGATAGAGAAAGAGAGAGAGAGAGAGAGAGAGAGAAAGAGAAACACTCTTTATAAACTATGCCAGTGTAATGGGTGATGATTCTGGGAGATTGGGCAATCTAGAAAAGAGTCGAGAGTGAGAGCGAGAGAGAGAGAGAGAGAGAGAGAGAGAGGGAGGGAGAGGGAGAGAGAATATCAACATCAAGGTAGTGTGTGATAGAGCTTGAAGTGAAGTAGCTCTAGCATCTTGCTGATCTAATGAGAGCGCGCGACCAAAGATCGATAAATGCCAGAAAAAACATTGAGCTAACAATGAGCAAAAGGTTAGGACAACGCGTTTTTGATCCATGAACTTAGCATACCTGAAATGTAATAAAACAGTTAGTCATTCCTCTTATAATTGCTCTTTGAAAAGAATATTTAAAATGAATTACCCAAGAAAAAGAAACACGAGCCATAGTATATACTTTTAGGGAGACGTTTGTTACAAAATTGACACGTTTGATTCTTTTCTCGCAGCCACAACATTCTAGAGTAGAAAAGAACAAGAAATAGAGAGAAAAGCCAAATGTGGTGGTGCCTTTTACAGATTGCAATTTAGCTGCATGAGAACAAGCAATTTGCACGCCAAAACAAAGGCAAAAAAGAGCCGCAATCGTTGGCCTCTGAATAACCAGAATCGATCAAGATCGAGTTAGAGCCAAAAGCGGATAAAACCATTTTTGCCTTATTCACATTTGGGACTCAAAATTAGCGCTATTTTTTTTACATTTTAATATATATAAAAATAAAATCGCAAACTGTTGAATACATATTTTTTTAGGTTACTATCGTCAGAATCGTGAGGCTAACTAGGCCCGCTTCTTACTATTCGATAATTTTTTTCAATGTTGGACGTCAAAATCGAGGACTCTCTTCTAACCTGTGCACGTCAAGTTGTGGAAGGGTAGGAGCATCTTCAGCAGAGGACATTGCGAGAGGGGCAGAGACGCAGAGAAGGATAGGAGAGAGAAGAGAGAGCAGAGAGAGAGAGAAGAGTGTGGCAGACGAGGAGAGCGCCCACTCTTTTGCTGCCGGCCGGCCGGCTCTCTCACCCCTGCATTGGCCACAATGTGAGACTTTCGCGCTCAGTTACACAATCAATTTGCACAAATTAATATGCGTTTCTAATGAACTTTTTTTTCACACTATCGCACTTTGAGTGATCCAATTAATTAATTAAATGACCTCTCTATGGAGTTTAGAAGCCGCATATTAAAAAAGCGAACTTTTGAATTAACGTAAAGTATAGCAAAATGTTTTGGGGGGCTATTCTTCATCGCGTGTATCCATCATAACAAACCCCAAATCACTCGCTCTGTTTCTCTACTACGTCTAATCTCAAGCGCGCCTTGTATTCCCTTAGTTAGACACCTAGTTGTCACTCTTTCTTTCTTTCTGGATGAGTGAGGAAAGCGTTTTTTTTTCTCACCAGGCCCGCTTCAAGATGCATGCTATTTTCTCCCTTTCCTACCGATCTTTCTTATCGGGCCGGACAGTATTTAGACAAATTCAACACTTTCTCTATGGGGCAATTTTATCCAGAAAACCAAACTATCCAGTAGATATTTTATCTTCTTTGGTGAAAGGAACTAATATTGTGCAATAAATACTTTAGTTACGGAAAGAGCCAGAGTTGGATGTCCCCACAACTTTTTTTCTGCCTGTGTACGTATTGTGCTCTGATTGTGCAAGTGAATGGGTGAATCAAGCGATATTACAGTCGAGGTGAGAGGGAGAGGGAAGAAGGTAGAGACGAGGGGGAATCAAAAGAAAAGTGGCCAGTTAACGCGAGGTTTTGAGAAACCCTGCCCACCCCCTTTCATTTCCATCAGAAGCGGCAGAGAAAGAGAGAGAGAAAGAGAGAGAGAGAGAGAGAGAGAGAGAGAGCGCGCGAGCGAGAGAGAGAGAGAAAGAGAGGCAGCGAGTGACGAAAAGAAACAATTCCCTAGCTGCAACCTCGCTTAACCGTAATAAGGTGAGAACAAGGTAAAAAGGAGAACTAGAATACAAGATGGATACTAGGAAAAGGAGAGAGAGAGAGAGAGAGAGAGAGGAGAGAGAGAGAGAGAGAGAGAGAGAGAAAGAGAGAAGGCAGGGTGGGGGAAGTATCAGGCTGATACCGAGAGGGGGGAGCCTCCTCAACGTACAATGATAATGAGATAATGACGTGAGCTGTCGAAACTTCTAGCAGTGGGATCTTTAATGCCAATGACCGAATCAGATACGGAAGAGTACAAAATACGCCACCCGCCTTCTTCCTCCCGAGCATGGATCAGTGATATCAAAAGCATTCTCTCTCTCTCTCTCCGTCTCCCTCTCTCGCTCTCTCTTTTCCTATCTCTCTCTCTCTCTCTCTCTCTACCCATTCATGCTCATTTGCTATGACGTCATTCAAGCAGCACACAGATGGAATTGGTCTGGAGGGGGCGGCTATTCGCATAATTGGGCAACACCCGGGATGGCCACATATCCTAAAATTATCACTTCCACACGTCATGGCCCCCTACCCGGAAAGTCTCTGCAAGACATAAGTGCTGCTAGAAGATTTCGCGCTTGCTATTTATATCATAGTGAGTAACTATGAGAATAAAAATGATCAGTGATTCCAAACCGAAGACTTAAAAAAAAACTTTTTTAGCCATGAGTGATTTAAATATTGATGATGGAATAGATCATTTTAAATAGATTTAAAGTAAGTTTAAGAAAAAATATCTAACGTGTAAGTAGAAAGAGGCGGCGTAGCGCCTCAAAGGCGCGCCGCGCCGCCCGAAACGGGGCTGCGTCCACTGGGAAGGAGTGACAGCGCCTGAGGAAAGCAAAAGAGTCTGGATAGTTATGATTTATTTGCAGTTGATAAGAATAAAATAGTAATGATTACATGGAGAGGCTACTATAACTTATGTAGAGGATTTGCAAGATTTTGAAACAAACACGCACGCACAAAATACAATGCTCTTTCCCAACGGTTGTACATTGCTAACGATGGACTACAAAACAACTTTTAGGGACATTCATTTGTTCACTTCGCTCTTCACACGATTAATTTTGGGCGGACTAGTGAAACCAGCGCTTATAATTACTCTTGTCATAATTACAACGATAATTATGTTAAAATGTATGCATAATTGGACAACATCTTAGAAGACATCAAAATTTTAAGCATTTTCAAGTAGCAAAAGAAAGGAAAACAAAGAAATAATAACTGGTCAGTGCAACAATCTTGACGTCATACCACTAGAGCGATGCCGAGCAGTCTCGGAGCCGGCTAGAGGAAGAAGAGAGAGTGAGAGAGTGCGAGAGAGCGAGGAGAGAGCCCTGGGGCCACTCGGCTCTCCTCTCGGCCAGTGTTCCTCTCCCTCCTTGCAGTCCGCTCCCTTGCCGCAGCCTTCCCTTGCTGCTGGCTTGCTAGAGGGAGAGAGAGAGGTGAAGCTGAAAGAGAGAGAGGGAGAGAGAGAGAAAGAGAGAAGCATACGACGCGGAAGCAATCGAGTGATGAAGAGGGCGGGAGAGATGAAGCTCAAGGCGAAAAAGAAGAAAAAGAAGAAAGAGAAAGAGACAATGTAACCGCCTACGACACTCCATTAGAAAGAAATTGGTGGCAGAGAAATTGGGAGAGAAAGAGGGGGAGTGAGAAAGAGAGCGGAGATAGGGAGAGATAGAGAGAGTGAGAGAGAGAGAAGAGCAGAAATCTTAAAGTATCTATAGTGGTGACAAGGGGGAGGAGACGTGCAAGAGGAGAATTCATGTAAAAGCGATATAGAAAATAGTATGGCCGAGGAAAAGAACGATAAGAAGAGGAAGAAATGATATCGGCAGCCATTCACTCAAAATTAGCGCACTTGACAGCGAACAAAAAATTGGCAGGGGCAGACAGGAGAGAGAGAGAGAGATGAGAGAGACAAGAGAGAGAGAGAGAGAGAGAGAAGAGAGATGAGAAAGATGGAGAAAGAATGCAATCAATCAATCATTCTATCGCTGCAGTCTCGACATGCACACAGGTACCTCTCTCGACGGTACTCAGCACTCTGGGAGAGAGAGAGAGAGAGAGGAGAGCGAGAGAGAGAGAGAGAGAGAGAGGAGCAGACAGGCAGCCAGTGCAGAGAACGAGAGACACTGAGAGAGAATGAGAGTGAGAGAGAGTATGAGGATGAGAAAGATATTGTGTGGAGAGAGAGAGAGAGAGATTGAGAGAGTGATTGAGAAAGAAAGAGAGAAGACGAGGGTCATCAGAAAGTGGCCAAGGTGGACGCTCGCGCAAGCATACATCGCGCATGCCAATCAAGAAGAGACGTGCTCTCTCTGTGACAAAAGGGCGGAGTGAAATGGGAGCAGGAGTGGTAGTAGGAGAGAGGGGGAGAGAGAAAGATTAGAGACAGATAGAGAGAGAGAGATAAAGAAAGATGGAAACAAAGAGAGAGAAATAGAAAGTGGCTGGTGAAGAAGAATGGACGAACGAAGGCCACAAAGTTAAGGATGCAACAGGAAAGCAGATAAAGAAAAAAGAGAAAAGACGAACTCTGGGTCTGGAAGAGAGGGAGAGGGAGATGGAGATGGAGAGGGAGAGAGAGAGAGAGCCAAGCCTCCTCCCCTCATTCTATATCTTTGCTTTCCCTTGTCTCCTCTCCCTCCTTTTTCTCACTCTCTCTATCTCGTTTTAACATTCTCTCAACTGATTGGTGCCTTCTCACTATTTCTCGCTACTCGGCTCATATCAAAGAGGAAGGTGGAGGCGTCAGAGATAAAGCAGACAGGCAGGCAGGTTGGGCCATTGGTGATGTAGGGAAGAGGAGAGGGAGAGAAAGACGGAAAAGCCAGACGAGAGAGAGAGAGAAAGAGAGAGAGAGAGAAAGAGAGAGAGAGAGAGCAAGAGAAAGACGGAGAGAGAGAGAGTGAGTGAGGGAGAGAGAGAGAGAGAGAGAGAGAGAAGCACAGACGGATAGAGAAGCGGAAGAAATAAATGGCGGGGAGTTGCTTATTTCGCTCGGTTTAAGGGGTGACGATAGCAGAATGGCAAAATGCGTGATTGTATGACAGGCTGAGGGTCCATGAGAGGGGTAGCAGAGAGAAAGAGAGAGAGAGAGAGAGAGAGAGAGAGAGAGAGAATTAGAGAGAGAGAGAGAATTAGAGAGAGAGAGAGAGAGAGAGAGAGGAGAAAGAGAAAGAGGTAAGAGAGTCCAGGTAAGTATTCCGAACATCTACCAACTTCACTTGTTTTCGAGCTAATTCTCTCTTTCTCTTTCTCTCTCTCTCTCTCTCTCTCTCTCTCTCTATCTCCCCCTCTCCCCTTTCTCAGTCATATGGCCCGGATACCACATGAGCACTCACACGAGGTATCCTCCCAGGTTAAATGGTTGTTAGTCTGATGAAGTGAAGAACTGCCTCGAAGCTTCTAGAGTGATAGCAAAATTAACTTGCGTATTTAAAGAGTATATAATTAATTAAAGAATCGGGATAACCTATGAAGAACATCACACACAAATTCAATTCACTTTTCAGTAGTTGAAAGCCTGCTTGACCCAAAAGAACAATTATATAAAGGTGCCTTCAGTCTATCAGTCCTATCTCTTTCTCTCAATCTCTCTCTCTCTCTCTCTCTCTCTCTCCACCAGTCCGTACATCTATCTTTCTCTCTCTTTTACTCTCCGTACATTTCTCTCCCTTCTTTTCTTCTCTCTCTCTCTCCATTTTCGTTTCCCAAAAATGACGTGAGCTCGTGGGTGGATGGGCATTTTGAAACGTGATAAGGTCTCCCGTTTCTTTCTGCCATTTTCTGCAAGACCAAAATGGGGGCCTCTGAACTAGTTTGCAGGTAGCACAGCATTCATTCTCACACTGGTTTTCCATAAAATTAAGACAAAAAGCGCCAAGAAAACATATTAATCCCCGAGATAACTCAGTAATATCCATGTAGGTCTCTTTCAAGGCAAAAAATAGGAAAGATCAGCAAGCAAATAAAAGGGATGCGCATGATCCATTTCGAGTTAACATTCGTAGCACCACCATTGACGATGGGACAAGATGGGAGACTACTCAGAGACGGAGAGAGAGAGAGAGAGAGATGAAAGTGAAGGGAGAGAAATAGGGAAGGAGGAACGGAGTCTGTCGTGTATGCGCGGCCTTCTTTACCTGTTCGTCAGCAGTGCAAATACTATGAGAGATGCGGAAAACTTGGAGGCCAGTGAGAGACAGAGAGAGAGGGAGAGAGAGTGAGAGTGAGAGAGTGTGAGATAGAAAGGGAATGAAGGTAACAGACAGCTAGAGAGTGAACACTTGAGGGACAGTTACAGGCTAGACACGCTTCATTATTGATCGTGATTGGGCATCGATTTCCAATAAATCAGGGAATAAAAGCTATTGTCGGGGGTGGGGTTGTGCTTGAAAGCGGACTTTCTGGCTAACAATAAATGTTACTCAAAGGGGCCCAAAGCCAAGATGGGTCTGTCAAACCTACATCCTACATCACCTTTTTTTCTCCCTGATCATACGGCATGAAAAGAGCACACATCAGTGTAAACGCATACTGTGGAAACGGCTACAAAAAGACCTCAATCCTAGAAACGCCCGTGAAAAAAGCAAAACAAGCAGCATGAGCCAATGTATCCTGTGTGAAAGTGAACAAAAGCGATACCGAGAAAAGCATGCTTTCTTTCTCACAATGAAGATAAAAAAATATCTCAGGATTGATGAATCAGAAAATTCCCTTAAAAATACAATGGACAGATGAAGGAGGAATTGAAAATAGAGTTGACATATTTTGGCTTAGAAACTGGGGGGAAAAACAAGAAGAAGAAGGGATAACCAACCAATACGAGAGCAACATGTTTTTTAGACTCCGTTTCGAAGGTGCTGGTAATGAGTCAGAGAGACGGCAGGTATATCGGTGAAGAGGAGAGAGGGCGAGAGAAGAGAGAGAGAGAGAGAGAGAGAGAGAGAGAGAGAGAGCAGGAGCGGCAGGCCAATTCAATGAAAGGGAGAGAGAGATGGAAAGAGAGATAGAGAGAGAGAGAGAAATAAAGAAACGGAGAGAGTCAGAGAGAGAGAGAGAGAGAGACAGAGAAAGAGAAAGAGAGAGAGAGAGAGAGAAATAAAGAAACGGAGAGAGTCAGAGAGAGAGAGAGAGACAGAGAAAGAGAAAGAGAGAGAGAGAGAGAGAGAGAGAAAGAAAGACACGGAATTACTATCATTCTCCCAAGGCAAAGCGGATCCACATCATTAATTCTCCTTCTCTGCCCCCACTCTCACTCATTCCACTCGGCGAACACATCGAATTGACTGTCATGCATAAGTGTACATCGAGACATCTAGAACGGGGCAGAAGGGAGAACTGATCAAGTGAGAGGGAACATGGTAAGGTAAGTAGAGAGGGAGAGAGAGATAGACGGAGACAGAGAGACGGAGAGAGAGGAGGGCAGAGAGAGAGAGAGAGAGAGGGAGGGAGAGAGAGAGAGAGATTGTGAGTGAGAGGAGGGCAGAGAAGCGAAATGAAGAGGCGGATAGGACGGTTGAGTATTCGCAGAGTATGGCTGTGCCTGAGCGACAGTGAGAAAGCTGGAGAGAGAGAGAACGAGAAGAGAGAGAGAGAGAGAGAGAGAACGAGAAGAGAGATAAAGAGAGTAATAGAAAACGAGAGGGAGATAGAGACAGAGAAAGAGAGGGATGAATAGCCTGAACAGTCTGCGAATATATATAAATGCGTAAAGCAGCGATAGAACTGCTCGTCCAAACAAAGAGAAGCGAAAGATAGAACAGGAGGAGGCTGATGAAGCCGATGCCGACTATACTGGACACACTCACAAATCATCCGTTTCTTTTTTTCCTCAATTTCTCTCTCTCTCTCTCTCTCTCTCTCTGTCTCTCTCTTCGCCTCTCTTTCTCTTTCCCTATCATCCCTCTCTGTCTCTCTTCCTCTCTCTCTCTCTCTCTCTCTCTCTCTTCCTCTCTCTCTCTCTCATCTCCATTTGAAGCACCACACCACTTCATGTTGATCTTCCCACAAATAGAAAGGGAGAGCGCACTTCTTTCTACGTCTTCTTCTTCTTCGTCTTCTCGTGACTGCCCTTCTCTCATGCATGCCAATGCTCTGCTCTGTGTTCGAGGGGAATGGCGAGTTGTTGCTTGACAAAAGGGCAGCAAGGGAAGGGGGGAAAGAAAGGGAGAGAAAGAAGAGAGAGAGGGAGAGAGAAGAGAGAGAGAGAGACAGAGAGAGAGAGAGAGAGAGGAGAAAGAGAGAATGACACCATGACTGAAGAATGCGCGCACTATCTTGATAACACGGAAGAGAAGACGACGCAGATGAAAAGACGGCGGAAAGTTGCAGCAGAAGCACGAGATTCATCGCTGCTCAGTAGGGTGGTCAGTGAGGAGAGGGGGAAGGAGTGAGAGAGAGAGGGAGAAAGAGAAAGAGGGAGAGAGAGTGCAAGGGAGAGAGAGGGAGAGAGAGAGAATAATTATAGCAACGAAAAGGAAAAAGTAAAGGCGAAAAAATGCAAGTAAAGCAAGAAAGAGAGAGTAGAACAAATGCCCATGTGAGAAGACCATTTCCTGATAAGGCACAGGTGAAAGTTGCGCGCAAGGGCAGAAGGAAGTGTCCAAGTTGTAAGTGCCAAGGGTTAGCCGTATGGAAGTAATCAGGAGAGACAACGAGAGAAAGAGAAAGAGAGAGAGAGAGAGAGAGAGAGAGAGACAGACAGACAGACAGAAAAAATAGAGAGAGCGAGAGAGAGCGCTGAGAACTGTCTGATAGTTAACGGTGCCAAGTACTACATAGTCCGCTTCATCCCCCCTCCCCCCCCCCCCCTACTAACTCATCTCGCTTCCTCTTTCCTCTACTGCTGCGCGTGAAAGAGTGCGGGTAGCGGGAAGTGTGGAAAGGGCAGAGAGCCTTCTCTCCCCTCTTCTGTCACCTTCGCATTTCCTGGACTATGGAGCCGCTCTCTCTCTCTCTCTCTCTCTACCCTCTCTCTCTCCTCTCTCTCAACCCGCAAACGGTTTCTGTTTATACAGTGGATCCACAGTGAGGCGCTGCTGGTGCTCTTGTTGATGCCCGCCGCCACGGGCGCTCTGCTCTGGCCAACCACTGAAGATTGCGGAAGGGAAAGGGAGAGAGAGAGAGAGAGAGAGAAAGAAAGAGAGAGAGAAAAGAGAGAGAGAGAGAGAGAGAGAGAGAGAGAGAGAGAAATGGAGGAGAGTGGAGAGGCACATGTGGAGAGGGAAAAGGAAACGAGTGAAGAAGGAATATCCGGAGTAAGGGAATAGTGCATCATGAAAGAGCGTGGAGAGAGAGAGATCGAGAGAGAGAGAGAGAGAGAGAGAGAGAGGGAGGGAAGAGGGAGAAGAAGGAATATCCGGAGTAAGGGAATAGTGCATCATGAAAGAGCGTGGAGAGAGAGAGATCGAGAGAGAGAGAGAGAGAGAGAGAGAGAGAGAGATAGAGGGAGGGAAGAGGGAAGGAGAGATGGAGAGAAGGACAAGGTAAGAATGTGATAGAGAAAGAGAAAAGCACGAGCGGGTGGAACGGAATTCCTTCGCTCTTCTTCTTTTGCGTTTCCGGAAGTGCACAAATTCATGAAGAAGCACAAAGAGAGAGAGAGAGAGAGAGAGAGAGAGAGAGAGAAGAAGAAGAAGAGAGAGAGAGGGAGAAGGCGAGCGAAATATTAAGAACATGAGCGAAATAGATCGCGCTGAGACACCGTCTAAGGAATAAAAATCATGAAGATAAGACTGAGATCGGTTATAATTAAAGAGCAAAAAAACAAACAAGAGCTTCTAGGAAGATATAGGTTTTTTCTATATGCTATTGCGCTCTAAAACTTAGAGAAAAAACCCAATGGTATGAAAAGGGGTGCAAAAGTCCTTTAATATCTGGATTAGATAATCGATATAACTCCTAAACATTCTAACAGGAAAAAAGAAAGCTAATGGTAAATCGTGTGACATGCGCGAAAACATCGCATGGCACCAGCCTGGATAAAACAATACGCAAGCTAGAAAACAGTATTCGCTTATAGTAAAGAAGGTATCGGGTAACTGTTATCAATCTTCGAGCAAACAAAATTCTTCGTAATTTTTTTTCGGCAGAATATTTATATTGACTGGGAAGAATATTCGAGAAGCGATAGAGTTCACGAAGCAAAGATGGGAGAGAAAAAAAATCCACGCGAAAGAAAAATACCCCGACAAGAGCGAACATTCAGAATGCTCCGATTGGTATTTAAATCTTCGCAAGAGTCCACGCTCGAAGTAAATAAGTTCAGGAACTCGTCATTGCATATAATAAAAGAAGGAAGGCAGCACTCCAAACAAAATGGTAAGCCTTTCCAATCGCCTTCCTGTTCTTTAGTTCTGTTTCCTTGAATAACAAATTACGTAGCAAAAGAATAACGTCAGTTCCTTATCATTCTTGAGGACTTTTCTCACGCAAAATATCAGCAGCAGATCTCTCCAACTTATAACTAGTTCGCGGCAAATTTCAAAAGCACTTTCTTAACAGTTCCGCAGAGCTTGACGCTCACGAACATTTCAGGAAGATCGAACTAACGATAAGAACACTGCATAGATAAAAAGATAAACGTGGGCGAGCCATACGTTGATAACGATAAAGAAAATGAGAAAACAGTGCTGGCCTAGCAGACCTTGACCGCCCGGACTCGGAGTGCCCACTTGAAACACAAGCTTCAAAATTTCACCCGATTACAACTGTAATTACCACAAAACTACACTAAAAATACCATGTACACTAAAATCCTACATTTAGTTAATTTTTTATTGAAGTTTTCTCTGCAAACTGAGCGACAAAATGAGTATGGCACAGATGAATCGATTTTGGCACTGTCCTACTTGCACATGCTTCCATGAAAGACAGCTGTGTAAATATAGAATAGCTCTAAGCATTAATGACACCATTAGGATAAAGGATAGAGGCTTCGGGTTTTCATGAAAAATGTGAAATAGAGAAGACATGCGACCATTAATGGGACTCTTTGCCACACTTGAACTTTTCCGTCGCTATGTATAATTTTATTTGCCATTAATGATTGTAACAAATCGTGGCTCTTGAGGAGCTCTTGAAAGTGCAGTTTAGGCTTGATGCCGAGAAAGAGGACGAGAATAAATAGCACACACTTTGGTTAAAATCCTTTTATGACTTGTGTAATGAAACTTATTCTAAGAAATTGAACATACGTATTTCCTGGCTGCTTAGCTTATCCTAGCGTGCGAAAGGAGCCAGGCTGACCTGGCGACATATAAATATTACGTACATACATGTATACGTAGTTCTTCAGTGTGGCCAGTCGGTCTCAGCACGCATATCTGAATGGCGGGCATGCACACAGTCAGAAACCGATAAGAATAGAGAGAGAGAGAGAGAGAGAGAGAGAGAGAGAAAGAGAGAGAGAGAGAATATTGAGTGAGGGCCAGAAATGCTGAGAAATGCGAGAAGCCAGTCTGAACACGCTGCAACAGCGCCCTCTAGTGGGCTCTGCACGAACAGAAAGAGGGAGGAATGGAAGGAGAGAGAGAGAGAGAGAGTGTGAGAGAGAGAGAGAGAGAGAGTGTGTGTGTGAGAGAGAGAGTGTTTGTGTGAGAGAGAGAGAGAGAGTGTGTGTGTGTGTGTGTGTGTGTGAGAGAGAGTGTGTGTGTGTGAGAGAGAGAGAGAGTGTGTGTGTGTGAGAGAGAAAGAGAGAGAGAGTGTGTGTGTGTGAGAGAGAGAGAGAGAGAGAGAGAGAGAGAGATAGAGAGAGAGGTTGAAGCAAAAAGAAAAAAAAAGAGTAGACGACTCGGGACATAATATGTATATGACTGTTCGAGTAAAAGAGAGGAACGAATATGCAATTGCAGGAAGTGTGTATGTGCTATGATAATTAATTGAAAGTGGATGATATGTAGTAATTGAGACAGAGAAGGAGAGAGAAGGGGAGAGAGAGAAAGAGAGAGGGAGAGAGAGAGAGAGAGAACGAATCTGCCATAGCAGCTCAAATTAATGGGAAAAGTTGAATTAAGTTACATAAACCTTTACTGGAGATTAGCTTCAAATTTCATCAGTCCAAACTATCATCTTTCCTCCTTGTTTGTTTCGAAGGCTTTCTGAATATGATTCGATAGAAACAACGAATATAAGGGAAAACCCTAGAATCCAATCAGGAAATCAGTAATTGTTTACTTCATCATAGATTGTTTGATATTGTCTTTTTCCAACACATTAATCCGTTTACATCAATTCTTTTCAAAAAAGTGTGCTCGTACAAAGCAACGAAGTGGCCATTTGCGCGAATGTCAGTAACTTGAAGAAAAATTGCGGCTACATATTCCTACGATCACACTTACACAATTTGTAATAGAGCAAAAGATTTTGTTCGAGCACTTTGCTCCTCTTGAAAAGGAGAAAAGGAGCACGAGAAAATAGAACACTTTAATGGATGTGAGATACAGCTAATTAGAAGGCCTAATTAGAAGACACGAAGGATAGAGCATTATGATAAACAGAGTCGTCTTTCTATAGATAAGTGGAAATGTGATGACTATGGAAATGTGGCTCGAACGAGCGAGGGATTTCATTGGGAAGTGGCAACTGCTGAAACTTACAAGAAGATTAGATGTTTTTGCAAGTATGATGCATGGATAAGCCCGCTGATGAATTGGCCTAGATATCCATGTATCTCTCTCGTTTTCGCTTTCTCTCTCTTTCTAACACTCTATTCCTCTATCCCTCGGTCTATCTATTTCTATCTATCTCTCTCTTTCTCTATCCCTTTATCTCTCTCTCTCTCTCTCTCTCTCTCTCTCTCTCTCTCTTTCTCTCTCTCAAAATAACATTAGTGAGCATCGCTTTGTTGAAAGGGAAGGGATAGAAAAGATGCTCTTTCACATTTCATTTGTCTTTAATTTACATCATGAACTTTTGTACTCAAACATTTTCTCCATATGGAGCATTTTGTTTTCCAGCGTAAACAATTTGCAGGGAAATAGTGAAAATATTCATTTATAACATTCTCGCTTTCTCTCGTCAACAAAACGCGCTGTTAAACAACCAAACATTTATTGTTAGAACGATGAGTCAGCTAAACAAAGAAAAGCAAGCTTGCCAAGCGCCAAAGACACGCAGCGACAGTGACATGCTTCTTCTCACAGCCTACTCCTGCCACTTGCTCTGCTTCTCAACCCTCAATCTCTCTCTCTCCGTCTCTCTCTCTCTCTTTTCCTTTCCTCTTTTCCCCCTCTTTCTCATTCTCTCTCACTCACCCTCTCTCTCCAGTTTTGTTGTCAGTTGAATCTATACAGTTTGAAGGTGCTTGCGGCGCATTCAGCCTACTAACAATAAGTATAACAAGGAACGGTGAGAAGGAGGTTGGAGACAGGAGTTAGCGAGGCAGACAAAAGAGAGAGAGAAAGAGAGAGAGAGAGAGAAATGAAGATAGAGATAAAGAGCAAGGGAGAGAGAGAGAGAGAGCGAGAAAAAGAGAAACGCCTGCAGCTAGATGACGTTTTGCCTTGACCGCCATTCCTCTTCGTCTAGTATGCCGGCTACGTGTGTAACCGAATACGGAAAGCAGATTGATATGTGACCGTGACCCACTCGGGAAATGGTGGAAGAACGAAGAGAAAGAGAGAGAGAGAGAGAGAGAGAGAGAGAGAGAGAGTGGGAGTGGGAGAGAGAGAGAGAGAGAGAGAGGTTTAGGAGGGAAACATACTTATCCCTACGCACTGAACAGGTTCAGCTGTGTATGTAAAACGGCACAGCTTTCCGCACCCCTATGTATGTACATATATAAACAACATCAAGTTTCTGATCCGGTCACCTTGCACCGCGTCCTCTAATGAATGCTGAATGCGCATCAAAGGTCACCGTATTTTTGGCACGAGTTCGTGGAGAGCGGAGAGAGGAGAGAGAGAGCGAGAGAAATGAGAGAGTGGAGAGATAGAGGAGAGTGGAAAGATATATTATTTGTGCTTTCTTTTAATGTTCCACTACCACTTCGCACCATGGTACGAGTTATCAGTGAAGAGAGGTGAAAGGAAAAGCCTCTGACTGGTACATTTTCTTTATATCTTTTTTTGTTAAAGAAAAATATTTACTTTATTTTGAGAGCGACTAAAGATGAAGACTATCGAAAGCTAATGTGACTCGGTTGAATCGAGCAAAATGACTTATTTATTCATTAATGAATTAATAAGACTGATAAATATTTTATTATTGCTTTCACTGAGCCCGCTGAATTAAGTTGTAAGCATTAAATACGTATAAAGAGTCGAATTCGAAGTGCCAACAACAGTAAATAAGAGAGAGAGAGAGAGAGAGAGAGAGAGAGAGATGCGAGAGAACCGCTAGGACCGAGCAGATTCGAACAATAATAAACAACAATAGTATTCCCCCGATAACTCTGGAGAGAGCACAAATAAGCACATTTATTCTTTCGTGTTATGAGCCGCAAGGATGAAAAGCGATATGGGCCTAGCCAAAAAAAATATTATATGCGAGTTCGCCATCCGCCCGTCTCTTTAGCAATTCCATCTCTCCACTTTCCCTCCTCTCTTTGCCTGCCCTCATCCATATCTCCTTCTCTCCCTTTCCTACTCTCTCAATCACTCGTTCTATTTTCATTTAATATTGTTATTCAATGTCAATCATAGCCAGAACAAGAATATGGAAGGAAAGAATTGGCACCAAAAAGAAGATGAGAAGAAAAGTGAATTTTTCCTATAAATGTGCGACAATCCATTTATATGAATTTCCTATTAAAAAAAGGAAGATGAATCGACCGACCGACACTGACAATGGAAAGCAAGCGGAATCGCATGAAGCTCCGCTAGGCACCATGGAGCAGCAGGCATAGGTCTACCCCCTCCCCCCATGGCAAGGGGAAGGGACATGGATCGACCCGAGGGCAAGCAGATATCGCTGGAATTTGTAGGTCACCCATGCTGGGCACAAATGTTAAATTAACAGAGGCCATAGTATTTCATTCTTTGTCAATGAATCCAAAAATGGCATGAATGCACAATATTTTCAAATTGAAACTTCATTTTTTCACGTTTAAACCTATTCGGGGAGGTATTATTCAACCAGGTACATACATATGTACATAAATACTTCAAAAAGGACGCCATACAATGAATAGCCACCATATGTAGCCAGACAAGCAGATTGTATGGCTCTTTCCCACGTTTGAATTCGAATTGCATTGGCGATGAGAGTGGGAGAGAGAGAGAAAAAGAAAGAGAAAGTGAGAGAGGGAGGCGAAAGAGAGAGAGAGAGAGAGAGAGAGAGATGGGCGAGAGAGAGAGAGAGAGAGATAGAAGCTGATGAAGAATGTGCACTATTCCTTTTCTTCGTCTGGTTATTTGAGAGAAAGAGTACAGCCACGGGCGTCAAGTGAGGAGATAGGGCCACAGAGAAAATAGCCTCAGGCATTGAGAGACAAATGTTCATATCGCCGCGTTTTCTCTCTCTCTAATTCTCTCGCACTCTCTCCATTCTCTCTCCCTCCATCTATCTCGTTCCCTCACACTCTCTCTCTCTCTCTCTCTTTCTCTCTCTCTCTCTTTCCCTCTCTCTCTCTTCTCTCCCACTCACTCTCCCTTCTCCATTCTCTTTCTCTCCCTCTTTCCATCCTTCTCTCTCTCCTTCTCTCTCTAACAATATCTCTAACTGTCTCTCTCTTTCTCTCGCCATCTCTCTCACATCCCCGCTTTCTATTCAGCTGTGCGTATGCTGTCTTCACCCGCAACTGTAGACATTTTTTCACACTCTCTCTCTCTAACCTCTCTCGGCGTCATTATAATCCCCTTGCATTGCACTATTCTTCTTTTTCACTTTTCCTCGACAGTCTACCCTGTCTTTCTTTCTTCTTCTCACCCTATTTCTCTCTTTGTCTCTCGATCCCTCACTTTGCCTTTCTCTCTGTGTCTCTCTTTCTTTCTCTCTCTCTTTTTCTCTCTGTCTCTTTCTCTCTGTCTGTCTCACTCCCTCTCTCTCTCTCTTTCTCCCCCCTCAAATTCCTTTCTATTTCGCTCGGCCAACAATGCGACGTCGCGCCGTTGCGGCGTGCTCTTCGAATCTGGACAAGAAGGCACGCAAAAAATTCCTGTCATCGTCTGGAGTGCGAGAGAGTGCACAGATATAGGAGAGTCGAGTGAGAATCAGAGAAAACTGCGAGAGAGGGGGAATGGTGAGAAAGATAGAGAGAATGAAAGATAGAGAGAGACATACAGAGAGAGAGAGAGAGAGCGAGCGAGAGAGCGAGAGAGGGTTAGATAGAGAGAGAACAGAGGAGCCAATCTGCGGCCAAGTGATCGGTGTGATACAAAAGATGAGAGGAGAGGCTATTAGTTTAGTGGAGGAAAGGGAGAGAGAAAGGGAGAGAGAGAGGGAGAGAAAGATAGTGACAAAGAGAGAGAGAGAGAGTGGAGGACAGAGAGAGAAAGAGAAAGGGAATGAGAGAGAGAGAAAATGAATAGGACAGATTGAGAGAAATTTTCACAGGCCAAGAGTTCGAGTGGGAAAAGGAGAAGAAAAAGGCTGCGGAGGAGAATAGATTTAGGGAGAAGCATAGAAAAAGTCTCAGGACGCAAGGGAGTGAGAGAATATAAGAGAGAGAGTGAGAGAGCGAGAAAGAGAGAGAGACAGAGAGAGAAAGAGAGAGCGAGAGAGAGAGAGAGAATCTCATGGCGTGAAAGTGACCAGGCACAAGTATTCACCCACCCGCCTGTTCTATTTGATTCAGGCTTGGTGGGATGAATGCTTGATCATTATAAAGTTCAATGGAGGAAAGATGAAGAAGAAGAAGAAGAAAAGCGTGCAAAAGAAAACGATGAAATCATTGAACATTGCAGACTGCAATAAGGATAGTCCTTCGCATTGCATTGCTATTTCTCTCTGCTTCTCTATCTCTCGCTTTCATTTTTCACTCGCATACTCTTTTCTGTCTCTTTCTCTCTTTCTCTCTCCCCTTTCATTCTCTCTCTCTCTCTCTGCACATTCTATCAATAGTCCGTTTGCACTCGTATATTTTTGTACATACCTGCTCTTCTTCTGTCTAGTCATGGTCGCCCTTTCAACGAGCGAATTAGAATTCTACATTTATCCTTCCTTGCCTATATCCTAGTCTACAACTCGGGCTACAAAGTAGAGTTTCATTTGCTGCCAAGTCATTAGTCACAGAGATAGGGCAAGGGAGGTGCATCATATGTAGGACTACAAATATGCACGTACACATCACTCTCGTAGAATTACATCACATATGCATGTACTTTGTTTGGGTAATAACCCACACTCTTATGAGAAGATAGCAAGAAGTGCATTGAAAGCGGAGTCGAATCCCATACGGTTTTGGCATGTTCAAGAATGCGATAAATTGCTGGTTTTAATTGAAATAAAAAATAAATTGAAGAAAAAAAAACATGGACCTGGTTGAATGGACTGTTTGAGACTGTCTTGAACAGTAATTGGGGGAAGGGTGAATGCGAGAGAAAGGTCACCAGACACGCTCTCAAACTATGAATGGCGACGCAGTGGATAAAGAAGAAGAGAAGAAGAAGAAGACGAGGAACTTCCTGCCTCGTAGTTGCACTGCTTACGGGTAGGAGAGGAAGGAAAAGTGAAACGGTGGTGGGAGAGAGAGAGAAGAGAGAAGAGAGAGAGCGAGAGAGTAAGAGAGATAGAAGAACAAGAGAGAGAGAGAGAGAGATAGAAGAGAGAGAGAGAGAAAGAGAGAGAGAGAACAGAGATAGAGAGGGCAGGTGAAATAGAAGACGCGCAAACGAAAAAGGCGCATGCCTGACAGCGGAGAAGGAATGTTCAGGCTTCTAAAATTGAAGGACTTTGAAGGACACACTCTCTCTCTCTCTCGCTCTCTATTTCAATGTGACGCTATCGAGTTAGTCTAGGTGGTGAGAATGTAACATGCCCAGTGTGATAAGAAGAGATAGCAAAATTAGATAAAGTATGTAAGATAAGAACGCATATGGAAAGCTTTATTTTTTTCTAGATAAAATAGAAAGTCTCACAAAAAATTATTAATTGCAATATAATTCATCAAAAACATCTTTAATGGCTTGTCTGCTTTCGCCAAGAGTCAAGTTTAAAAAAATTCAGGTAAAAAAAGCGTTCCAAACACGTATTTAGCAATTCTCAAGCATGCAATGGACGAAACAGTGATAAGCCTCCCCATCTGCTATTTATTTTATTTAATTTATCGTACATGAAATAAGGTATTCCAATGTGACAACATTAAATTAAAATCATACAGCCGTCCAATTGCGAAATAGTTAGAAGTAGATAAGAGTAAGGGATACGCGACTTTATTTTTTCAAATTCTAGTGTTCATACCTTTTGATCAAATGAGCTGGACGTCTCTTCGAAGATATAGTGCTGTAACGAGCGCAAACCACCGGGTTAACAAATAGCTACTATAAAATTAAATTGAATTAAGTCGGGGATATGAGTTGAAGCAAATTAAAATCTACAAGAAAAATTGTTTTGAAATTGTATTTTTAATTTTAAGGGAATTAATGAAAAATATTTTCAATTGATGCTTTATTTTGAAAATAGTTTTCCGTGTCTTCCGAACCGCTCATGGTACAAAGATCCTGGTAAGGACTCGTGTTCTAGGCGTCTCTATCTCACAATGTTACAATTTAAAAATGCTAGACCATTCGATAGAGAGAGTGAGAGAAAGTGAGAGAAAGTGAGAGAAAGTGAGAAAGAGCGCGCTGTTCTCGAAAGCGCTGGAATTATGTGGTAGCATGTGGTATATTAGAGACAGAGCAAGAGGAAGGAGTAGGCAAACGGAATTGAGTAACTGATAGATTGAGGATGTGCATTTTCATGTGTTTCATACGCGTATTTAATACATCTTCGATGAAAAAATAGGAGCTGAATCATGGGAGTTTACATTCAGATTCTATTGAAAATATTTTTTTTAATGAAGCTCCCTATTGTATGAAAAATTAAACAATATCAAGGTTAAAATTCATTGAATCACCAACTACTAAACGTTATTTCAACCTCATTGAACTCTAACATCCTATAGAGTATACATCAGATTTTAATGCTCTTGTAAATAGAAAATAATCAAACTTTTCTTGAGTACAATAAAGACTTAAACAACGGAAGTTTGCATAATTTGTACACTTGCTATTGAAAAGACATTTCAATGGTTCTCAACTATATTTCAACGACGCGCAATGTGGCATGCACATTGGAGAGATGAGGAGAAATGGAGAAGAGGAGAAGGGCAGAGAGAAAGAGTGGAAGAAAAGGAGATGGAGAGAGAGAGTGAGTGAGAGAGATTGAGAGAGAGAGAAAAAGAGAGAGAGAGAGACAGAGAGACAGAGAGAGAGAAAGAGAAAGAGAGAAAGATACAGAGAGAGTTAAAGCGACGACGAGGAGATGCGGAGAACCTGCTTATTTCTGGTTCAACTCGCTGCCTTTCCACCAACACAGAGACACATGGGCCTATCTACGTTTCTTCATACATCTTCCCATTGCTTTCTTTCTCTACCCTCTCTCCAAACATCGACCTCTCTCTCCTCTATCATTCTCTCTCTCATTCAACTCTCTCTCTCTCTCTCTCTCTCTCTCTCTCTCTCTGTTTTCTCTCTCTCCTTCCCTTCACTCCATTCGCTTAGATCTCAGCTGTCCTGCTCGTGCTCCTCAGGCAACGGTTGTGGCAACCTTATTGTACGAGGGATGATTCCTTCCCGATTCTTCCAGTAGATCAACCTGTTTCAGTAGTCATGTGAAAGAGAGAACGAGAGAGAATGATAGAGAGAGAGAGAAAAAGAGAGAGAGAGAAAAAGAGAGAAAGAGTGTGAGAGAGAAAGAGAGAGGATGAAATATCACTACGAAAAAGATCTTTACCTTTTTGACACCCTCAAACAGCACAATTCGCTTCTTTATATCCAAACCAGACCAAACTCTGCTTTCCTGTCACCACTTGGTTGCGAGCGAAGAGAGACAACTTGCTTGCAATAGTGGTGATAAGCGATCGTGGAGAGCTGGAGTAATTTGAGGGAGACGGGGTAGAGAGAGAGAGAGAGGAAAAACAGAAAGAGAGAAAGAGAGAGAGAGAGAGAGAGAGAGAGAGAGAGAGAGAAAGAAAGAGAGAGAGAGAGAGAGAGAGAGAGAGAAAAACAGAAAGAGAGAGAGAAAAGAAAGAAAGAGAGAGAGAGAGAGAGAGAGAGAGAGAGAGAGCGAGAGTGAGATGGAAAGGGTAGAGAACGAGAAAAAGAACGAGAGAGAGGGAGATAGAGAGTGAGAGAGAGTGAGAGAGTGCACAGCGTTTTGTCCCCAGTAGTTTGAGGAGCATCTGATGTTTTACTAATCTACGGACACATTACACCAATTTACGGCCGATATTCGTGGATTGTATTCGCACCAAAATAAAAATGAACTGATTTTTGAGGCGTTGCGGTCGCGATGCGCGGTTCTTTTTATTCCATTTAACGGCTAAGTAAAAATGACCCGATGCTACTAGGCAAAACGCCGTGAGAGTGAGACAGAGAGATAAGACATCAGTGATATCCCTGAACAGCGACAAGGGAGATAAGTGGGATATTACAGAATAGAGCAGGGAGCCTTGGCACAACTCCATTCTCCCTTTCTGCACAGTGAATTCAAAGAGGAGCCAGACAACGAACGAATGAGTGAGAAAAAAGGAAATTATGCACGAGAAACACATATATGTATGTACACACGAAGAGCATTAAGAAAAATGCAATGATGGAAAGGGTGCACGAAGAGACGGGAGACGGAGAGAAAGCATGAGGAAGTTCGAGTCTGAAAGGGATTCCTCCGGGCTAAGAAGCCTTTTATATACTACATACATACATATTTATATCCGTAGTATTCATGGCAGTGCCTATTTCAGAACACATACGAAATTTTCCGTTTGTCAAGATACTATAAATATATTACGAGATGCCATGACGGTTTCGGTCCTTTGAATCTCTTCCAAAGGGGAATGACACGTAGCACGTGCCAATTCACGAGCGAGAATATTCATGTACTCTCAATCTCTCTCGCTCTCTCGCTCTTCTCTCTCTCTCTCTCTCCTCTCTATCTCTCTCTCTTTCTCTCTCTCTTTCTCTCCTCTTTCTCTCTCTCTTTCTCTCTCTCTTTATCTCTCTCGCTATATCCATCGCTCTCACACTCCTTCCAGTTCTTTCTCACTCCGTCCGTCTCCATTACTCACTCTCCATTCGTTCTCTTTTCCTTGCCGTTTTTTTCTGGCGCACCCCTACAGGCTAATTGAGACGAAAAGCTCATTCTCTCGGTTCTTCATTTATCTTCCTTTTTCTCATTGCTTCGCCACATTATCAAGAACAGAGGTATGATATTCCCTTTTGCCTTCTATTCTGCAATGTTTATTCGTAGGGACATTAATAAATATTGGTGTGGAATTGGTTTATTAGTAATTTTTTTTTTTACATTTTACGAGCCTCTTCGCTTAGATGAGTATTCTTTTTCAATGGCACTCAGAGTTCACAGGATAACGAAGGTCGCAATTAGGGCTGCGAGTCGTTATTGCCGCTAAAAAATAACTAGGTCAAATTTTCGGGGGGAGTCGTTATTGCCGATCTAGAAATGGAGGGGAGTCGTTATTGCCGATCTCGAAATGGGGGGGGGAGTCGTTATTGCCGATCTCGAAATGGGGGGGGGGAGTCGTTATTGCCGATTTGGGAAAAAGCAATACGCTCGCTTGTTCAAAGATTTATTAGTATTAAATTGCACAACTTATTATACATTGACAGAATGCACATTGTGAATGAAATATATAGGCCAGTGGTCAGTGATCCTTGCCGGTGGTGTGCTTCTTGCCCATCTCGTCTAGATACGCTAGAATCTCATATCTGCGAATGGGGACGCCAGTGCTCATTCGGTCCTTCAGGCTGTCCATTCTTTCCGATGCAGCCGCACGCTGCTCACGAGTACGCTTGGACATCCAACGATCAAGCGCAGAACGATCTTTGCGTGCGCCTTCCAGTTGAAGGAAAGACGTCATTTCCTTGTCGTGGATGTATTCGACTAAGTCGATGAGATGAGGGAGGCGGCCGTGGTTGAGACTGCGGCCAAGACCACTTAAATAGCTTGCTCTTTGTACAAGCTTATTGATAGTGGCAAAAATTCTAACGAGAAATAGCTCTCTGCAGCATTTGAGGTCCGGTTTGTAACTTGGCCGAACTTGTTGGTCAGGCTGTCCGGGTAAGCCAGCCACTGCTTCTGAAAACGAATTACGAATTATATCTACAAAGTATCAAATTCTGACCTTGAAGTAGTCGAGGAAGGCAGAGCACGAGGCGTGCGCCGGATGGTCAGCCTGAACCGGGACGACAGTCACTTCTGCAGAGTCGTAGAGAGAGCGTGGGAGGAAGAAGAGAGCCCTAAGGCGAAGCTGCCACTGCGAGATGACGTCCTCGGATTCATTCCTAAAGAAACATTGTGAAAAAATGGTTATAACAAAATTATTATTTGCCCTCACTTGAGCATCTGCTTTGCCTTCCATTGCTTGTTGAAGGCCATGGAGAGATGAAAGTGGCATCCTCGAAGCGTCACTATGCGTTTCATTTTTCGCACTTGTTTAACTGTTCGAGCACTCACTGGAATTTGAGACACTTTATTCACTTACAAGGACTCCCCCCCCATTTCGAGATCGGCAATAACGACTCCCTCCCATTTTCAAATCGGCAATAACGACTCCCCCCCCATTTCGAGATCGGCAATAACGACTCCCCGCCTTTTGCAAATCGGCAATAACGACTCATGCGGCCGATCGGCAATAACGACTCGCAAATGAAGGAGATTCAGGAATACGTATGGAATGAGAAAGAGAAGAGAGGAGTGTTAGTGGTGGAGATATGGAGGGAGAAGGAAAACGAGTGATGGAGAGAGAGAGGAGAGAGCAAGAAAGAAAGAGAGAGAGAGAGAGAGAGAGAGAGAGAGAGAAGTAGAAACCGGACCTTGCCTTGGACTACCTCGGGGCATGCTCATGATTCTCCGCCTCCCTCTCCTGCTATCTCACTATCTATCTCTATCTCTCTCTCTCTCTCTCTCTCTCTCTCTCTCTCTCTCTCTTTCTTTCTCCTAATCTCTCTCCGCTCTCTCAGCTGGCTGCGACGAAAACGATCTCCCCGTCGTTGCTATCGCCACAGGGCAGAAGAGGAAAAGAGTGTTTGCTTCTCTAACTCTCCTAATATCCCATGCTCTATCGTGCTCCATCTGTTCTGCCCTGGGCGTCATTCCATTTTGTCTGATCACATGTACTGTGGGCATGCGAAGGAGAGAGGAGGCAAGAAAGAAGAAAACTAAGTGGCATAAAATGTCATGTAAACATTATATAAGTAGGGTATGAGGGAGTCAGAGAAAGAGAGTGAACGAAAGAAAGAACGAAAGAGAGAGAGAGAGACAAAATTAGATTTACAAGATACATATATGTATGTATGTAGATACCAGTTACGGAGCTGCTACAAGGCCAACATCGAATTCGCCAACAAAGCATCTGCATGAAAACGAGATCGTCGTCATTACTATTATTATGAATTGTTGATGCCGTAATAAAATTAAAATTGAAATAATTTTGCACGAAGTTTTCCTCGAAATTGCCTCACTTCTCGGTGTCTCTCTTTCTCAAACTCTCTCGGACGAGCACTCTCTCTCTCTCACTTTCCTCTCACGGCCAGTCTTGTCATCCTGAAGTAAACTGTCAAGATGTATCAGCAAATCGAGGACCACAAATTCTTCTTCTGGTATATCTCGTTTTTCCCTTTCCCATTATTGTAGTGGCAAGAGTTGAATGGCTACAGATATCACTGCCCTTTTCACTCTTCTTCTGAATCAAGAAGTCGCTGCTCAAGAAACTTCTGATCTAGGTAGGAGAAAAATTTATAACGAGATGGACAAGAATCAAAGAAGATCAAGAAGCCTTGAAATTGACTGGAAAACGCGCAACTGGCGTGAAGAATGCTGTAAACAAGAGTGATGGCACATGTATTTACTATGTACCTCTACGCAAAAAATTTATAACTCTGATTGTGAAGGAATTTTGGCATCATAGCTTTTCGCTCCTCGACGTTATCCAGTCTGATTAATATCAATTACCATTTCTTTTCTCACACGCCGACCGTTTCGATTGGTGTTCAGGTAGTAAAGGGAAAATAAGAGATGAATCTAAAAACATGAACTTTTGAGGGGTCAGTGGCGAAAATTCGACGCTGGCGTCTGAGTCTACGCGCCGGACGCAGAGTCGTGCAAGCTCTTCGCTCCCTTCCTGGGCATGATCAGTGCGACTGCCTCGGTTTCAAGCCCGATCAGAAGCCGCCGAGGGCAAGACTGGGGTCAGTATCCCCCCGCCATCCATTTTTACTGAGTTTTACCCCCCGTATCCGCAGCAGCCGCTCCGTCCTCGGCTACCCCTTCAATCCGAAGCTCCAGCAGCCGCTCTGCCTGTCGCTCGAGAAGGAACTCGAGGACGCCTTCGAGGGCATCACCGACTACGAGCTCAAGGTCGGATCTCGATATCGGCATGCAATGTGCACAATGCATGTTAGCAGGCAATTGGAGTGAACAAGTAGCATGTTGCCAGGCAATCAGCCTGATCAATTGTTGAGTGTGAATCGCTATCCTCAGGGCACGTTCTACAGCTTCGACTGCACGACGAAGGGAGACGCATTTTCTGGGATATTAAATTCTATTACTTTAATACAATTGTTTGTGAAGCAAATTCAGTGACGCGGGATCTTCCACAACGACAACAAGACTTTTCTGGTGTGCGTGAACGAAACGTGGAGGACCACATCCGGATCATCTCCATGGCAAGATCCTCGACCGACTATCTATCTTGACTCCAATGAGTCCATCATTGGAGTCAAGCTAGATAGTGGAGCTCAATTGGAATCTTAACATATTAAAGAAATTCATTCCCTGATATTGCAATTATAATATTTTTTCCATTTTCAGTCGATCGAGACATAGCGAATTTCGCACGTGACTGTCACCTCGGCTGCCTGACCTTTTGCTCGAAGGGGCTTGACCGTTAGCGCCCCTTTCACATAAAGCTGCCCAAGCTCGCCGCTCGCAAGGAATTCCTCTCGTGTTTTCCCCGTTTAGTTATACAAGACAGTCAAAAAACAAGCAAAGTATTGTTTGATTGCAGTACATCACTGACGGACTGAAACTATACAGCGAGCACTCGGAGTTTGAGATCGGAAGGAGGCGTCTTTGACATCTCCATCAAGGTAAGTTTTCTTTATCTACTTGCTCTTATCATTCCAGGCGAGCCTTGGCCTGTGGAGGCAGTCAAGAAAATTTACGAAAGAGTCAAGAAACTCATCGAGTTGGAGCAGTTGGCGAAGTGAGAAGAAAGGAAAAAGAAAGGAAGAAAAATAAAGAAGAAGTTCTCCTCATGAAGTAATAAAAGAAGTGCCAATTTTTCTGCTTTCTTCTGCTGTTCTAGAGCGCGACAAAATCTTTGCCGAAATGAAGAAAAAGTATGTATGTATGTGTAGGTATGTAGGTATGTAGCTACATATGTAATAGAAAAGAGGAAAAGATTTTTGGACAGTGAAACGTGAAAGAGTGAACCGGTCACTCCATTTGAATCGACCTAGGAAACCCATAGCAGGTGATCAGGAAACATTCTACCGCTTCCTGGTCACCTTCTATGGATTTCCTCCGTGCCTTTCCTACATCAGTCTGGGATATTTGTCACAAGTATTATAGAATTCAGTAATGCAGATCTTTATGCGTTCGGATTGAGACAATCGAATTCGTACAGTATGCACTCATGAATCATTGTTCTTGTTCTTGGCGAGATCGCTTGCAAAACGTGTTCACAAGTAAGAACATCTCTGTAACTCTAGAGAACTTCTACAATGTGCAACTACTACAGTAGCAATAATAATCTTAATAATAACATTAATAGTAATACCGTATACGGTCAAGGAAGATGACCACTCTTTTGCATCTTCGGAAGGGATGTACAATGATTGTTTGCAGTTTTCAGTCGTAGGGACATTGAGCATAAATTCGGGAAAAGGCGGAGCAAATAAAAGGGTGACAAATATGTATGTTAGAAGAAGTGGACGGAGCACGGAAAGGAGAAGAATAGACTAATTAGTCACGTCTGCACTTAGACACACAAAGAAATCTCTCATCCATACTCCAGACGCAATTGTTTCACATCGCGCTACAATCTCCCATATTTGTTTGATACAATCTCGAATGGTCTTCCGATGAGAATCAAAATGCACTTGTAGGGGCTCACTACGAATGAGAGAGATGTGGTGACAATGGCAACGGTGCTACTTTTTTTTGCTAGTGGCAGACGCTACGAATAGATAAGTGATTCTATTGCAATCAACTAATCCTGTGAAAAATGTTAGACTACTTTTGAACGATTTTCCTTTTAATATTCACAAGCCAAAAAAAAACTTTGTTGATGAGTAGTAAAGAAAATGAAAAAAAATCTAGTTAGCATGAGAAAGGGGGGGGGGGAATCAAAAGGAAGTTGCATCAGTTTTGAATAAATGACAAAAGGAAGTTGCATCAGTTTTGAATTAATCTCGGAAAGAAAGAAGAGAAGAGTTTGTTCGCAAATTTGATGTCGTGAAGGACAGAGATGGCGAAAAATAGCTACATAGCTGCCAAGAGATATTGCAACTAAACGAAGACAGGACCGAGATGAGAAGTAGGGCGAAAAGGAAAACGGATACGGAAACCCGTGGACGAACAAGTAAAAGAAATTGTTTGCTTAATTATGTATATAAAAAATAGCATTTGTTACAGAATAAAGAAGGGATAATAAAGAATTATGCACGGGACACTTTTTCATACACTGAATGAGAACCACCTGTTTGTTGCTGAATATGCGCGCGGATCTCTTGGAGGCAGCTCCTCAAATGCGGAGAGAGATAAAAAATGCCACCCTGAGAGTTTTTGTTTGCCGCCACGGAAACAACAGGAAATATACCGGGCCTATTCTACCAATCGTGGTCGCATGTACAAGGAAGGCATTGCTAAGAGAAACCACAAGGAAGCTCTTTTAATAAAAAAAAAAGTGTTTGGACCGGATACCGGGCGGCTTTGGAAAGCGGGAATCTAGAGCGCAGGTGACGTAGGTAGTCTGATGGCTAGTGAGTCCAACTGCTAAGCAAATGGTGCGGGTTCGATGCCCGTGTGCGGCATGTTTAAATATCTACATGAGTGACTCCAGCTGAGTTGTCGTCGCTGGCGTACTGCCACTCCGGGTGGCTCGACTCCTCGCAGTGGTGGTGATGGTGCTCTCCAGCTGCGTCTCCGGCTCTACTCCACCGGCCTCCTCGTCTGATGACGTTGCGGGCTGTGCTTGTGACTGGAAAATTTTTTTATTAATATTATAAAAAATATTCTAGATATTTGCATGTCTCTATGCAAGAATATGTTCAATAAAGTTTAAGCAGCCACAAACGTGTGCCAAGGTGGAAGCGATCATACTACAAAATAGTTTTTAAGGAAAAGGCTAAATTAACGTGGAAATCTTTACAGACTTGTGGAGGCAACAAATTTTTTCGTATTCAAATACCTAGTGGTGCCAAAGTTCAAAATTGTGACGTCAACTTCAAATTTGATAATGGAAAGGGAACCTTAAAGTAGACAAACGCGCGATACATGGTCATCGTGAAGAGGACGAGCAGAAAGCAGTAGATGAAGAGTGGAATCACTGAAACAGCATAATTAATATTAATATTTCCTAAATAAATATAAATGTTTTTTTAAACATTTCCCATTCTTTATATAAAAAATTAATTCAAAACCTTTCAATATCAACTCAAGCTATGGAATACAGATTTGACGTGCGGATCAAGCAAGAGATAGAACAACGTTCCCCATTTCTCAACACCTATCCTTTTTGATTTATTCCTCCTTTACCTCCCCGCATTCTCGACGATATTTGTGCCGTTCTCGAGAATGAACATGTGTCAAGAAGGGGTTCCAGGCAGGGTCACCTGCTAGCATTCCTTCAATCTTTACGTCTCACTTTCTTAAATTCCCCCAACTTTCTCTATCCCTCTATAGCTCTTTCTCTGCATCTCTCTCACCCTATCTCTGTCCAAGCAGAGAATCCTTCGAAACCTCTTGTTTTCGTTAATGGAAACTGATAGACTGAGCAATGCGGCAAAGAGACAAAGAGAGCGTATTTCAGTTCGAAAAGCGGAGCGGCAAAATCACGAGATATTCGTGAGTGCCGCAATCTAGCCGAAGATCAAAGGGTGTTTACCGTAGTATCACTTAAACCCACTCTAAGAAAAGCAGCTGGTGAGAAGTAGGCAGCACGTAAATTCAAGGGCATTCCGTAGAATTGCAACTATTTTTGCAAGTGGAAGGCAATGTGATCATCCCGATTGATATGGAAAAAAAGACTCACCAAGATAGGCAAGCGGCGATTCGAGGAATGGAAAGTCTTCTCGGAAGAACTGCCAGCCCGGCAGCAAGAGCATGTACGTCGTGATGTCCGCGTAGCTGCCCAGGCTCACCTGTTAATTAATTAATTACATTACATTATTAATTTGCCCATTCAACAGATTAATTATAATGTGATCATTATTCTCAAACATTTCATGCATATTTTAAGCAATGATCATACCCCGCGAAACAATTCGCTTCATCTGATACACAAGTTTACAAGTGTACAAGTGTTTTTTCCACTATCAGGGACTGGACGAGGTGGGTGATGGCAAGATCAAAGAACATTCACATCATATTGTTTTCAAATCTTGACAGAAGAGACGGACTGTTTATGCATGCATGCATCTTTGACCTACTTCCCAGTCGCTCCCACTCGCATGCCACCATATATCTGTGATGATATCTGACCTGTGATAAGACGAAAGGAGCCAGGTAGTAAGGACGGCGTAGCCAGATGCCTGTAAAGCAACAACTGAGAGGGAGAGAGAGCAGGGCTCAGAGAAAAATAAAGAGAATGGGTGAGTAAGAGTAAGAGTAAGTAAGAGGCCAACAGAGAGAGAGAGAGAGAGCGTGATAAAAAGAGAGAGAGACAAAGAGAGAGAGATAAAAGAGAGAGAGAGGCAAGGAGAGAGACAGAGAAAATCGCTAACCAACGTAGGCGATGGCTACCGGGAAGAGCAGCAGGACGCGGCAAGCGAGTAGAATGACCAGTGACTGCTCGTACTCCCACGACGGCCGATTCCATACGTACAGTAGTCCTGGAGATTATAAAGGGTTAAAGGAAGTATCCGGCGAATAATTATACAGTAGCGCTAGATAACCACTTTGAATACGCGCGCTCAAAAAGTTGCCTGTCGCTCGGTCGAGATAGCATGTGAGAGAGGAGGGCGGCTCCAACCTACCGTAGCTAATTCTCTACCCGCCGGATTTCACGTTACTTTTGCTCCGAATATAATGAAAGAAAATCGCTCGAACTTGCTGGATGGATGTTTTACGCCAATATAAACTTATCAACATAGGACAAAACATAGGTTAATTATTCCTCGGATACCTCCTTTAATTAATTACTTTAATTAACCAGAATTACTAATTACTAATTAAACATTTGCCCCGTTTGCTCTCAATACCTGCCCGCTTATAAAACTTTTGTGCTCCCATGTGAACAACCACAACAACGCTTGACCAAATACATAGTTGCTATAACTACTAAAGAGCATTTTAGTGATCGAAATAAAAGTTCGATAAAAAACATATGCGCACCGAGAAAGTTCTCGTGACTGAGAAAGGTGGCCCAGATGAACGCGGCAATCTTGGCGTGCACGAGAGAGAAGCAGCAGCGATACTCATCGGAAGACGTGGACGGCGAGTGGCCGCCGGAGGAGGAGCACTCTGTCTGCGAAGGAGAATCTCGGTCATGGGAAAATGAGTGAAGATTTCGAGGTAACCTATCGCTTTTGCCAGAAGCTTGCAATTTACGGTTAGAGAGATAGGAAAAAAGGTTTCTGATGCCTTAAGGCATAAAATGCACAGAAATAGATAGAAGCGATCATAAACGGGTTCGCATTGACGTAGTCTACTAAAATGCTAGTAAATGGAATACTACATTAAAAAAGGATAATTCTTGGTGAAAAAAAATATATTTTTTAAACTGCTAACCTCATTGCGGACGCGCCACGAGAAGGGGAAGTGCGGCGTGTGATGGTGGTGGCTGCGATGCGCAGAGGAGGAGTGCAGCAGCGAGTGGAGGGAGGGCGGCGCGGCGCCAGACTCTGGCGTCACCGTGGCGCCCGGCGACGGCGGCAGCGTCAGCGGACGACGGACACCCACCGCGCCTGTCAAGGGAAGTGTCTCGAGTGGCGGAAGCTATTGAACATGTTCTCTTTATTTTTGGATAGTCCTCATCGAGTAGGTCTCGCACTAATTTTCAAAAATCGCTAAAATGACCTAGAAAGAAGGGTTTTTAATGGTTAAAAGTGTTGTGAGGGGAGCAGGCAATGGCGGAGATAGCAGATTGTTATCTGGATAATGTGCTTATTGAATACAAGAGGATCTATCACATGCAAGTGGGCGATCAATGGATTTAGTCGAATTTCCTGACGATCATTAATCAGACGAATTGGAGAAAGAGTGTGTGTGTGACTTTGAAATAAATATTGAGAGCGAGAGAAGGAGAGAGAGAGCCAACGAAAAAGCGCATAGTAGCAGAAACAATTTCATATCAACACCATTTCATTGTTCCAAAACACTATTTTAGCGTTATTGAAAAAAGGGATTCATCGAAAGCTAACCTCCTGCGCCGCTCTCCTTGCGGAGCTCCTCTTTGAGGCGCTCGCGCGCGCTAGCCAGAAACGACGACAGTGTGAAAGGTGCGGAGGGAACGGCAGGCAGCGAAACGACGATTCGAACAACAGCCGAGATTACGGTAGGATGGTCCTGCAAAGAAGAGCATACAGTAATCGACAGGGGGAATACCTGCTGGAAAGAGCACACACACACAATTTGATCTGCTCTTCTGCCTCCGGCCACTCGGTCGCACTTGCAACAGCCACATTTTGAATTGTTAAAGTAGCCTTTTGGTACTAATTTGCCAAATCTGAACTTGTGAATTGCCCTAGCACCTGCTTACCGCTTCTTTTTAGTGTGCGCTTGGTGGAATTTATTAATTAGAAAACTGGACTAATTGGAAAAGGACGGGGTTCAACAGCAAAGAGGACAGTGAAGGAAGGAAGAAAGAGAAAGCCGCTGTTCTACTCGTTCGAAACGTTAAAGAGAGGCAAGGCCACGTGATGGATCGAGCAAAAAGAGCGAGAGATAGAGAGAAAGAGAGAGAGAGAGCGAGAGAGAGAGTGAAGGACCGAATGAGATAGGCAGAGATAGAGAGAAAGAAGGAAGGTTTTTTTGCTCGAGAGAAATACATACAAAAAAAGTAAGAAAGATTCGAGATGGCATAGTGAACAGGAGAGGGATGGGAGAGTATGTAGATAGCAAGAGAAAGAGAGAGAAGATAGAGAGAATAAACGACATAGAGAGAGAGAGCGGTTGCGACGTTCTCTCCTCGAACATAGGATGCCTCTCATCTGGTCTCTCTCTTCTATATGCCTCCACTTTCTCAATTCTCTCTCTCTTTTCTCTTGCACTAGCTTCTCTCGTTTCTCTCTCTCTCACTCTCTCTCTCTCTCTCTCTTCGAGACTTGTCAATCCGATACGTGCGGAAAACGGTAAGTATGAGGATCTCTCTGAACAGGAAAAAAAGAAAAAGAAGAAGAAGAGAATGACAAGGGCAGCAAAGGGTTGTCAGAATGCCCATTTGAACTTTACAATTTTCCAGAAGAAGAAAAAACAAATTTTTTTGTTGGCAGTTTTGATTGGCTGGCTGTTGCAAGTGACAAGAGCGTGGGCGAGAGATCTCGATCATCCGCACAGTTATGTATATGGAAGTGTGGGTGGCTTTAGCAATGAGCCTGGGCATATTTGGTACATATTGATGAGGAGAGAGAGAGAGAGAGAGAGAGCGAGCAGTAGAAAGAGTGCAGAAGAGAGAGAGAGAGACAAGGAGAGGACGAGATAGAGAGAGAGAGAGAGAGAGAGAGGGAGAGAGAGAGAGAGCGAACAGTAGAAAGAGAACAGAAGAGAGAGAGAGAGAGAGAGAGACTAGGAGAGAGCGAGAGAGGCATAGAGAGGGAAGGAAAGAAGGAGGAGGGGAGAAGGAGAGAGCGAGCACTACTGCACTGCTAGTACTCATCATTCAGCACCAAAAGGAAAAGACCATTTTTTTCCTTGCAATGTAGTTGGTCAAAATCTGATGCAAGAGAAAGATTTTTTTTAAGAAATATTTTTTGGACGAATTAAATGAGTCGAAATTTCCCACTCTTTCTCATATCATTTCCCAGTGCAGAAGCGCTCGTGGGAAAGAGGGGTTTAAAAATGATAAAAAGACTAACAGAGGGATAGGGAGAGTGTGGGAATGCGAGGAAAACAGCGAGAGAGAGAGAGAGAGAGAGAGAGAGAGAGAGGGAGAAATCATGATAACTATGAAGAAACCGAGAGGCTGACTCGTGGACACTTCCCGGAACACCTGGCGCAACTTTTATGAAAAGGCAAACTCTTCTCAACTCTGCAGAGCATTTTTTGTGATTCTGTATAAAATGTCGCTTCTCATAACCTTTAACGCTCGTGCTCTCTCTCTCTCTTATTCGCTCTCACTTGCTCACTCTGCCTTTTTCTCTCTCGTCCCTACCATTTCTCTCTTTCTCTCTCTCTCTCTCTCTCTCTCTCTCTCTCTCTGCCCCCTCTCCCACCTCTGCTTCCTTTATATCCCCTCACTCTCTCCCCCAATAACTCGTGCCTAAAAGATAAACATGACCGTGCAGCAGCAGCCGCAGCAAAAGTCGTCGGCATCCAGTAGAGGAAAGGTAACAGGGAAGCAAGCGAGAACCGACTGCGAATGTCTTTCTGTCTCTTTCTCTGCCGCGCTCTCTCTTTATCTCTCTCTCTCTGTTTCTCTCTTTACCCCTTCTGCTCTCCTCCTCTTTCGCTTTCACTCTCTTTTTCTTTGTCTGTCTTCAACTCACGTGATGCGCAAAACGACCGCGCACAGCTGAGTTGGAGAGTTCAAAATACAGGCTGACAATATTCATCGATTCCTCCTCTCTCGCTGCTCGATCTCATCATTTGCACAGATACGCTGCGGAATAGTAGCATTCTGGCAAGTTGCCAGGAAATCATATGAGAAGGAGGGTTAGAAAAAATCAGAGTGAATTCTGGCGCTGTTTACCGCCCGGACAGAGAGAGAGAGAGAGAGAGATCTCGGACCATTGCTCCCCGCTCAACAATGTCGTCTTTTCCCCATCTTTCTTCCGGGTCGATCACTGATCTAACAAACTAGTTGAAGTTTTGAGAATCGCTTTCCACTCGCGCTCTTTCTTTCTCTTTCTCTCTCTCTCTCTCGCTCTCTCTCTTTCTCTACCGCTCATTCTCTCTACATTTCTGCTTCTCTCTCTCTATCTCTACCCAACACAATCCCAATGGTTCTCTTCTTCTAGTTTGCCAAGTTCTTAACCCCCCAAATCCGCCAACTCTGGCTCCACTAATCAAGTAATCTCACTCCTGATACTCAGGCGTTCCGGGAAGAGAAAGAGCTTCTCTCGGTTACATCAGCCGGACGTGACGTGAGGAATGAGATTGAGAAGAGACGAAGAGATAAATAGAAAGAGGGAGAGAGAGGGAAATGAGAGAGAACAAGAGAGAGAGTGAAGGAGAGAGAGTGAAGGAGAGAGTGAGAGAGAGAGAGAGAGAAAGATAGCAAAAGAGGAACAGAACAGCAAAATAGAGCAAGGCAAGACATATGATCGCCAATGTTAAGGTCAATCAGGGAGTTCATGGGAAATGGCAGGTTCATTTTCATTCTTGAAGGGAAAAGAGAAGGAACGAGCTTGAGGTGGTCGACCAAAGAACCAAATGCTAACTCTGATTGGGTTAAAATTCGGAGTTTTGAACTGAAATGGAAAAAATTAGGAAAATAAAGAGCACATCTAAAGAATGCCTTTATAGCGTTTGGAGTCAACATACAAAAAATTCAGTTTATTGTTCCCAAATGGTCTATCGAACTGTGCGCGTCTCGAGCCATAAAGAACAAAAAAAGAATGAGGAGAGTACAAGAGTGAGCAAGAATAACATTTCATTTTCATTCATGTATACATACATATATTTATGCATCTTTCCTTTTTGTTAATGTTTCTCATTTGTGTTCAAATCGCAATAAATTGGAAAAGAGTGCGAGAGAGAAAAAAGAGAGAGGCCTTCTTATCGGTTTTGGTGGAGCGAGCGAGCGCTTGTCTCTGACAGTGCCGCCAGAAGAACTCTCCACTCCGAATGGTGCGGAGGATTGGCCATTTAGATGGCTCTTGCTTCCCGGCACACCCCCGGCAGGCATGACGACCCCTAAGCCCCTTCGAGAGGCCCCAAGAAGACCCCATGATGCCTCCTGTAGAGCCCTCTCGACCATCATGCGGCCATACTCTGCGTGAAAATATACACTCGCTAACGAATAAACACTTTGAAAAGAGGAGAAACCATGTACTACCTTTGTTATTCCGAAAACAAAATGTTAGAAAGAGATGTTTTGGTTTAACAAAAAAAGAATGATATTTTAACAATCTTTGTTGCTTTTTTGTTTATCTTTTTAGCGTATATAGAATTCTTTAACTCTCCCACTTTAGTTGAAATCTCATTTTTTTTCAAACCAGAAAGCCTCTTTCACTTAATGCGATGTTAACATTAGAGAGTGTATAGTTACTCGTTTATTTATTCGTTTCTTATCAACATCGAAAAACAAATCTGAATGATAATCTTTTTTTTGTTTAGTCCGATATCAAATGTATAAGCCATGCCAGCCGGGGATGATGACCGGAGAGCGCCTTCTCCCAAATATGACTCTCTCCCGGAGAGACAAGGAGAGAGAGAGGAATGTCTCCCTCATTAGGCTAAATGTCGAATCAGCAAAAAAAGAGAGAGCAATATTTAGAGGCGATAAACACACCGGCCGCCACAGACGGACACATTATCATTATCAGTTATCAGATCGGTCACGGACAGCGAGGGAGAGAGAGAGAGAGAGCGCGGATATCTTTGGCGCGTGGATTAGCGATTCAAGTGAGAAGATAAGGAGATGCGATAAGGAAGAGAAGGGAAAGGAGATACGTAGAGCCTAAGGCAATCTTCCAAGATGATGGACAGCCTATTCATAGAACTGGGAAAATCGGCGCCGATATCAAGTGGAAAGAACTTGTGGAAGGAAAGGAACAACATGATTTTTTTTTGTTTTCAAAGGACATGAAATGTTCACTGGCTGGCTATCTCTCTGTTTTTTTTCGCTTTCTGCCTCTCTCCGTTATTTATAGCCTCACTTTTGCCCCTGTTTTATTGCAAAACTCCTCCTTCGCTCGTCTCATTTTCTTCATTCACTCGCCAATACATTAAAAAAAACACTTGCATCCAGCAGAAAGCCAGTGACCTTTCGGCATTTGAAATAGAACAAGAAAACACAACCGCGGAAAATGATTGAGAAGAAAAAAGAAGAAAAGCAAAGATCACATGCCATTAATCATTTCAATTTCTTTCTGATTTGGTGATAAGCAAAAAGAAAACAAATACAGCTATGTCAACAAAACTGCTGTAATTTGATTTTTATTTTATTTTATTTTATTTTTCAAATTTTTTGTTTTGCTTCAGCCAACATTGTAATAGCATATGACCTTGTAGAAAGAATGAGAAGAAGACGGCGAGAATGGAATGCGGGGGCAATGGTTATTACTATCATTGTCAAGCACCTTTTTCCGCTGGCAGGCGTAGGACATTTGACATGCAGGAGATTTCATGAGCGAGATGAAGTGTGTGGTCGAATGATTTGTAAAAAGAAATCCCTGAGAACCTCTCGAAACGGCATGTTCACGTTGGGTAACATTAAGGGGTTCACTAACTGTTTACTACTCTCTTCGAACGCCTTCGATATGTTCGATCTGGGTCCCTGAACTTTCGCTATCTCATTTACAATTCGGATCTTTCCAGCATCTATCGATCCCCAGCACGCATCTCTCTCTTTCTCTCTCTCTCTCTCACTCTCTCTCTTTCTCACTCTCTCTCTATCTCTCTCTCTCTCACTTTCGCCTATATTCTACTTCACCAACGTTTCCTTCGTCACATACTATCTTCCTTACTCTCTCAATATCTTTCAATCTCTCTCTCTCTCTCTCTCTCTCTCTCTCTCCCCGTCTCCACCACTCCACCACTATCGACCTTTCACATTTCCTCCTTCTCTCCTTCCATCACCAATCATACATACATCATCTTTTCCCATCGTTTGTCTCTTTTCTGTGTCTAGAAAATTCTGTTCGCTACCCGTTCCTTTCCCTAGTTCTCTTCTCTCTCTCTCACTATCTCTCTCTCTCTCTGTCATTCTCTCACTCTTGCTTCTCTGCTCTCTTCACTTCTCTTACATAGTTTCGAAATCTCAAGCTCCCTTGCACTTGCAAGGAGCATCTTCTTTCCTCTCTCGCTTCTTCCACTCTCTCTTTCCAATCTTTTCTTTATATCTCTCTTTCTTTCTATCTATCTTGCTCTCTCTCTCTCTCTCCCTCTTTCCTTAAACTGCGTAACTTTCTCTCTCGTGAAAGAAGACGTGCGAGCCAAAAAAAATCAAAGTCAAGTTCTCATTTCAATTCTTCTTTTCACTTCCCTTCAATTTTCTTCTTATCTCACTTCTTAATCATCAAATTATCGCAGAAATCATGCAATTCTTTCACAATCATTCTATTTTATCGCTGTCCATTAAGATAAGTGAAAACTGAACAAGTCATGCCATAGCTATTTTTAAGGAAAGGGGAGCCACTCGTTCGCCTTGCACTTATTCTATTACAGGGCCCTTTGCCCAGCGCGTTCATTGACTTTTCGCTTACTCACATAGGGAAGGACCGCAGCAGCGGAGAGAGAGAGAGAGAGAAAAGAGAGAGAGAGAGAGAAAGAAAGAGAGAGAGAGAGAGAGAATGAGAGAAAAGTGCGAAAGAGAGGAAGAGAGTGAGAGAGAAATAAAGAAAAGAAGAGTGAGGGAGAAGAAGAGAGAACAAGAAAGAATTCGAGAAGGCTGAGAAAGAGTTAGAAATGAAGAAAAAAAGAGTAATGCGCATATCTGAAGGTACTTCACTTGTCAGCTCACATGTAAAGTTAACGAACTTATCAAGCGCAGGTGGGAATGAGCATATGTACCATACCCCCACCACGTGAGATATACATCGTATATAAATAGATTTTATTTTAAGCATGTAAAAGTTGTCGCAAGAACTATTGTCCCACGTCTGCCAGCGTTTTTGTACGAGTGAAAGGAGCAAGAGATAAAGCAATGATGAAGAGAAATGTCAAGGGGGAACGAAGTAGCCATTGTCTTTGATGCGGCAATGCATGTGCACTTTTGGAATGGAATGACTTTTTAAAATCAATAAAAAATTAACAGGAATTTTTTTCGCCTTAAATACCTGTAAAGATATAGGTATAAGTGTCTTGAAAAAAAATTATATGATAACAATTCCGTTCAAAGCGCACGCATTGCCACGCCAAGATCGACTACGGAGAAAACGAAGCAAATGTTTACAAACGAAAAAAAGAAGAATGTTAAAAAGAAATACTGCTTGACAAGCCAGCAGTTCAGCAGCAAAGCACGAGCCGGAGTTCTTGGCGGGAATGAGCGGAGACGGGGAGCGGATATATTATTCTTCCACTCTCTTTCTTTTCCTCTCTCTCTCTCTCTCTCCACTTTCTATAACACTCATACTTAGCCTCTCAGCCACACTCCACTCCTCACTCTCTCTTCTTCCCGGCCAACACAACAGCCTGGGGCGCGATGAAAGCGGGAAAGAGAAAGAGAGAGAGAAAGAGAGAGAGAGAGAGAGCGAGAGAGAGAGAAAGAGAGAGCAAGAGAGCGAGGGAGGAAGAGAGCGAGGAGAGAGAGGAAAGCGGCAGAGATAGAGAAAGAAGGCTGAGCTCCCCGCACACACACACTCTCACAGAGGCATACGTGTCCCTTGCTAGGTCCTCTGCGTCTCTGCTCTTAGCAAGACACTCTGCTTCTCTAGCGTGCAAGCATGCTTGCTGCAGGCGCTGCTTCCAGTAGTGCATGCCCCGCCCACAAGATTAGCCTCCTTTCATTACCATGACCAATTCCAAAACAACGATCGCATGAAAACATTGAGGACAAATAAAAAACTCTTTAAACTTTATCCGAAAAATTTCTTGAATACGGCATTTAAAAATTCTTTGCAGCGAGTTAATAAGAGTTATCGATGCTTTTTTGAAGAAAAAATGAAGCAAATTTTAACAATTTTGGAGAGAAAAAAACTTGTTACCATCTGCTTAATTCATTCGTGCTTGATTGGAGTTATCGTTAAACATATCACATGAGGGCTGCTTGCAATCGTCATGAAATAAGAACCGAAGTACTTGACACGATTGCTATCCTCCACTCGTCGGTAACTTCATTCGGCCGGCGACTTCTTATTCTTCTTAGAAGAAGGAGCTGTTGACGCGTTCAATCCCCTTGAAAGTGACGTTGAAGGCCATTCGTCTGAAGGGGGCACTTTCTGCTTCTTGCTCCACAATGAGAATGAGGTCTTTGCAGCTCGAGAGACAGGGGGAAATCGGACGTCGACTTTCAATGAGGTTGAAAATAGACATTTACAATTTACGAGACAACTTACATAGTTAGATTAGAAATGATCACAATTCCTCAGAGACTCTTAAAATTACTGCTAGGAATAAAGAAACATTTGAAAAATTTAAAATGCCTATATGTTTCCTTAATAAACTTGCCTGATGATGTGCTTGTCGCGCAGGACAACAAAAGTGATGGAAGAGAGAATGAGGAACCAGAGATAGAGACCGACAAAGGCGAAGGAGACAAGCGAAAGGAGCAGAGCTGACGTTACCACGCGCTCCTCAATTTGTTAAGGTGCAGTCGGAATTTTTTTTGTTTATTTAGGTAGATTTCCTTTTTTTCATCTTACAATTTGGGAATACAATAGTTTACTTTAAAAAGTTCACGTATCTACATACTACGTTCGCATGGCGAATTATGAGGAGAGGAAATCTGGATTTTATTTTTCAAAGAGGACGCTAATGATTGCAAAAGATAGCAAACCTTGGCAGTGAGAATAATAGGTATGACGAGTGAGAGCGCAATGTGTACGATCTGAAAGCTTCAACTTCAAGACGAATTTATGGGAATGGCCATTTGAGCAACAACAAAAAAACACTTACACAATTGACAAGATATGCAACGAGGAGTGCATAGCGCTGTAGGAGTACACCAACGATGAGAAGTGTGGATGTTAAGATCTGCAATATATAGTCGGATTGTTGGTTTTCACTCAAATATTACTTGCATTTAGTCGTCATAATCGCAGATAAAAGCTATGCGAGTATTAGTGAAAAAAATCTTTGGAAATCTTTGGAAATTCATCTTGCAAAATGAAACCTGAAAGGGCTCAAGGGCGAGAATGGTGAGAATGAGCTTCTCCAGCAGCGGCGATTCGACTTCGTTCAAGAAGAAGGAGGCAATCGACAGCGCTGCAAGCGGCCGTGATGCTATATATTTCACTTTCAATAATCGTAAATATTCGTACATTAATCGACTAAAAATTAATTAAGAGCAAATAAAAATTAAACAATTATAATAAATGTGGGAATAAAACTTTTTTTTTTTACAAAAAAGTCGATTACCGAGTAATGAGATGAATATTGAGACAGCGCCCACGATGCAGATGCCGTATGAAAGACGCACTGCTCCGCAGCAGCAGTCAAGTCTGCATTTGTTTGTAATTCATCATATTCATTATAGACTAACTTTCTACTTATTGATGTATACAAGGCTTCATTCATTTAAAGGAGATCGATCACCAAAATTTTCTTTTATTAAAGTTCGAATTGCCGCTTTCACCCTGGGAGTAGGCACTCTCTCATTCTCTTGTGCAATTTCGCAGACCATCCAAATCTGCTGCGTGAAAATAGCACGCTCCAATGAGAGCGCGAAACGCCGCGGCAATTTAAAATCTCGCACAACGAACTGAAAAAAAATTCCCAAAACGACTGTGCCAACCCGGACAGCGCGGAGAGGAGATGGACTATGTTGCTGAGACGGGAGACGCTGCCGGTGCTCGAAGCGGGCGAAATACCAGCGGCAGGGGCAGAGGCATCTGGGATGTTCTGCGGAGAGTATGCGGATGACGTCACCGTGAGCATCGAGCTGTCCTGGAGGGGTGGCAGACGGTGCGACGGAGATGAGGAGAATTCGGCTGACGTCACCAGCACACTCTTCCGAAGGCACGAGCCGACGACTGGCAAATTGTAGCAGAATTTTCATTTTTATGATTCTTCTGAACACACATTTGCGTTGCCATCGACGATAGAGACAATGAAATAAAAATGGAGAACGATAAGTGCTCTTAATTAATTTTACATAACGAATATTCTACTCAATTAATATTACATAATAATAAAAAAAATATTGTATAAAGTGAATTGAGAACAACACTACACACAGCGCAGATAGTTCAGAACTGTTGGCACGCTGATAGTTCGCCCTGGCGTAACTATCATGCCAGCCGACAGCGAACTATCAGGGCCAAGGTCGACTATCGTTTACTCGCTCCTTCATCTCGTCCTGCCCTGATCGCAGTCCCTAATAAATGTGCAGTCGAAAAAGGCCGGCTGATGTCGGTTGCGGTATTTCCTTTGGGTAACTTTCCTTTTTACTAGCTCAATGATATCGTCCGCTTCCTTTTTACTAGCTCAATGATATCGGATGGTTTGCTGAGGCTGCTGCGGCTGACTGACCATCGTCAGCCACTTGAGCAGGCAGAAAAATTTCGTCCTGCTATAAAGGCCTGGGTAGCTTTTTATATGAATTTTTTTCTGTGAGTTACAGTACGAGCGTAATATGGTAAAGATGGGATGTTTTGAAGAATCAATGAGCGAATGAGGAGGCGAGAGCAGATGGTAGAGGGATTGCGCGCAATAGTTCGGTCTCGCTGAACTATTCCGTTATACTATGTAGCTCTCTTTCACAGAACTATCGATAGTTGCGTCAGGGTGAACTATTTAGTTTCACAGGAGATGGCGAACTAAATAGTTCAGCGTGATAGTGCGGTCTCGCAATACTATCTACGCTGTGTGTATTTCTTATGTAAAATTGATTTGACACGAAAACTGACACGTTGGTGTTGAGGGTGGCGGAGTCGGCGGAACACCGATGGACGTTAGTGAAGAGCAGCGACGAATCTGCACAAATTCTACTTTTCAAAAATATGTATTTACATATTTTCAAAAATATGTATTAACATAAATTAAAATTCAAATAGTAATTATTGATCGATTTTGACGGATTCTCGCACGGAAATTTGGCGTAAAATATTTTTTTTAATATTGTGCTTCAAACCTGTATTCGTGGCACGACGCAGCCGAACTTTCTCGCGTTCATAACGCCTTTCATTCTGAAACAAATGAAATAATGTACTCCATATATTAAAGTGCTGGAAAAAAGGTTAAGCGGAATGAACTAGACTATATGTTCAGACCAGAATGGAGCGAGTTTAGTTACTAGTTGTATGCGAGAATGGCTATACTCTGAGCCACAGAGCCAACAATGGCCGCGTGGGTTGGCGCTAGGTGGAGAACAGTGCATTTGACTTGATTGCCCGAGACATCCTTCTTTCTTTCTATGCACTACTCATTAGATTGCTACTATGTACGCGAGACACAGAAAATGCTCCTCTCATAGCAGTACAATTAAATTTTTTTTGCTTCTTCTTCTTCTTCAACAAATATCTCTACTTATTCAATAAATAAAGTATATTCCTTTCAGAATTCACCTCGAATTTCGTCGCAGGAGAAATTCAGGAACACGGGAGCGACATAAACATACGATGAAATGTCGTATTTCTCCCATTCTCATTATCCCGCACTCCTCTGAGATTGCGGCTTGCCCTTCGAACACAATAAAAAAACAACGACGGAGAAGCTACAAAATTTCCCGATTAATGCATTTTTTTCCTATTGTCATATGTATGCATGTACTTAATAAGAGCCCGCCATATCTGAAATGCCACTTGCATGTTAGTTTGTACAATCTTTCTCCTAATCGCCACACGAAAAATGCAAATGAATGAAAGAGAGATGGCAGCTTTGTTTCTGTATGCATAGAAGATGGATATTTGGAATGTTGACTGAATAAATTTCAAAATAAATTGTGCTGCCTTTTTCATATTTGTATTTTGTTAGAATACACTCCAAGATAATATATTGAGTTCATACTGATGCAGAGCAAAGTTTTGTCATAAATGTAAATATATTTGCAACAATACTCCTCCTTGACCTCCGAGTCGTTTGGAAATGGTTTTTTTCTTTCTCATAATTCTGCCTGTGCTTCACTCATTTCGTAATCTCTGCTCCATGCATAGACAATGTTGCTTATCCATTTCCATCCCTTTCTCTCCCACCCATACCAAGCCGTTTCTCTTCTTGTCGTCATATCTAAATCAGCGTTTCTTAGCGAGAAGAATGACATTTTTTTTCTGTATCCTCTATCTTTCTCTTTCTCCTTCTCTCACTGTCTCTCTCTAACCCCCTATCTCACTTTCTCTTTATCTCCCTCTCTCTCTCTCTCTCTCTCTCTCTCTCTCTCTCTTTCTCTCTCTCTCTCTCTCTCTCTCTTTCTCTCTCTCTCTCTCTCTCTCTCTCTCTCTCTCTCTTTCTCTCTCTCTCTCTCACTTTCTCTTTATCTCCCACTCTCTCTCTCTCTCTCGCTCTCTTTCTCTCTTCCGCCCAAGTAGCGAGGGTGCGTTTGGCAACCAGCCGCAATACACGCTTCTGGGTTCGACCTCCGGCAAAAGCCGAGGGCTCCACGCCACTTCGCATCGATCTCTTCTAGCGCTCTCTTTCTCTCGCAGGTTCTACTTCCTGTATCTTTCTCGTTCTGTTTTTTTCCCTGGCTCTCTCTCTCTCTCTCTCTTCCTCATTCCGTCCCGCAGTACTAAGCTTTTCTCTAAAGCTAGCTTTTCCCTTTCGGTTGTTCCTTTTTTGCAACACAGAACGCCCAGAATATTTATACCTCGTTTGCAACGAACAATTTTAATAACGACGTAATTTTGTAGAAAAAAGTTTATTATTTGCTTATGTGTACAAATGAGGAACATATTTGTTCCTCATTTGTACCTTTACTTGTAATTGTGAAACATTTTCTTATTGCTGACATTTATGATGCAGAAGTAACTCTCGGCAACAAACTGCCTCTAGCAGGCGCAAGAGAAAAAGGCGAGAGAATTCTATTGATATGAGAGAGAGCGAGAAATAAATGGTGGAAGAGTTGTAAGGAGATATATGAAGAGAAATGGATGGAACGCTGTTGGGAAGGATATATTTGCGTTGAGTGAGAAACGTTGAGGAGTTGAAGAATGGCAAATGCTCAAAGTAACAGCTGTCTTTTTGTGCACTTCTCCTTCTGGAATGCGGAATTACTCAGACATCCACCCTCACAAATAATCACGAGCTATTACAGCTGTTACCTTAAAGTTAAGCCCCCTGGGTTCTCTTTTTCTTATTCTCTTTCTGTACTTCACTCACGCTCTCTCTCTCTCTCTACCTCTCTCTCTCGCTCTCTCTCTAGCACTGTAATCCCTGAGAATTCCCGAACTCACTTGCGAAATACATCGTATTTCGCATATCTGCCATCTGAGTAAGAAATAAGGCCACACTCCGCTTGTCTACTTATCCCAAAAGGGACGTCATCTTATTCTCTCTCCTCTTCCTTATCTCCTCAATGCCCCTACTTGGCCGCTCCCACAACGACAAGCCTGCCCGGTCAGTTTCGCCAGAAAAAGAAGACTCTCTCTCGGCACGAGATGCTTCTTCCCTTCATGAAGTCTGAGTGTCATTGCCAGAGGCATTTCTTTCCTCGTTTCTCTCCCCCCCCCCCCCCACTCTCTCTCATCCCATGGGAGACACTTTTTCGTGGACACTTTCCGCTGTCGTTGACACTGATTATGGGCGCAGCGCTTAGAATGGAATTGATTGTGAGCGGCGAATCTGGAATGTAAATTCATAAAATGATTGCCTTAAAACTCGAAATTATAGTTTACAAATGTTTACAAAATATGTTCATGCGTGAGCTCAAGTTTCTTTTCTGATGGCCAAATGGCTCGGCGCACAAGGAGACGAAGAAGAACGAGCCGAAGCCTGAGCCGGTAGCGATGGTCGTATCGAAGGGCGGCGTGGAGGAGCGGCAGCAGCTGCATCGGCACGCGCCACCGCTCATCATCGAGCCAGCCGACGCCGAAGTCGACCTGGACGATGACGACTTGATTCGCGACGTTCGAGATTCCCTATCTACACATTTTTAACATTTTTAATTCAATAAATATGTACTTCATGACACATTCACTGCTAGATTAGTTCTTTATAAATAAAAATTGATTTTATTTTCCATTCATTTTCACAGTAGCTTAAAGAATGTATTTTCATTGCTAAATTTAACGCATGCAGATAAATGCATGTCTTTTTCTTTTGCGATGTCTTTTTCTTTTCCAGTTATAAAATTTTTGAATTTTTTTTTAATTCTCGCATCCAGGTGCAAAATGACCTGTGCGATGGCCGCCGTGACCCGTTGCATCTCACTGTGGAGGGTGGGCCGGGCGGTGGGCTGCGCAAGAGTGCCTCGCTCACTTCCATCACCTCACGCGTTCGTGCTCGCGCACGACGGATTCGAAGTCAGAGAGAGAGAGAGAGGAGAGAGAGAGAGAGAAATAAGAGAGAGATTGAGAGAGAAAGAACGAGTTAGACTCCATTCTGCTAATAAGCCATTAACATGCCGTTCCAGGTAGTTTTTGTTAATTTTACTATTAGTTTCCACAAAATCTTATCAATATATTACGCAATAGATTAGAGTCTGGCGATAGGTAAAAGATTTTTTTCTTGAAAGAATGACTGTTGCCTTGCTCATCTTGCCATGGCGCAACCTGATATTACTGGAGAGCCTACGTAAGCTGGCAGTTGGCCAGTGTCTCTCGGCTCCCCTTTCTCGCTCTCACAACGTTCGCCGTCTCTTCTCACTACTCTGAACATTTCGCAAGAATTTTGTATTAGCGAGAATATGGAAAGCATGAATCATGAAAAATGAAAAAGTATTACTCATACATCTTTAATGCATCAATAGCCCTAAATTAAACAGAGGCAAGGAAGTGGAATGTTTTAAAAAAAAATGAGTAAAATAACAAATATGCAAACCTTGAACAATTATAAGAACAATTGTTAGCTGAGAAATGAAAAGTTAATAATTGAATTTAAATATAGACTGCTAACAATGTGTCAGATAACCAATGCGCCGGCATCGTGTTCTTCCTTCTGATGGGCCTCCTCTGCTCGGTGTGCTCCTATCTCACTTCGGTCTGGTCGGCACAACTCAACAAGGAGTTGATAGAGACGGCCGTCAAGAACGAGCAGACACTTCGATTCAAGCTCAAGAAGAGTCAGTCAAATTATCGTGTTTTCTTTCTTAATCAATTTAATTAATTTTCAATTTTGGCAAACATTCATAAAAAAATATGGCTGTTGTGTTTATCAACAGATGCTCCTTTTTTATAACTAAAGTATTTTCTTATTGCATTTTTCAGGCCTCGCCGAGGGCCCGTCAAAGTATCTTATCGGCCTGCTCAACTTTGGCGGTCGCCTTCTCAGCGCCATCGGAACTGTCATGCTTGTACAGGTTGGAATTAATGTTTCTAAAAAACAAAATTTTCATTTTACATGAATATTTCCTATTATTATTAAATAGAGTTGGCGAAATGAGCAGAACTTTAATAGACGTAGTCGGAGGATATGATGCGAGGGAAATGAATACTAGAGGGATTTTCAGGATTGCTTTAAAAGCCAGGCCAGCATCGGCCAACTGTGATGGGAAGAACCGCTTACGATGAGCAAACGAAAGGAAACTAACTAGAAATATAGTGCGAAGAAAACAAGATTAAACTAAAAGGGCAACATTTATGAGGGAAAGGACAGGAGGGAAAGATCCGTGGACGGAACATTCCATTACAGAATCACAGTACTAGACCGAATTAATATAGAGTCAAAGTTTGAGAAACGTTTTCCAAAGTGGTGCTAAATAATTAGTAGAATGAGAATACTATGTATTTAGGTGGTTGTTTCGTATGTCAAGAGACGCCGCTACAATCTCATTCTGCGCAGTGCCGCTGGCGAAGCTGACCAGGTTCGCATCAGTATCTTATTGTTAGAAATTAAGAAATTAAAAAAATATGAACTTCTTAGCTCTTCCAAAATACTTTTCTACTAACAATTTAGAATTATTTTAAATAGTAAATTATTTAATTAAAACTTGAAAAACAAATGATACAGTGTTAAATTTTCACCAGGTGGTGGAAGGCGTCCACACGGGCATCACGGATGCTGCTGGCGAAATGATTATGAATTGCATCCAGGTTGATTCCTTTTTTTGTTGGAGAAATTATCATAATCATATTATCAAACTTTTGATATGAAATATCTTTATATAATATTTATTATAAATAGGGCCCGATAAAGTAACTTTTCATTTTGCTGCTCAATAGTTCCCATTAAGAGCCTCTAACATATGCACTATGTATCTATGTATTTGCAGGCTTTCACATGACAATATGCTTCTCCTGGTGCGCAATGCTCAACATACGTTCAAGCCTATATTAGGATCTCGAATTCAAAAAAATTACATTATATTTATCAAAATGCTATAAACCTCTTGTGAAGATAATGTAATGTCTTAAAGATATTAAGTCTACTGTCAAGGATCTCAGCTTTCTCCCGGTTGGCTCTATAGAAAATTCACGGTTTATATTGTCGTTATAATTCACGGTTTTCTTTTCGTATCTCAAATATATTGATCTATTGCCCGCATTTCTATATAATTGTTTTCTTAACTTGTTAGATAAAGAATGAACACCCTTGTGTGCTGTTATTGCAATTGCCACGATAGATGGATAAACTACGACCAGATTATAGAAAAGTGTTGAAAGTACGCCACTTTTTATGATGATAAGAAGGTCATAAAACGGGCACAGATTATACTGGGAAGAGAAGCCAAAGACGAGTATACGACATGGTTACTTTAACCGGTCAATGTTATGCAGTAAGGGAGCTTGCTATGGAGTGGAGTGGGGATAAGATGAGTGAGGGGATTGAATGGCTGGTGGGTGACCAAATGAGAGTGACAGTGAGATCTGAAAGCTGTCTAGCCGGTGCAGAGACCATTCTTCTGCCAGATCCAACTAAGAAATCGGCATGCCTGGACGCTAACGTGTTTCTGCCAGCCGCTCCGAAGAATAGGCCGGGTATACTCGCTACTCTTTCTTTTACTCCCTACTCTTTCTATCCTATCCATGTGTGCCAGTTGAAATGACCCCACACACTTTCACCTTCAGCCATTTACATAACAACTATTTCAGAGCACATCGTACCTTGCACAGTAAGTAGAATCACCAATTGCAGGACACACTCTTTCTGACTCAAGAAAGACAGCATCTCAATAGGAAGACGCAAGAGCGGCCGCATGCTGCGGTGCCAATTGGTTAGCGCGCTCTTTTCACTTTAAAATATATTTTCAAATGTATATTTTTTTAATTCCTAATATATTAATTTATTTATTTTGATAAAATATCCCTTTATAGTGCATTTATTTATTTTAATTTACCTTATTTTTTTATAAACTCTATTCTTATGAATAATCGTGTTAAGAAAAACAAAATCTTGGCTTGACAGATATGCGTGTCTCTCGCCTGCTTTGCGACGGGCCAGTATGGCGGCGGCGGCGGCGGTGGCGGTGAACAGTCGTTGGCGTCAACGGCCATCTCCGTCTCGCCGCTCCCTTCCGACAGCGGCGCCTCTCCACCCTACTCGGCGCCCGTTGAAGAAGAAGCACAAGCGTCCTCCTTCGCCGAGTCCATGGCCATAGCCATGCCAGGAATGATGCAGTACATGGATTTTGAACTTTATGTTTTTTTTAACTTACTCTATACAATTATTCAAGCACCATTCCTCATGTACTTGAACAGTTATATATGAACATATTTCCGCAAACCATTTCACTAAACGGTCATTTACTGATATTTCGTTGATGTCTCGGGTTTGGAAATTTTTATCGCATCCCAGTGAGATAGAATACTTTCTTACGTTTCTTATACAGACTTCATCGAATAGAAATGGGCATAGGAAAGGGTTTCCCAGAGTGATTTTATTCACACTACGGCGGTAGAAAAAAGCATAAGCTGCCACCGATTCAGTCCCGACTTCAACCCGGTGCTCCTCGGTGGCATGCGCGGCCTGCCGGGCATCCGCGCGCGCGCCAACCGCCGCTTCTTCGAGTACGTCAGCCGCCTCGCACGTCCCATCGTGGACCAAGCGATCAAGAGCGTCCGCGTCCCCGACATCTTCCAGACGACCGCGGATTTTGGCGTCAGTGAGCCATTTTCTCTCTCAAGATTGTTATTTCACTTTTCTTCGCCTAAGTATTAATTATTTTTTTTAAATTAATTATATTTACATTACACATATTTTAATTTAATTTTTTTTTATTTAAAGGAGGCTTAAACTCGGAAACTCCTAGCACGAAATGGCCGATCTTATAGTACGATACATTTTGGCAATGTTATCCTGGCAATTTGCCAAGATCCTTGCTTCGAAACCTTTCTCGTAAATTCAAATTGGCGGTTTGCGTCCGTTTGGTGAATCATGAATATGCCGGTATATATTTTACGGCCGAACGACGAAATTTCACGATTCCGGTATATACTTTATGGCCGAACCACGAAATTTCACGTTTTTGCACACAAGAAAAAATACGTTTGCGAATCGCCATAGACTTGGGGCAAAAACACTTGAGAAATATAGATGTTGAAGAAAAAACACTTCGGTGCAGTAGTAAGAGTGAAGTGTTTTTCACCCCAGTGAATATAACTATTACGAACCCACAAACTGAAATTGTGCCAATAAGTGGTACTTCCGTACTTGTCTTTCTTGCGCATTCAAGGATATAAGCGCCAAGAACCTTTCTTTCACTTGTTGTTTGATATTTTGATGTTTATTGTTAGTTAATTAAGTTACTTTAGATTGTTTTCATTCAGGAAGATGAGGTAGCAAGCAGGTCACGTTGTTCTGCGCGTCTACAATTGTGCGACCTTGCGGCGTGACCGGGACGAAAGGCTCGGTGGGTGTTTCAGCATAATTCTTTTATTTTTGGTATTTCATCTTTAGATTTAGATGACACTCTTAGATCTTTTATTAGTTAGTTGCGCAATATTTAGTATAACGTGCCCAATTTAAGTTGAAGTGTTTTTTGCACCGAGTTTTATTTTAAAATTTCAGTTTCTGTGAGCTTTTTCAGTTTTGAAGCCTCTTTCACGCGTCTTCTCTCAAGTGTGTACTCCATCCGCGAGGCCGGGGTACTTTAGGTTAGCAGCTGTGTATCTTTTTTTCTTAATTTGTTTAAAGCTTATCACCAATTTCCTTATAAAATTCTTTTACTTTCACGTTTCTGCTCGTGTCGACTTTCTTGTGCGGACATCAACAACAAGTTATGTTGCTGCTACAGGGAGCAACAAGTAAGTTCCATTTTTTCATAATTTGATTCTTTAAGAGTAGCTCAGTGAATTTGTCGGTTTGTCTCTGACTCCTTCAGGGAGTAGTAGTAAGTAGGAGCATATAGCTTTCGTAGCGTTTGGCAGATTCATAAAGATGCAAACCCTGCATTTTGCAGTTGTCAAGAGCTGCTAGCTGGGTCAACTTGTCGGTTCTTCTCTTGCTCCTATAGGGAGTACCAGGTGAGATCCTAAAAGCATTATATAGCGTTATATATTTGTTCCATTCAGGCAACTTTTATGACTTAATTCTTTAAATGTATTTTATATTGACATTGAGTAAATTAATATAGATTAAAGCTTAATATACTGTAACATAATTACTAACAATAAGTATTTATCGAAATTAATTTGATCGTAGGGGCTGCACGATTCACATCATCACGCACACGGAGGAGAGGAGCCTTTTCTTCATGTGGAAGGTTAGTATTTTTTTTGTTTTTGAATATTGTTTCTTTTATAATAAAAAGAAACCTCTAAATTTGTATTCCTTATAGTTTTGATAGTTTATTTGGCAGCTTTATTAACATCTTAACCTATTAGTTTTGCAGTTGTGAAGAGTTGCTGCGGCAGTCATCTTCCCGAGCAAGTATTTAGAGTACGGTATGTAATTTTTTTTAAAATATAAATGATTTCTCTATTTTTAACATTGATTAATTATTCTCCTGTTTATTTGAATGGAGAAAATAAAACATTACTTCCATTTCTTCATTCACTGTTTACTGGAAGATGTTAGATTAATTACAACTTCTTGTCCCTTATGTCTTAATTCTCACTTAAATTATATAGAATAAACCATTAAGATGGAGTGTCCGGTGCTGAACTGCAGCAAATGGATAGAAACCAAAAGGCGCTTATTAGAGCATCGTCGTCACGACCATGACAGAAGTTGCGTCATCCTCTGCAAACAGTGCGAAGTTCAACATCGATTTCCAAGCATGTCGAAGCTACAACGACACTGCAGTCGCTTCCACTGCGATTCTTTCTTATCTGGTGAACGTTTTGGTTTTGTAAATATTTTAATTTTAATTTCCTCAAAGTCAAATATTGTTATTTAATAAGATCATTATAGATGGTGTTCCTGCGCGAGTAGCCGTTCCACAACCGGTGCCTGATGACGAAGACGTAGAGGATAGCGATTCTGTGCTGGCTGATGACCTCGACTCACCTTCCCATGAAGGATCTGCTGATCAGGGTTAATGTTTAACTATTATGTAATGGTTTCCTCCACATGATCGTAGATATAGAAAAAGATGGTCTTATGTTTATGGTTTTCTGTTTAAATCTGTTGTTCAAATGACTACTTTGTGAGTGCTGAACTTGTAGATTCTGGAGGTTGCCCAGAGGAGATCGGAGCGTTTTTTCGACTGCTGATGGGAAAAGGAGTCGCTCGATCAATACTCGACGGCTTCGCTAGCCTTCTTGAGCGCGTAGCACAAGTTTGCGAGTCGTCCGATTCAGCTCACATCACCCGAACACATGCTGCGATTTCATCTCATTCTACCCACTACAAGAGAACCCAGTCGTTGTGCAAGAGTGGCGATGTCTTTCCTCCACAGAAGTGTCAAATGGGGGTGATACAGACTACCAAGCGAGATATTAATGGGGAAGCTAGACGCGTCAAGTACGGGGAAACTTTTACGTCTTACCCCTCGAAGCAGTTCTCAAACAAGCCGTAGAGTTCTCCCTGTGTCATAACCTCCTCCAAGTATGTCGATGCCCTCGTATATGCTGCCACCAGCGTGGAAAGAGATACCAAGACAGTGCTGCTCAGACGCCCCTTCCAAATGCAAGACCGCTCCCGTTTGTCTTATATGCTGATGACGTCTCTCCTGGAAGTAGCTTGGGTAGCAAGTCATCTGCCAATTCCCTGTGCATTATGCAAGTTAAGCTGGCAGGACAGCACTTGGAAGTTTCCTCATCATTATCCTCCAAGTTTGTTATGCAAAAGACCACTCCGCGCACTCGTTCCTTCCTCTTTTGGACGTTCTAAAGCAGCAATTGGCATCTATTCAGAGTAGAGGAGGCATTCAAATCGGAGAAGAAGTCTTTTTCCCTACTTTGCTCGCCGTTGTTGCAGACAACAAGGCTCAATACGAGTTGCGCGGACTGAAGCTGAACTACAACCGCTGTCGCATTTGCCTTACAGAATCTTGCGATTTCCTTACCGCTACTCGCGAATCTGATGTTCAGCTAAAAGATAGAGCTTGGTATGATGGCGTTTTCAGCAAGGGACTAGCTCACAAATTTGGATACAAGGATATATGCCCGTTAGCAGACATTGCTGGCTATGATTTCGTGTCAGATTGCTCCTTAGATCTTATGCACGATGTACTCGAAGGTGAAGCGCAGAGGGCGATCATTAGACTGTTGCGAGCACTTGACCAGCGCGGACTTAAGTTGCTGAAGATTAACGCAATCCTATCCAATCATCCGTACGGGAAACAGGATGCTTCCTCGCGCCCATCTCCATTCAAAGCTGATGTTCTCTCCAGTACTTCAATTTCGCAGCGTGCGTCCCAGGTCCACACTCTCATGCGGTTATTGCCTTTTGCTCTCCATGGACACGCAGACATTTCCAATTGCAAAGAATACGACTCATTCCTTCTTCTTGCAAAGATTGTGCTCACGCTTCTTCAGCCCTCTTTTTCTGAACATGATCTCGAAAGGCTGGAAAACCTCATTGCCGAGTACATTGATTCATTGCGCGAACTTGTCACAGCATCCCCTGAGCTGATTTCCATGACTATTAAGTCACATCACCTCATACACTATCCAACGTTCATTAGAATGCTAGGGCCTCCTATTCTCAGTTGGTGCATGGACTTTGAGCAGTTGAATGCTTGCATCAAGTCCCAATCGTATCTCTCAAGGAATTCGCAAAACCTTCCATTCACGATGATAAATCATGCGCAAACCTTCCTATCATCTCAGCGCGCATTGTTCAGTTTAGATGCGTGCCCGAGTGCTGGCTTTAGGTATTCCAGTGAACTCTCTGCTGATTCCCCATTGCTTACCATTCTCGATGAGCTTTCCATGCAAGCAGATCAGCTCTGTTACAGAATAGAATTCCGGGGTATGTCATATGGTGAAAGGGATTTTGTTGTATTGTCAGCAGGCCGGCCCCCCGCTTTCGCGCAGATTCGCTTCATTGCTTGTGTATCTTCTGTTTGGAAGCTGGTTGTTCAAAAGTGTGATACCATTTCTTGGCTCGATTCCGCTCACTGCTATTCCGTTCAATTGTCTGATGTTCTCTTTGTTGTAGACTTTAATGATTTGAACTCTGCCCATCCCCTTGATTCCTATTATAACGGAGATGTTGTTTGCATTCCTCTAAGGCACTATCCCTTGGCATAAACAGTGAAGCACGAATATTAACTATTCTTTTGACTTGGAAGCGTTTTAAACGCTTTAAATACTATATTTCTTAATTTAATATATTACTTTTTATTAAATTAAGAATGCGCTACCGCGCGTGCGTCTTGTCGACTGATGGCAAGACAGTAGAGGCAGAGGTCGGGACTGATGAGACTTGGGCGAATACAATAGACGAGCTTAGGGCGGAACTCTATGGCCGTTTTGACATTTCACCGTCAAGAGTCCAACGAGTGGTTCGCACAGTCGGACTCCACGATTACCCACTCCTTGGTTCATTCCCAAGCGACATTGAAGAAATCACTTTTCTCATCCGGTTATCAGTAAAATTGATTGTCAACAAAGTGGCACAAGATATTCATTTGTATACTTATAGAGCAGTGACAGTTTGAGCATCTCCAGCTCATCTCATGGTACCGTTAGCCGGGTGAGCAGGATTACTTCTTTTTTAATATGGCTGCAGAAAAGTATTTATTCTAGAAGCAATCTTATCTCCACTTCAGTCTGACAACTCGTCGCCTTTTTCTGATGACAACGATGTCGATGTTGAAGCGGTACATCCTGAAATAGAAGACGAGGTAGAGCTGAAGACATCTCCTGCGGCAGCCCTTAACGGATGTAGCGCCTCATTTCTGCTAAATGGTGCGGAATGTTTAGTTTTTATTCATTAGAGAACTCGCTTTAGAGACACACATTGGTGATCAAACTAGAAAGTTTCAGCTCGCAATGTTTCCCGAACTCGAGAGACAGCTGTATACAGGCTCAACGATATCCTGAACAAGTCATCATTGCTAGGTTCTCGTTCATTTTTATCTAAAAATACGATTAGTTTCAAATGAACACTACAAGATTTAGATGTACTCGATGGCCTTCGCGACAGTGATGCAATCCTGATGTCGTTGCAAGAGGGCGACATAACAGAAGAATATCGTTCCGAGTTGAGAAGACTGCTGGTTCGAAGGGTCGGAGAGTTTGTTATGGCTCATGCGGATAAGTCAGTGAATTACATTGTTTAAAATTTTTTTTATAATATATTCTTAGCAAAAACCGACCAACCACTGGAGAAATAGCGACTTTTTTCGATCGGATAATGGCGGAGTATCCTAAGATTAACAGGGTTATACTTTGAATGTTCAAATTTACCCACATTGGTTATGGCATTCTCGAATTTCAGTTTCCGTTTGTTGGTTCGAATAGGGGCTATCTCATCGTCTTCGTCTTCAACCGTCGGCAGCGCATGGCGAAACATGGCGAGCTTACTCTTCGTCCGTACAAAAGGAAGATACGAGATGAGGCAGTCAACTTTGATGCTGAAAGATTGACGTGTGAGGAGCTTCGCCACGCTCCCGATGGATCGGATGCAACACAGCAGCTTCTTGACCAGACAAGGTTGCAATTTTATTTCGCTATTAATTTCATATTTTTGTTTCCCAGAACAGAATTCATAGGAAAATCCTAACCATATATTGTTAGCCAAAATAATAAATAAATTATGGAACGTTCTTTCAATTAAAATAAATATTGTTCATTGTTGCTTTAAAATTAAATCACTTGTAGAACGTATCGGCTTCACTTGTGCCGGGAGAAAGGACCCACAGCAGCAATTCAAGCCATTCGCCAACTCGCGTCTCCTAAGCAGGTTAGCAATCACAATCAGTTCTTTTGATAACTATCTTTCACATTATTTAAGTAATTATCCCGCAACTTCTTCAGTTACTCTCCGACTTTGACTACGGATTCAACGTAGATTCTCGGGAATTCATCAGCAAATGGCCTCGCATTCGTGACTTCCTCAACAATCTCTTCGAAACTAACTTTTCATTGGTTGAAAGGACATCAATTTCAGCACTGAACACCATTCCTGGCTCAGGTTAGAAAGTAAAACCCATTTTCTATTAATATAAAAATTACAATTATAAAAAAGCTTTTTAATTTCACAACTCTGATTGAAGTTGTTCTATTTGCAGTAGATGATCTTTTTCTAGAGAACGATTCCTTTGGCGCCGTGCTCGCTGCTATGGCTTACTTCAAGAAGTACTGCAAGCGCAGATGATTCGAGTTGGCCGGTTCTTCTCCACCTTTTTCGTTAGTCAAACACTTTTGTTTTGTGTAATGACATTCATCTTTTTGTTGGGGGATGCATTACTGAAATTGATGAAAGTTTTTCATAATTATAATTTGTTTTGTTATCAGCGAGAGCCCGACGCTGATCATGTCACGCGCAAGCTATGCGCGATGAATTTTCGCCAACCACTCGTCGTCATGTATGGCCAAAGCAGGACACAATTCTCGGTTTTTTGCAATGCCAGTTATTAACGCTTTGCTTCTTTTTATTATAGCATACTTGATTCTTTAAATATATAATATACGTTGATATTTATTACATTGACTCATTTATGTTTCACTTTATCTGTCTATGAAACTTATTATATTAACAAATTTCTCTATTTTTAGGGTGTCGAAATCCTGTGCGGTGAGTCCTTCATCGAGGCGGTGACCGTAGCTTTGGCCTGCCACTTCATCTTCAACCTGCGGTTTGACTCGGAGATAGCAGATATCTGGGGACTCTTCTCTCTGCTTGCTGGTGCACCCTGCACTGTGAAGTCCAACACTTCCATTAACCTCGCCAACAAAATCATAGAGTCCCTTTGCTGATATTTAAGCACACAAAAGACGTATGAAGAGAGTATTAAGAATAGAGAATACTAATGATGAATAATATTTATCCGTGTTTGTTAAAATTGCTTCCCTTTGTTGTTCTCGGGTTCATTAAACCAAGATTGTTACTCTCCTAGGTTGTTATCTAATACGTGTTGCAATTTACTTGGTGCTAACATGCTTTCTTCACCTTATGGGTCCTTGTTGACGATAAACCTTGTTGCTTTTTGTCGTTCCCCTGTTCCTGGATACACAATGAAAAGAAAGCGTGACATATCGATTGCCTAGCCTAGCAGAAGAGGAAGAAGGGGGCGGGGCTGCTGCGCTTGTTCGGAAAAACACTTGCGGCAGATGTTATTCGCGCCGAGCTGAATTTAATTGTTTTTGACCAGTGAATAAGGGATTTAATAGTTATTGAGCACTGGACTTGAAGGACTAGTTTTATGTTCCTCAGTTTGAGTGTTTAAACTCTCACGGCCTACCACAACAGATAAAACACTTGCCGGTACTACTAGTCGTAATTGTTTTTTTCTTGTGTGCGGTCATGATATTCTCGTCAATCCTATTTGGCCGTAATTTGGTCAGGGGACTAATGTTAAAGTTAAAGTTCTGTATAATCACTAATATTTCCCTCATGATCAGGCGACTCTTTTCAGATGCAAATTACTCCTCTAACTTTTAGTTTAGTAAATTGAATTTTTGCTGATGCTTTCGCAAGCTCAATCCGGACATATTCACAGAATCATCCTTATAGCAAAAAAATTGAGTTTTCGCCTCCTTTAAGAAAGACTCTTTCGCTTCATACATATGTACATATTTTCAAAAAATTCATACGCATCTTTGTATGAGTAATGCTGACTGTTTAAATTGAGAGCCTTTTTCATCTTCCTCCATTTTCTCTTGAAAGCAGCTCGCCTTTCGCACTCTCTTTCTGTCGCGATCGCTCTAGCCTGCCTGATATCTCATCAGACAGTTTAGCGCCAGTCTGTCTGACATCTCTTGTAAGACTTATCTGTAAACTTCAATGAATGCACGTAAACTTCAAATCAGGGACTATTAGCAAGCTCGCGGGGTGCTATAGCAGCAGAGTGAAGATGTGAGAGTTACGCAAGGCATTAGCAGACGATTCCGTCATGTCTTAAGCATTGCGCACCAGCCGGTTCAGCTTGTTATGGCTCAGAACAGTTTGGATGGGAAAGAAGGAAAGAGAGCGAGAGAGAGCAGAGAGAGCAGAGAGGGAGAGCGGAGAGAGAGAGAGAAGAGAGAGAGATCAGAGAGAGAGCAGAGAGAGAGAGAGAGAGATAGATAGAGAGAGAGAGAGAGAGAGAGAGAGATAGAGAGAGCGATACTGGCTGTGTAAGGCAAGAGAATGTGAAAGGCAAAGTTGACTGAAGCAATGAGGGAAAATGAACCGTTGACTAAACCAAATGTTATGGCGGTACGCTAAGATCTTCTTGCATTCACTTCTGCTCCTAAAATCACAATCGGATTGCAGTTATGGAAAGTTTTGAATTTTCGTATAGTGGCATCCTGGATAAAGACAGGGGGACGAGAATATGTATGAACAGTGCGTCTTTATGGAGAAAAAACACAATTACTACACATTATTCTCGCTCTAAAATTATTAGAGACGTAAAAGAATCGATCTTTTTTTTAATGATTCTATGTATGAAATTGCCAAATCTCCGTTTTCAAGCCGATCTCTGTACTCATAGTATGCCTTGTTCCTTTTGGTTTCGTCTCCTTAAGGAATGGATTCACAGTTCCGACGTTAAAGTACCGTATACCGTACTTTCCTTTTTCTTAGCTGTTTCCTTTTCACAAGTAATAAAACTTGTTGCATTATACACTTGCGAAAGACTCACAAATATTTTTGTTCGTTCGTGGGATTTCAGTCAAATTAGTAGTAACTTAACTATACATTTTTGACGCTAATTGGGCGTCGACTCTATAACAGCGCTTTTCGAGGTCACTTTAACGTGATTATTCCTGCGTTCTCTTCTCACAAGCTAGGACTACCGCCTTATTGTTAGTGAAACCGCGCTCTCGCTCCACCTCATTGCTTCTATTATCTCTTACTTTTTCCGTTGCTCTCTTGGCTAACATATGAGTTCAGTCATCACTGTTGGTTTGAAATCATAAAAATAACGTTTATAATGCTCCCGAGCAGGTGCCCGGCTGCATTTCCGTCTACAACATCTTCGTCTCTCGCTACCGTAGCCCGCAGCAGGTGCGAGTCTTCCCAAAACCACCGAATCGCATCATTGCGCAGATCGTCCGAGTTGACGTCGGGTACGTGACACTCTTTTACATATATATATAATTTAAGATTGCAAAAAATTATAGCAAAACCTTGATAGGAATTTTTTCGAAAATTAAAGTAGCCAAAAATTCATACTTAAGTTAGTGCCTGTTTGCCTGAGACAAGAGAAAGAGAGCTTGTCTGATTTAGTTGGTTTAGTAGCTTTAGTATGGTCAGGAAAATTCAAGCGGATAAAATTGCATGCTTCTTTAAGCTATGTTTGTAGTTTCAGGTAAGTTCGGTAAAAAAAATTGGTGAAAATGTTTTTTTATTAGGGAAGAGAACAAAATTTGAGCGTGACCGCTAACCTGGGCGGCAGCGTCCTCGCGATTCCGATCACCGGCATACTCGAGGCCAACTTCTACGGCGTCTCCGTCTGGGTCGAGCTGGCGGTCGAGACGACCAAGAAGGCGCGTGAAGGGACATTATGTTTTATAAAGAAAAACCAGACTCTATTGATTAAAAGAAAGAAAATTTGCCTATCTCATCTCGTGCTATCCTCTTTTGATTTTTCTTTTAGACAAAAAAAAATTTTCATGTCCTTTCCGAGACCTATGAGTTACTTGATTTGTTGGAAGAAAGAAGAAATCATGCAAAGAGCAATTTAGAGAAGACGATGCTACACATATTCATTCGTATTTGTACTATAATGAAAGAACGGAAGAAAAAAGAGCCTATCGCCGCGGTCTTGACAGGGTCTAAAGGTGTCCATTTGTTCGTGCTACGCCTCCGTCGACTTTGTCGACCTGTGCATCCGCGAGGGTGGCATCGTCGGCTCCGTCTTCAACAAGCTGCTCGCGGTAGGCCAAAAACTCACATTTGAATTCGCGCTCTTTTCCCTGAGACACAAGGGCGAGAGAGCATGTGATTTAGAGAGACGGCGACTGCAGCAGTTAAGAAAAAAATTCAAATAGATCACGTCTGTGTTCCTTGCTCCTTTAATGTCACACTAAAAATCTATAGGGTCTTTGTGTTCAGTGAGCAATAACTACTAGTAAAATATGATTAATAAGTAAATGAAATAGAATTGCTGACAGAGCTGGATCTCTGAAGTTGTGCGCGAGATGCTGCCAGACCGGCTGTGCGAGATGCTCGGCCCCTTGGTACAGCCGCAACTTTCGCGCGTCACTGGCATGATTCCTCAGGTTGGAAGAAGGAGACTGGGCAGGGTCTGGAGATCCTTCGTATTGGGTACAGAGGATTCAGAGGGTTGGGAGATAAGCAGTTGACATGGCCTTTGAAGAACATTGTTACATAACTTAGCCTTTCTTCAATTTCTCTTGTCAATTTGATAGACTTTGAAGGTGTTTGAAAGTTCTCTTCAGGTGATCTCTCTGTCGCAGCTGGCCATGTTCGGCGACAGCGCGCTCGGGCAAGGCGGGCCGGCACTGAGTCCCGAATTTGTCAGGATGCTCTTCCGCTTGTGTAGCTGCCCACTCTCTACTTCTTATTCCACCATTCAAAAGAGCACGTTTGTACGCTCTCTCAGTGCGCGACTCAATGCGGCATGGGCGGAGGTGGCACACCGGCAGCAGCGCCAGCTTTGCCCGACTCAACCCTTGCGACCGTCACCGCCGGCGGCGACTACAGCGGCAGCACAGTCGCCGCCGCGTCCGCATACTCGTCGTCCACTGCTCGCTCACTCGTCGCACGCAGCGTCCGTCCCCCGCCACTCAGCATGAACATGCCACCCGAGCTCATTCTTCATCAGTTACGCACAGCGGAGCAGTACAACAGGTTTGAAAGAAATTTGTTGTTTTTTTACAATATAAATTTTTTTTCCTATACCTATATGCACCCTAAAACAGTAATAAAGATAGGTAATAAAGCATGTTTTTTTTCATAATCAGGCGCCCTCCACAAGAGCGTTCAATGATCATGCGATGCGACCTCATCACTCAGACCATCGCCCGGCATACGCCAAGCATTCGACCAACTTTGTACACGCTTGTATATTTATGGTATTTCTAAGAAGAAAAAAAACCAGTTTTATTAACTTTCCCACAATAATATTCCTTTTTAAGGGCAGAAAGAAACGTCAGGCTCGGCATCATCCAGTGCTCGTTTCGATGACCCCTGGTGCCCCGTTCGCCGCCGAGCCTCCATGGCAGTCGACGCCGCGGCTGACTGCTTTACGGCCGGCGCCAACGGCCGCTCCCTACCTCGCGGCCACGATGACAAGCCGCCCCGGCGCTGGCGCCAATTCGACACTTCATTCCGCCGGCGCCTACGTGCCAATGATGGCGAATGGCTCGCGCACCGCCTTCGTTCCGCTGCTACGCTCAGCCAGAGCAGAGCCAGTCAGAGATATTCCTAAATAAAAAAAATTGAAATAAATTTTTGATAATATATATTGTTTTTCGTCATTAATAGACAATATAAATGGAGAATTTTTATAATTAAATTTCTAGTGCAACCAAACTAATTCTTTATGATATTCTCAGTACTCTGGTGGTGTCTCGGCAGCCTCGGCGCCCATTGCCGTCGCACCGCCGCCGCCGCAACCGCTGCCGGGCGCCAATCCGATGCTGGCCGGCATGTGCAGCCAGTGCACGGAGCAGAACATGATCTTCAGCCAGATTTCCAGCTTTATCGACTTGGTCAACGCCAATCTTTTCCATTCTTGCATCATCTTGTCAATAGTTCTCCTTGAAGTAGAACAAACGAGTAAATGCCGCGGAAGCAAGGGAAAAGACGCTTCATAAGATTGAGATTGGCAAAAGAGAGACAGACGAGACAAGATGAAGCCTTCTAATTATAGCGTCGTTTAATGGATATGTTCCTGAACATTCAAGTCATGAACAGGTATGCTACGTGCAATGACTTCACCATCGACATTTGCGGCGAATTCTCGCCTGGAGGCCAGGTTCATATGTTCGGGAGAGAGAGAGAGAGAGAGAGAGAGAGAGAGAGAAAGCAAAACGGACTGCTCGGGAGGGAGACAGATGGAGATGAAAGAGATAGAAAGAGTGCGAGAGAGAAGGGAGAAAGAGGTGACAGAAACTAAATTGCAGGGCGGCACCCCGTTCGGGCCCTTCCCCATCACGTTCCCTACCATGACTGGGAAATGCATGATCGAGGCGATTGTCTCCGACTGGACCATCAACTCGCTGCTCTACCACATGCACAAGTGTGTTATGTAAAAAAAAATTTTTTTTCTCGAATTAAAATAATTCTCCTTATATGCATAAATATACATAAATAGTAATAATAATAAATAAATAAATGAATGAATAATATATTACGACAATTAAGAAAAATTTCATTCATTTAAATCTACAGACGTGGCTTCTTCATGTTTCGCATCGGCCCCGAGACGCCGCGAATTGGCGCTCTTCTAAAGACGACTTGTGGCGAGGAAGAGGAGGTTTATCTGTGCTTAATATCAATAATATTTTCAATATCACACGTTGCTCACTATTGCAGAAATATTACTATTACTCAAAAAAAGCAATACTATCTGGCTTTAACAAAGCGTGTTCATATTCCCCAACCAAATTAGCGATCATTGTCGTCCAAATAGCTGCACTAATTAAAGTCTACGAAAAAGCTCGTTTTAGGACATCGAGACGCCGGTGGAGACGGACGAGGCAGTCGAGACGGCTGGCGGCGGTACGGGCGGCGAGAACGCAGGACTGCCGTCTTTGGAGGAACCGACCCAGGTAGCGCCAGCAGGCAGCGTCGATGAAGTCGGCGGTGAGGCAGTGCCAGGCGGAACAGCAGCAGGAGAAGGAGGAGGAGGGGCCTACGGGGGCAACACGCCACCCGTCAAGGGCACCAGCTACAGTGAAATGACTAGGTTACACGCTCATTTTACGAAAATTTGCTCATCTTTTTAAATAAATAGTTATCCTCCCTTAAAAAATATTATTTTAAAGGAGCACAAACTGATCTGTAATATGTTTGAATTTTCCTGTCTATTGTATGTAGTAGCGTCTCTATAAATAACATACTTGCCTTTGTGTCAGGCGTAAAAGCTCGAATTCAAGAGGGATGCCGGTCATTTAGACTTGTTCGAAACGAAGTGCGACGACGACGAGCCAAGCGAGCGCTGAGACGAGTCGAGGGAGGCCGAGGAGCGGAGAAGAGTTCTTCGAGAAGCAGAAGACCGGTCATTATGATGTCATCTTATCCTTGAACAAAGAGATTACAATGAAACAGCCAAAGACGCCTGCGTAGCCGGGGATTCTTGTAACAGGAGCACTATCTGCGACATTTATGTACGTAGACAATCGATAGTATCTCGAACAAGTATTCTTGATCATTTTGACAAATTTCTTATGTATGTAGCAGTCTAAAGTTGACAGATACGTAAATTTGTTTTGAAAATGACGAAGCCGTTCACTTGCTCGCTTACAGGGCGACGCCGGGCTCTCTCCAGATGCCTCAGCAGCAGGGGCCACAGGTGGAGGCGACGCCCTCGGTGGCGACCTCTCCGATCTCGGCCTCTGCCTCGGCGACATCATGCCGAGTCTCAAGGAGAACTACCCGAAGCGACTCGTCTCACTCATGATTCGCTCGAGCGGCGCGCCCAGCGTGCTCTTCAGTCCGATGAAGGGAGGTCTGGCTGAGAGATCAGAGATCAAAGATCAAACATCAGGGACTAGAGATCAGAGATCACCTAAATATATATATATATATTTATTTATTATTAAATCAATTTATTAAGGAAAACCAGCACATCAATAATCTTAAACTTATGGTACACTTTAAGATGTGTGTGTATTTTGTTTTCTTTAAAAAATGTAAATAAATCTGAAATTATTCTTGCCAATTAGGAATGGCCATTATCGACGTCTGCTTCGACGTGGACATAATAATCGAGCCAATGATGATGGCGTGTGGAGAGTACGGCAGCGGAGGAGGACAAGGAGGAACAGGGGGCGGATACGGTGGCTCGCCTGCGGGAGGCTACGGTGCGGGACCGCCGCCTGGCTATCAACAAGGCGCCGATGGCGGTGGCACGGGAGGCACTAGCGAATTGGTGCGCAAATTTTTTTTATCTTGCTTAGATTGCTATTATCGCTATGCATAAAAAGAGCCTAATAGTCACTCATGAATCAGCCAATTTTTTCCTAACACATGAGCGAGAAAGCATACAGATTTAGAGAGAAGCGACTGGAATTGTCATGAAAATTCAAATACACTATGTGAGTTTCATATTTATTTAATTGAATTTACAAGGAACTATGTGTGTGGGTGTAATTTTGGCTATTTAAGGCAGGAACACTGACCGTGATTGCGACGATTGAAGTGCCGTTGCAGTTGAGGATGAATCGTCTCTATGGCATGGTAGGTCCTGTCGTGTATTAACGCTCTTAATTATATCCTCAATTCGTTCACAATTTAAATGCATGCAAAAATAGTATGCATATACATACATACGTTGATATACATACGTATGTACATATATGCATCATATCTCATCGTGTTTTCTCTTATGTTTTTATATAAATAACTAACCAAATAGTGGATAAGCAAAATTGGGGGCTCTTCTAGGTCGATATTCCGAATCTGAAGCTACTGGACAAGTCGGGAACTCTTGGTCTGCCGCAGGACAACCTCGGCATGCTCGGCAAGGACTTCCTATCGAAGGTGAGCACGATCTTGCAGATCTATCCTTTCACCTTTTGTTGTGCTTCCCTTTTGAATTCTTATGTGGAAATTGTAAATGAAATTTCGTTCTTCCAAAATTTTTTTCATAAGATAAGAAAAAGGAAACTCTGCCTGAAAATAGAGTCTTCTGGACATTTAAAATGGCATTAAAAAAAGCCAAAAATCAGTTTTAAATTCGCACCTTTTTCCCTGACTCAAGGCGAGAGAGTATGCTGATTTGGAGATATAAATGATGGTCAGGAAAATTCAAATAGCCTTAGGCTGTGTTTCTCGTGTTCAATGAAAGACTCGAATCCTCTTGAGATGGCCTAGGATGCGCTCCAAATGGGCATTCCGATCAAGCTGCCAATGGGAGGCGGCCTTCCCGTCATGCCGATCAACCCGATGGTCACGCTCATCAAGCACGGCCTCTACGTCTGCACCACGGACATTGCCAGCTCGCAAGCACTCCTCGACATGGCTGGCAACTCGTGCGCGAGCCATGCGGCAAGCATGAATGGAGGGGGAGGAGAAGGAGGATTCGGGTGTGGATGCTAGAGAGGAAAGAGAAGGGCAGAAGCTGACAGAGTCAAGGTTGAAAGAGTCTATTGACAGCAAATGACGATTGAAATCTGAGGAGTTCAAGTTGAAGAAAGTGTCGATTTTTTAAAAAAAAGATTATACTGTAATTATTTTTCCTTAAATTTATTATTAGGTTATTAAAGATCAAACCATAAGGATCTCATTTACACCTCACTAAGTTCAAGAGATTGATGCCATGAAGATAACTGTGTAAATGATTTCCAAACGTTTTGCTATTTCTATGCTAATGTTGCCAGGTTTATATATGTAGTTGTTCACCATCCGGAAATCTGTTATCTTTTTTTCTCTCTCGTGATTTGCTGTGTAAAATAAAGAGCATATATGTATGTACATAATTACTTGACTTTTGTTTTCAGAATCACATGCATATACATGCGTACTTGCTTTTAATAAAGTATTTGCTGAAGAAGAAATGAACTATGCAAATCAAGATCTGTAACGAGGAAGAGTCCAGCGCTGGACTTTATTTCCCTTCACTGCAACACTCGGCGGCGGCTGCTTTCGGCTCCGATGTCTCAGCAGAAGAAAGCGCAGAGCAACCAAAGGTCATATTTATTTATTCAATTTCAGTTCCCGAATAAGGTTTTCTACAGATCGAATAATGTTTTCTACAGATATAACACTCAAGGAAGTGTTCGAAGAAACACTCTCTAAACAAAGTTTCTAAAAATCTCCTCCGATTTAATATATATGTACATATAACAGAAACAGCTATAGATCCTTCTTACAAAAGCAATAACAGTATATGCAGCTAGGTAGCACGGATACTAATATTTCTAAATGTTTAACTGTACTACAATTCGTTCCAGACTCACAGTATTAATATTAGTAAATAATTGATACTAAAATATGATTTTTTTTTTTAAATTTAAAATATATCTTCAATAGTAAAAGTATAGTGTGGACGAGGTGGCCGCGCGCCAGGAGCAGATGAAGAAGGAGGAAAAGGCGGCCGAGCGAATCGGCAGACGAATCGACGGAGTCAAGGGTAGACTCGAGGAGGAGCTCAGGCAGCACGCGCACACTGTCCGTCTTTTGCTCGATTAAAAATCAGCCAAAATTCGCTTTTGAATTCGCGCCCTTTTTGCCTGAACAGAAATATTTAGAGAGACTGCTTCAAAATTTGTATAAAAGGGTAAAAAGATTATGGCTGAGTTTAGTTCGCCGATGCAAGTTATTTTGTAGCGATTCAATGAAATTCCAAAAATGTATTTTTTTAAGATATGTTAGGAATCTTTAAAATTGCCGAGATTGCACAGATGAAGCGAGCGACCGAGATCACCAACGACATCCAGCAGATGTGGACAGAGTGCGAACGCGAGCTCGAGCAGCTCAAGCAGAGCTTCGACCGAGAGCTTGATGAGGTCACCAAGCACGTCGACAAGCTCAAGGTTAGACTCCGACATCCTTCTTTCTTCGGCCATGAACCTAGAGGACATTGTTGGATAAAAGCAAAGTACTCTGAAAGCGAAAATAGAAATAAATTGTCACATTATTATTTTGATATAAATAAATAAATCCTTAAAAAACAGGAAATTCCCTCCTCAGACACGACTGGAAGCGGCACTCGTACAACGCAAGGATGCGCACGCGGCACTGCAGGCGCGTCGCCAGCCGCCCATCGCGCTTCTCCTCTGCGTCTTCGCCCTGCTCGCCGTCGCTCTCGCCGTCGGTCTCCTTGTCGTGTGCAAGTGAACGTCGAGATCCTATAGAACAGAGTCAATTTCGCATCTCAACAGGCATAAATGGAGTTTATGGCCAACTCTCATCCTACTTTCCCTTTCTAAAGCGCCTAAAAATAAAATATTCCTGATATGTTAATGACTATGCACTATAAACATGAATGCATCGTGTGAAACCGGCTCATAGTTGCATTGAGCAAGAACAGAAAAAGATGATTGCGATCTATGTTGCATATGTGATTGTGAGGGAGGGGCCTGGCGAGGGTGGAGGAATTGTGAGGCAGAAGAGGGCATTCGACTCGCAATTTCGCCAGTCGACGCAATGTACCTCGTGATACTCATGGTATTCTCTGCCGTTCTGCCTTTCGCTTCCACCGAAGTCGACTACAACAAGCATGTCAGATGGGGTTAGATTGGAGCCGAGACTTTTAAAGTTTTTTTAAAAGTTGTTTATTATTATTATTATTATTATTATTATTATATTTCAACTTAAATATAAACTACAAAGTAAGTAGTTTAGCGATCATTTTCTAAGGGCATAAATCTTCAGAGAGACGTACACTACGTTGCTTCGGTGAGAAGTGCGGGCTGCAGATCGGCAAGGAGCTCGAGACGGCGGCCAGCTGCGACTTTGCCATGCTAAACGGTGGAGGACTGGAAATATTTTACAAGAATTTCTTTTAATCCTATAATGAAAAGTCCGTAAAATTTGAGAGCTATATTATATATTCTATGAATGTATAATTAGAAGAAGAACAATTAGCAGAAAAAGTGTTCGATTAATCGTTGACGTCTTTTTTTCATGTCCACAGCAGTCGAGATGTGACTTAGAGGGGCGCGACTGCAATGGTCATGAAAATTGTAATTGACTACTATTGAACTTATATAAATAATAAATAGTCAATAAATAAGTAAGCGATTGAGTAAACCAATAATTGAATGAGTAAACAACAGCCTCGCCGGCGGAGATGCGCCAAAGCTGCGACATTTTGTGCGCGGGCGCCGATCGAGACTCGGTCATCAGCAAGTCGCCATCGTGGAATCATCGCTGCGTCCGATACAGCACCTACAACACGGAGAAGAGCGAGCAGAATGTATGTATAGCATTTATTTTATTTTTTTATAATTTTTATTAATTTTTTTATTAAACTAAACGCGATAAGAAACGAGGAAATCTTTCATGAAAGTTTGTTTGTATGTATGTATAATATGGTCCTCGAAAAAATTTGTGATAACTTCTAATCGCCAACATTATTGCCAGACATAAGTAAACTGAGTACGATAATTTAAAAAAAAAGGCAAAAAAAAAATCAATATATTTGAATAAATAAAATAAAAGCATTCACTGTCAGGAATGGCACATGTGGCGGAGCGGCGCTTGTCTCCAGCAGAACATCACGCTTGAAGTGCACTGTGGATTTCCATGACCATAATCTACTGTCAGTTTTCGTGACAAATATGGATGCTTTTATAATTTTCATCCTCGGTTTAGCCGAATATTGATGATGCTGTTTATGTTTATACATTTTTATCAATGCTACATATAAATTTGAAAAAATACAAATCTCTTGCCGACTCCCTCACCATTAGGTTGAACTTCTATCAGGCTATAAATGTGGAAGCAACAATCGTGCAACAATGATTTACTGTCAATAAAGAGTGATAAGCGTTTCAATGCATTGGCCACACTCGTTTTTTCCCTCTACTTTCTTTCCTGACGACTCCCTTTGATCTTTTTTGTCGTTCTTCTTATCTGACTATCAACACAAAGACCGACAAAAAAACATGCAATGTGTATACAGACATGCAATGTGTCATGGCGCTTGAACTGTCCGTGTTCCTTTATCCATTCTTCTTTCCAATCATTTTCGACACATGCCCTCTAACTCCTTCAAACCAGCACCCCCGTCAGTCTCTCACTCTCTCTTCCTCTCTTTCAGTCTCACTCTCTCTCTTTCTCGCTCAATCTCTCTCTCTCTCTCTCGCTCAATCTTTCTCACTCCCTTTCTTTGCCTACATCTCTTCGCCTCTCTTATGATGCCCTTCATATCAGCGAATACCATACAGACATACGATGTTGTACATCAATTCCCTCTTGCTCTCTCTCTCTCTCTCCCTCTCTCTCTCTCTCTCTCTCTGCTTTCTTATCGCACACTCTTTTCCTTCTCTTACTCTCTGCCGTCTCTCTCGCACGCAACCTCCCCACGTCTCTAATATTTGCAGTGCAAGGCCACAGCCCCGCCGCGCCCCTGTGGCGCTCAATTTCTCTGCTTCTTTTCCTCCCAAACTCGCAGTCACACTCTTCTCTCTCTCTCTCGTTATGTCTCTCTTGCACATTCTCTCTTTCTCTCTTTCACACTCGTTCTTTCTCTCTCTCTCTTCGCTTGCGAAATGGAGGATTCCTGCGGTCAGAGAGCGTTCCCGCACAGTTCCTTCACGTCTTCAAAAGAAGAAGAAGAAGAAGAAGAAGTTCTCCCCGAGCAACTTTCACTATTTATTCTTACAACGTTGATCTTTATCTTCCAGTGCCTCCCACACTCTCACGTCGTCGTCGCGCTAGCTCAATTTTGTTGTCTTTAGCGCCCTCTGTTGGTTTTGCTTTTGAATAACTCTATTTTGAATCGTTCACATTTCACCTCTGGCTGATGACCAAACGTATTTTTGCCAATCGATGCTTCTGGTTCAATTTTGCGCTTGTTCTGACGGGTACTCTGAAGTTTCGAGTATGTGTAAGAGTTCGAATTGAACTCTTATATGATTTTCTCCTTTTTATGTTCGCTTCACATCATTCTCTCGCATGCGTTCCAAGATTTTCATGGAAAACATATGAATGATTGCTCTGTGTAGAAGAGTTGACTGTAAAAGAGGAGTGAAGGATTAAGAAGATATCCCATGAATAACAAGAGATTTCAAACCGTCTAGAGAAGCGAAATGGACAATCGCCTTGGTAGTAAGCAGTTTTGCCACTGTTAACTGATTTCTGATGTTCCTAGAGCTATCTGTTAGCTTTGATACAGGTAAGCGGCTCTAAAAACAGTTGAGTTTTAAACAGTTCGATTCGATTTTATCATCCATTCATCATGAAATGTGAAAATTCTATGTATGATTATGCGAAGAACATTTACAAGGTCAGTCAATCAATGAGCATCTCCCTCTCTCACTCTCGCTTTTCTCTCTCGCTTTTCTCTCTCTCTGCCTCTCTATCTCTCTCTTTCTTCTTCTCTCTCAATCTCACTTTCGCTGCGCCTCTTCATCTTACCCAACCAACTCTCCCATCACTTTCTCTTCCATCTCAACCCGAAAGTCTCGCGGTGCCTCCAGCCAGGAGTGCGTACCATTTCAAGGTCTCGTGTCTATCCGCTGCCCGCTCAACGCACCGGGTTCTCTAAGCCATTTCCGAAAGAGACACAGAGGGAGAGAGTGAGAGAGAGAGAGTGAGAGAGAGAGAGAAAGAGGTGGAGAGAGAGAGAGAGATCAAGAGAGAAGATTAACAAGAGGAGAGAATGAGAGAAGTAGCGCGCAAAGTCCTCCAGAAGAGGCTACCGCAAACTTGTTCATGCGAGTGCGCCATGACTAATCTACGACTCTTCTTTGGTTGTGTGAAATTTATGTAGAAAAGTTTTTCATAAAATCTAGTATATATGTACTTTCTTTAATTTCTTTCATTATTTGAATGAATTGTCACAGGCAATAAATGCTAACATTTCCAATCTTTTACATCGGTTGTCTCATCAGCATTGGCAAGAAAAAACCCGAACTTCCTATTTTCTCTATCGCTTTCCTCTTTCTGATTCTCTCTCTCTATCTCTCTCTTTGTTTATCTGTAACTCTCACTCACCCTTTTCTCTCTGTCCCTCTCTTCTCTCTCCTTCTTCATCGCCGCATAAGCTTTTTTTCTCTTTCCATTCGACTTGTTATCTATCTTTTTTTTGTTGCTTGCAAACACGTCGTTGAAGTGTCGCCAGAAGCAGATCGTGAAGACCCTCACGGCTTTCTCTCTCTCTCTCTCTCGCCCTCTCTCTCTCCCTATCTCTCTCCCTCTCGCTCTCTCTCTATCTCTCTCTCTCTCTCCCCTTCTCTCTCTATGTTTCGTCAGATTTTCTTTCTCTTTCACTCTCTTTCTTCTCTCTTTCCATCTCTCTTCCTTTGCTTTTGACTCCACTCCGTCGCACTGTCACTCTGACAATGAGACGTTAGATGAGACAGATGATGGAAGTGAATGGAGCGTGTTCTTTCTCATTTAACCTCCCTCTGCCAGATTGACAATGTATGCATACAATGAATGCCCGTGAGATAGGGAAAGTGAGAGAGAGAGAGAGAGCGAGAGAGAGAGAGAGATCGAGATCGAGAGAGAAAGAGAGAAGAGCGAGATTGAATGAGAAAGAGCGAGATAAACAGAGCAGTGAGAGTACCAGAGAGGCTGTCAGGAGAGTCTGGGATCAAGATTGAATGAGATTGAGATAAGCACAAGTCAAAGGCGACAAGATTGAGAGCCACGGGAACCACTTCATTTTTTGTTGTTCTTTCACGCATCTATCTTTCCTATCATTATTTGTTTCTTCAGCACATTTGCTGTTCATGTTGCGATCTATTTTCCTTCTCTCTCTCACCCTCCCCCTCTTTTCTCGTCACACTATTCTCACTCTCTCTTATACTCTCCCTCTTTCTCTCGGTCGCCCTCTCTCTATCTCTCTCTCTCTTTCCCTCTTCCAACAGTGTGGCTCTCATGTTCGTCTCCTACCAGCAACTTCCTTCTCCCAAACTGCGTTCTTCAGCATTTCTCTGCTGACAACAGGGAGAAATGCATTATTGTTTCATGGTTTGACGATTTGAAAAGGAAGAAGAAGGTTGTGATGGGAAGAAGAACAGCTAATCTAGAGAGCATGGAAAGATGAGAGGGCGCAGACATGACCAGGCTCTTCTTCGCTTTCTTCTCTTTTTTGCACTTACGTACTGCCCAATTCACCTATAAGAAATTGAAGGGCACTCAGGAACTGAAACCCGAAAAAAACATCAACGGCGAATAGTTTAACATCTTGTCAATGAGTTATCCTGTACCATTATTAACATGTGAACATATATATGATTGATGATGTTTGCAGCCATTTCTCACTTGATCCTTTCAAATTGCAATCTCTCTCTCTCTCTCTCTCTTTCTCTCTCTGCCTCTCCTTTTATCCCTCTCACTTTCTTAATCTATCTCTCTTAATCTCTTTTCTTTTTCTCCAACTGTGAGAGCACTCTCTTGCACTTCTCTCTCTCTCTCTCTCTTCCCCTATCTCTGTCTGTCTCTCTCTCCCTCTCTTTCTTTCTCTATAACCGTCCTCTAGGCTTCTTGAAAGCCGGCCGCCGATTCTCCAAAGTGGCTACCGCAACTTGGATGGAACCAGTTTGGGGGAAGGCCATGCAACCTCCATTCGTCTCTCCCTGCTCCGACATCTTTAATCTTTCATGCTCTTCTTGTCTTCTAGTAATCTGTCTCAAGCTCTGTCTCACTCTCTCGCTCTCTCGCTCTCTCTCTCTCTTTGCATCTCTTTCTCTCATTCGCTACGTTTTCATTCAGAACGCTTGTTTTTTTCTTTATCACCACGAAGGCTTTTATCCTTTATTGACTAGTTAGTCATGCCTTCGTGCACTAAAAGGACTCTCTCAAAAATGTATAGTAAATAAATTATTGCAACTATAGTAAGAGCATTTATTACATGATCTCGGCCTGATAACACTTTTTCTGTTCTCTTTGTATTGATAAACCATACGATCAATAGATTCAATGAACGTGCAAGTGAATATATGTATGTTTCCTTGGAAAAGTGCACAACTCTTTTGCTAGCATTCCATCCTTTTATCATCGCATTATTCAATTACTCATTCTTTAGAGTTGCAGCGATGATTATTCTTCGATGGAATGACTGCGAATGCCGAAAAAAAATTCACATTTTTTTGTCTTCTCGGTGGTTCCATCGAAGACGGAACCATTTCTCTGTAGCTGTAATATAGGAACCACACCTGTGTATGGTCTTGTGATCTTCTCGATAATCTTTTTTATGTGTTGACGCATTGATTGATTAATTAATTAATTAACTAATTAATAATCATACTTAGGAATGGCGACAACTCTCTCGGCGGGAGTCCAGCCGCCAGCATCGGCCACGGCGGCCACGGCGAATTCAGAGGAAGAGGAAGACGACGTCGGCGTCCCTCTGCTACGGCAAGGCAACGACGCGGACAGCGAGCTTGTCGCCAGGTATGTAACTACTACCACTATCGATTCTTACACAAGTAAAAACTCAATCACAATTGAATTCGCCGTTTTTTTTGCCTGAGTGTAAAAGAGCATGCGATTTAGACAGACGGTAAAGAAATTCAAGTAGATTACGGCTAAGTTTCGTGCTCTAAATTATTAATGGCAAAAAACCGAAATCAATGTTAACCTTTTTTCTTCTTCTACTCACAGATTACGCGATGAGCGCGCTTTCCTCGAGTCTGAATTGTGTCGTCTAGAAAGGGAACTTCGACTCGAGAGAGAGGAACGTCGCAGGAGTCAGGCAGAGATGCAGGTGGCGGCGCCAAGAATGTATTTTTATGACGCTAAATTCAAGTTATTAATATATGCATTTCTAACATTAAAAGCTATCTCAAATTGGAAACGTTATGCTAACGTCTTCTTTTTTTTACATTGTTTACGCGCTATGCATCCCTTGGAAGGTGGATCACGAGCGAGACACGGAGGATGCGGAGAGACGGTGGATGGAGCAGCTGAGATGCCTACGGGAGGAGAGGGATCAACTCAAGGCGGCCGTTGTCCATCTCGAAGAGCAGCTGGAGGGCGCTGTCGTCGATGTCAATCGGTTGGAGAAGAGGGCGAGAGAGAGTGAGAGTGAGAGAGAGAGGAGAGAGAGAGAGAAAGAGAGCGAGAGAAAGAGAGAAAGAGAAAGAGAGAGAGAGAGAGAGAAGATTGTGAACGAGCGCGAAAGAGAGAACTATAGAGATGTACGAGCAATGTTAACTCTGTAAAAAAAAAGAGAAAAGAATTATAAATGGGAAGAAGACAATAAAAAATTTTCACTCACGCAAATGATTTGAAAAAAATAATTCAGCGCGATCGCGCACCGCATGGAAGTGGACGAGCATCGCGAGCGACTGCAATCACAACTCGAGTCGCTCATGAGAGACTACGACGAGACTATGCAGGTGCACACCAGAGAAAGAAAGAAAGAGAAACCATTGCGACCAGTGGTGCAGGCAATTGATATTACCACTGAAAACGGCTACCAGCAATGAATATTGCCATTGAAGTTGGACTTGAGCTTAAATACATATATATACAACGAGCAAGTTAAAATTTTCTTATGGAAAATTCTTATGTACTCATGTAAATTTTGAATGTTCTTACGGAAAGGACGAATTAGAATCCGTCCACTTTACCCTCGAGAATAACTAATAACTGAAAAAAGGCGAATACGTCTTCTCATCGTCAGGAGCGTTCGAGTGTGCTGGAGGAGAATGCGCGCCTGTCGGAAGAGCGCGACCGGCTGCGCGTCTCGGTGCGGCAGCTCTCTTCCGCACTCCACGCGGCTCAGCAGCAGCAGCAGCAGCAGCCGGGTGGTGGCCAGCGGGGCGACGGCGGCGACGACGAGCAGCACACGACGCTCCAGGTCCAGATGCTCGCGGCCAAGCTGGAGAACACGCGCAGAATGCTCTACAGTATGGCTTTGGAACATCTTTTTTCTTCTCTTTCTTCTAAAAACAAATTTAAAGAATATCCTTGACAAGATTATTAACGACTACTATTCAATATATGTACGTTAAGACAGACCATATTGTAACGAAATAATGTGTGAGCGATGGGATCGCATGGATCACTGTATAACTAATCAAATAGAATTTTTTTCACCATCCCACAAAAATTGCAACAAAAGAAGCCATCTCGCCTTGAGTGAACATGCACGAGAAGGAAGTGGCGGCTGCGGACAGCGGCGACGCGCTCGAGGCGTTGCGTATGGCACTCGAGCGCGTGCTCGAGGAGCGCGACGCGGCACTCGACGAGTTGAGACGAGTTGCGGTCGCGTCGCCTGCGGCAGCCAATGCCGAGCTCGCGTCCGCTGCCATTGTCGACCACTGGAGCACGCACACGTTCGATATCGGACTTGTAAGTGGCTTTTTTTTATTACATCTCATAATTTTCTCTTTCGTTTTCATTAAAAAGAAAAGCCTATTTTAATCTCACAATTACCCGTAAATATAATAATAATTTGCTCGTTTTGAAGAACACTACGGTATATTCCATCATAGTATGGATTTATTCCATCAAATGAAGGATTATAATTAGAGAAAGTGAGTGAGCGAGAGAGAGACAAAAGACGAGCAAGAAAATACGTCATTCCAGCCCTTCTCGAAAGGGGTCGTGGGCCAGCTCGGGGTCGTGCTTCGTGGCGGGCGCGCCGATGATGTCGCATCGTCTGGCCGCTGCACGCCCATCTACGTGCAGGATATCGCGGCCGGCTCGCCATTCGAGCACTGCTTGAGGTATATTGTAGAACAGAACCTCACTATAATTGAATATCTTCTAAAATTATAATTGAAATAAGAAGAAAGCATTACGATTAATTAGTCTATAATTGACTTCCCATCAGTTTTAAAATTATTTTTCAATAAACTTCCAACTAACACGTGTGAATGAATGTATTATCTACATGCACTTACTACATATGCTAAAGTCCTCCCAATCCGTGCGCACTTTTGCCCATCACGTGAAGTAATCATAGTCTTCGTTGCCTAGGACGCAATATAACTGTAAAATATATAAATTTTATTTGCTATACAAAAACAAATAATAATTATAAAAATAATCGGTTTTAATTTTCAGACGCCTCGACCACATTGTGCTCGTGAACGACATTGACGTCTCCGAGATGGACGCGCGCTCCGTCATGGACATCCTCAGGAACAGCCACCATCTCAAGGTGCTCGTCAGACGGAGGGCCAGCCTGCATAGGGTCGTCGAGCTGGCGGCACCCGCCAAGGGAGCAGGTTGGAAGGAGAGAGAGAGAGAGAGAGAGAGAGAGAGAGAGAGAGGGAGAGGGAGAAAGAGATATAGAGAGGGAGGTAAAGAGAGAAAGGAGGAGAGAGCGACAGAGGATGAAGAGATTAGAGAGAGAGAAGAGAAAAGAGAGAATCTTGAGATCTGGGCGTGGAGCTCTGCAACGGCGTGTTCGTGAATGGCGTGGAGCGAGGAGGCGCAGCGGAGAAGGCGGGGATGCGACTCGGCACGCGGCTCATCTACGTCAATGGCACGCCCGTCTACGACGCCAAGCACGCCGAGGAACTGCTTAAGAGTCAGCCGAGAGACCGAAAAAAAACAACTAAAACTAAGAACTCAAAACTCTCCCTATTTTGTGTTCATGTCCATTCGTCTGAATGTGAATTCATTTTCAGGTGAGCGGGCGTGAAAACAAAAGGGGGAACATTGAAATAAATATTGCTGATGAAAAAGTTGCAATGGCCAAGACATTATTACATTACCAACAAAAAGCGCGTCAACAATCCATTAATTTGTTGCCGAAAAAAATGAAATGAATTCTTATTCAGAATTTTGGCAATGGTTATTTTTCAAACCACAAGATAAAGAAGGTCATCAATGAATGGAATCCCTTTGCAAGACGGCTCAAGTGGCCATCTCTCGCTCGCCTTTCTCTGCGCGAGTCACGGCGCGACTCGCGGCGGCGCTGAAGCGGCAGCCCCATCGGAAATGGGCGGAGCCAAGCAGAAGACCATCTTCTCAAAGGTTCGTCCCCGGTCAAGAGTCGAACGATGTACTATTATAACGAAGAATGCGCATCTTTCCATTAGCACAATAAGAGCCACAACAAGTCGTAACGGTTTAGCTGAAGCATTCGATTTATTAATGACCCTGCGATGGTGATGCTTGTATGTATATCATGACTTATTGCAATAAGTTAGTAAGTGCTTTCTTTTCAGGTTCCCAACCTAGAAAAAAACAAATAGGTATATTGAATGCATCTGTTCACCTTTCAGATGCACGACAAGCTCTTCCGGCGAGGCGGCGCCTCATCGCCTTCGTCCTCAGAGAAGGCAGCGCGAAGTGTCGTGGCGCGTGCCAACATTGACGAGCCTCTCGGCGCCAATCACGGTTTTTTTTTTTAAATTTTTATTAATTAGTTACATTAAAACATGCCTGCAGCTTACCACTGCATATATATGTATATATATATATATATATATATATATATATATATATTTATTATTGTTCTTATCTGTTGTAAAAACCCTCAACAAAAAGCGACAGCAGACAGACAAATATCCATGCAGGAATGCCGCCGCGAGGCTCGGCGACGCCTTCATCAGGCACGACGCCGGGTGGCGATGGCTCCGACTACTTCTACCGCCACGGCTCTCTCCGGCTGCCTTCTTCGCACTCGGTGCAACAGCATCAACAGCAGCAGCAGCTCATTCGGACTGCCTCCCTCCGCGCTCCTCACGGCAGCATCGATCACAAGCGGATTATGGAGCAACTCGATCGATTCTGGTGCCCAAAATTTGTCGCTTTAATTCTATTTTGTAATCATAAAAAGTTTTCCTTTAGGACCTTAATTTGTTCGACTAATTTAAACATTTCATAAATGCTACATTTCAGCCGCAACAACGTGCCCCGCCCGGTGATTACGTCGCCTCCTCCAGCGGACGCCGCCGCCGCCGGCAGCACGTGGCCGAAGGTTGGCCACGACGAGGGCGCGCTCGTCATGGCAACGCGCAGTCCGCCGCCCATCGGACATCATCTCCAGCAGCCGCAGCGGCAGCATCAACAAGTAACGCTATTTTTTCACTTTTCCATTCATATGTCGATTCATAAGTAGGAAATATGAACAAATTATGTTGACCTGCAACTGTCAATAAATAAGGTGAAGCTTGAAAGTAGTGCCTAGACTGCCAACTTATGTATGTATGTATGTAGATGAGCATGAAACTCTATGATCTCTTCGAATGAAGTTTTTGAACTTTATACCGGTGTTTCTCCAAACCACATGCTCTCTTGCGCTAAAATGGGGTGATTGAATTTCAAAAGTTGATTCTTAGCTCTTTTAAATATGTTATTCTGTAATAATCTCATCTTCAAAGGCGCCGCTCGGCACACCGGCACCCGTTGTGCGCCGCCGCCACGCCGGCCACCACCACCGCCCCTCCGTGATTCCTGTCTTTGCGCCGACGCCCGAGCTTGCCGCGCTGCCTGACCAGTGCGTGTGACTCCTCTTGAGTTCTCGTCATTCTCGGCGATTTGCTTAAAATAAGTCTTATAAGCATCAATATAATGAAGTATTTTATGTAGTGCCGCTTTCTTATAGAAAGAATCAAATAGAATGCTGTTTTTTTTTCTCTCACAAAATCCGTGAAGAAGTCATAATATAAATCATACGAATAATTCGCAATGGTTTGTAGAGACGGGAATGTGCAGCATGAATATGAGAAATGAATTATGAAGGTATCGCCTAAAATTGAGGGGATCATAAATGGTTTGGATGGAACTTGTCTGGTGCATCGGATAAGTCTGTGATATCCTCCAATGCCGTAATGTGCCTTGTGCCTTGCAGCCGACGCTGCTCGTGCACGACGTGTGGCGCACTCTCGCCGACCCACCGCCGCAGTCGCATCAGCACGCCCTCCATGGACGCGCCGAGGCATCTGTGCACGCCTTCCCCCGTACCCACTGGGCACCATCGAGTCTCCACTTACAGGTAGAACTGTGGATATGTAGCAGAACTATGGATATAGATAAACTCAATTATACGTTATTTACGGCATGGCACAAATGTATGTATGTAAATTGAGTCGTAAAAAAATTGAAGAGAGAAACTCTTGTGCAATTATGCTGATCCAAGAATTTCTGCTGCTGCCAATGCTTGTACTAGTCTTGAAACAAAAATGTACTTCTCAGTCCCGCCCTACCACAGCCGCCGCCGTATCCGGGACCACGCGGCGTGGACGACTCGCTCTCTTCCATTCTCTCATCCACAAATTCGATGCCGCACCCGAGCACCTCGTCCACCAACAACTACCACACCAACAACTGTCAGGGCGCATATTTTGAAGCATTCTAGAAAGATTCCATTCTATAAGCCTCCAATTATTTGCACGTAGTATATTATCCTATAAGGAACTTTTGAACAAAATTAAAGCTGGTCGATTTTGGCAATGTTTGTTTCATTGTGATTCTCTCGCAAATCGAGTTATTGTACATATGTAAATAAATAAAAAGAAAAAAAATGAATCGAATACGATTTCTGTGTGCAGCGCCTTCCGAGACGCTCTTTTCGGACTGTGATGGAGGGCATCAGTCGGCCGCGAGTCCACGCGAGTCGCGCGCGTCTCGAGGCGGTGGCGAACGCGCCGCGTCCTCGAATAACAACGGCCTCATGGTACGCGCGTGATTGAGCCTCCAGCAGTCCAGGCTTAAGAATTAATTTGTTTAATTCTATTTGTAAAAATATGGGAAAAAGAAGGATTATTTCATATGGTTGTGCAAAAATTTATATTAATATTATTATTATTATTATAATTAGACTTTCCCCAATTTTGTGCCCCGTTATAGACCAGAGAAGCGAGCGGAGACGCGCTGGACACGGCGATGGCGTCCGCTCGCTGGATCACGGCGCCGCGCCGAGAAGTGCGCATCGTCGGCGGCAACGCACTCGGCATCTACTCGGACGCCACCGTTGGCGACCTTACGGTTCGGCACTCCTTTTCGTCGCATCAGCTCGAACCCATCAATAATGAGATCGAGAGGCATTGCCCATTTTGTTCTAAACAAACTGCTCTCGTGTCAACTTCAGAGCAGGAATTTGGAAGTGAAATCGTTCGTTGACGACTTTGACTTCGTTATAATAAGTTGAAGGGCTTCATTGAGGGCAGATGGCTACCATAAATGTTGCTTCTAGCGTAGATGGCAACAATTTTCTTCATATATTTCACATCGAACTATTAATTTCATGTAAAATAAATAAAATAAAACAATGGAAATAAAATTAAAAGAAAGAAATAAAAATATGTCTTTCCCTTCTCTGCAGACCGGCGATCGTATCCTTCAAGTGGACGGTGTCGACGTTCGCGATGCGACGCACGAAGGCGCCCTCAACGCGCTCAACGCCACGCGAACTGAATTCGTTTGTTTCTCTTCCCTTTCATTTTTGAGCTTCTACGTTGTAACGAAATGAAGCTTTGGAGCCAATCCACTCAAGCATTTTTTTCCTACGATAAGCTCTAAAACCTTATGAAACTATGAACATGATTTGAGTCGGGTGAAATCGTTGTTATTCTATTAATTAATCGAAACATTGCAACTGAGTCCGAATGAACAAAACATGATGAATGCACGCATGTTTATGTAATTAGGAAACAAGGGAAGGTTTATCAACAAGGTATGCATGGCTTGTTCTGAAGCAAAATCTCTTCTTTCCTGATGAAATCATGCTAATACATATATTAGCATCTCAATTCGTTAAATGTTACGAATATTTTGTTTTCTGTCTTTTTCACCTTTTCAAATACAGGTTCGTCTGTTCGTCTCGTCCGGAGGCGATGGGCACGACCGAATGCGCGCGGGCGCTGACGGCGACGGCTTCTACGTTCGCGTCAACGCGGAGCGCGCCGCCGAGACGCCGGACGAGCTCGATCTCAAGCAGGTCGGTAGCGGCATCTTCTCTGCCATGAAAACCACCTTTAATTAGTTTCATCTTTGAGTCTCCAATTTTTCGGCCCTCAATCCAAAGTTCGCTTTATTAAAGCGCGCTTTTATATATGGCCTCCTTTAAGGGCGAGATCGTCTACGTGGACAACACGGCGTTCATGGGGCAGCGCGGGCGATGGCGCGCGTGGCGCGTTGACCGCGAGGGCCGCCAGCGTCAGTGTGGCATCATCCCGTCGGCCACGGTCGTCGAGGCGACCGAGCTGCTCGCCGCGTCCAGAAAGCATGCCAAGGTACTACCTTTAAGCTTAATTTTGTTAGTTTCTTAGCCTTTTATTTATTTTAAACTATTATTCAAAGACAGCTAGTAATATTCCTAGACAATTAATATATTCTTATGCGAAAAATAAAATTTCAAGACACCTAAAATCATTCGTAGACAACGCGGCCCTCTTCCGCGGCCGCCGGCGCCTGTCGTCCGGTGTACGAGCGCGTCGAGCGCATCTCTTCCGCGCACCGGCGGCCCGTGCTGATATTCGGCGCACTTATCGCGCCCTTCACTCAGGCACTCCTCGACGACCCGGCCAACAAGTATCTTTGCTTCTCTCCGTCTTTATCGCTGGCTCTGTCTCCTTTTCTCTCTAAAGCATTCGCTCTCTCTCTCCCCAATCTCTTCTCTTCGTCATGCTCTCTAACTCGACTCTCTCGCTCTCTCTCTCTCTTTCTCTCTCTTTGTAGTAGCACAGCTACTCTTCTTCTGTCGCTTAGGATGCAGGAGACGAGGGGCAAGGGCTAAAGTACCAGCTTTATCTCACGCCAAAGCCTGGCAAACCACAACAATAGGGAGAGACGACCGCTCACGAAGAGCCCACACAGGCAAGACTGATTAATGCAGTCAGAAATGTCACGTATCACATGTAACAACAAATAACACCGGGCAATGAAATACAAGCATTCATAGAATGCACATGACTTGGCACTACAACTAGAGTGCACTTAGAAATAGAATATGTATGTATGTACAAGGGGATAAGAATAAGATGTGAGGGGAGCCACCGTGACATCCCCCTCCTTTCAATGCGGGCGTCCCCGACCGCCGCTCATGATTCTGCCGTTGCTCGGTTGAAGAGAGAAAGTGAAGTGCTGCTTGCCGTCGCCTCGATTGGATGACGTGCTGCTGCTCCCGCTTGAGCTGTTGTCGCTCACTGCCACCAGATCGCTCGAGATGCCGTCGCTTGAGTTGTAGTCGCATGAGATGTCGTCGCATGAGATGTCGTCGCTTGAGTTCCGGCCCTTCGTAGTCGACTCGTGGCTCGTCTCGTGGTCGTCGCATGCTGCCCACCTTCTCTTCACTTCTCTTGTCCTCTCCGGACAAGCCACCAATCCTTCTCTGCATTCTCCTCTTACTCTGCTCTCCCATTTGGCACCTGCCTGCCACCTTTCTCAATTTGTCAGAGGGAATGACCAGTTCATCCGAACTTCCCTCTTTCTCCACTTTCACTGAATTCGCCGTCACACCGATAACATGAGAAGATCCGCTGTACCCTGCGGCCAACCTCGGTACCGTATCATCTCTTCCTACTGGCTCTCTCCAATTGCCTCCGTTCATTTCTCGTGATATGTGCTTCTTGCGGGTGGGACAAATCACTCTCCCATGACCCAATCCACCGCATTCAGAGCATTTCCACCACTTCGGATGCGAAGGAATCAATCTTTTCCTGCTATCCTTCGACTCCTTCCGCAACTCTGTGCATTGCCTCCCTGGCCAAAACTCCTTTTTCTTCCCCGACTCAATTTTCTTCTCATGCTCATCCTCGCCATCCAAATTCAACATTCTTACAAGACCCCATTTCTCAATAACATTCTGTCCGAGAATTATCCCTTTGCCAACTGCAATTGCAAAGATTCCTATCGGCTTTTCCACTCCGGCAAATTCCATTCTAACAATTATTTTCTCCGCCACCTCCAATCTGCGTCCAGCAGCTTCAACAATTTCTTCCTTCACTTTCACATTCTCCACCTTCCCAAATTTCTTGACTTCACTCATCAAATTCACTGGCATCATGCTGATTTCCGACCCCGTATCAACAACTGCCTTGACTTCCATTAAATTAAGCTTGATCCAAACTTCTGGCAACGCCGCCCAGAACTCGTCTTTCTCCTCCGAACTCTTCCTCTTCACTCTCACAACATAGCTTCTTCGCTCATTAAACTGCTCGCCTTGAGACTCTTGTTCCCCCTCCTCATTCTCGTTCTCGCTTCCTGCCAGGCTTCCACCGACTCTGAGTTGCATCCTGTTGCCAACTGCAGTCCTTGGTGATGGACAATGGTTACTCACGTGTCCATACCCCCCGCAGTTGAAACATTTTCTCGGTCGAGCCGGTCTTCCATTTCCGACTCCTTCGCTCACATTCTCTCTCGATTCCTGCCTCCACTTCTGAGCATTCGGATTGAATCCGTTGCCTTGTACTCCTTCTGCTGTACTGTGACTACCGTACATTCGGTTGTTCACCGGCATACTCTTCCAATCTGCTCGTCTCTCCTCTCTCACACCTTGGCCACTCGGACTGTTCTGACCCCTACTGTGCCCTGCTAGTTTGACGCTCCTTCTCTCCATCACTTCCATTCTACCCGCCTGCTTTCTCAACTCTTCATACTCCTCGCCCGGCCTTGCCTTCTCCATTACTTCCAGCAGTTCTCGATACTGCGCCCAGCTCGACAGTTGTGCGAGTAACTTCTTCGCTGTGATTGGAGAAAGATGCTGTTCTGGAATCCTCGGGAATGCACACTCTGCCAACTCTTCCAGTCGCATGCAGAAAGAATCTAGACTCTCTCCCTCTCCCTTCTTAATCTCATCCCAGTCCCTCGTTGCTTCGTACTCTCGCAAAGTTTTGTCACCTTTCATCTTCTCTCTCATCTTCTCCTTCATGCTCGCATAACTCAGAACACGCCTTCTCTTCAGAGACTGGAACATCAGGCTTGCTTGTCCTTCTAGATGAGTCATCAACAAATTCATCATCTCCAAGTCCGAGGAGGAATGCAGATATTTCATCTCTAGCCGCGCAATGAATTCCTCGAATTTATGCAGGCTCCCTCGTTTGAACTTCTCCACCTCGGGGTATTTCATAGTAGCCAATGTGTCCGTGAGTTTTTCTAGCGCTAAGGCCGTCACAGATTCTCGACTACTCCCACAATAACTACTTCCACTCACATTTCCACCAATTCCTACACCTTCCCACTCTCTCTCATCACACACACCTTCACTATTTCCTTGTCGATGCACTTTCTCCCTTCTGGTCGGCTGACCCTCTGCTCGCTCTCTTTTCATCTGATTCTGTTCCTGCAGGGATTCTCTGATAGCCTGCTCTTTGTCCTTACTCTGTACCTTTTCTCTGATCTCCTCCATCTCCCTGCTCATTCTTCTTAATTCTTGTAAAATGACATTTTGCGATCCCTTCTTATCATTCTGACCATTCCCGGAACCAACACTGGAAATCTCGCTTCCATTTTCCTCGGCTGTAAACTCTCCGTTCTTCTCCTGGCCTGGCTTCCTCGCGTCCGCCAACTTCTGTGCCAATTCATCGATCACTTTCTCTACTTCCTCGCATGTTTCAATTGCCAACCCGCAATATCGCTTTGCCTCATTCTTATGATTCTCCATCATTTCCAATGCCTTGTCAGCCAAATCCTGCTTTGACTCCTTCGAACTTCTCAGTCTTCCCTTCTTGAAGAACTCTGACACTTCCTTATTCACTTTAATCTGCTCATCCAATAGTACGAGCTCTTCCTTCGTCTCGGTCACTCGGTTCCTGGACTCAGCCACTGCGCTCTCCATTTGCGCTTCAGTCTTGGTTTTCTCTATCTTTTCCCTGCGTCTCTTCACGTGCCTCCTGCTCCTCAGTGAATCACTTTCATTTTCAGATATTCCTTTGTCTGACTCGGTCATTTTGCCTTCCATTCTCGTTCGAACCCGGTCGACTTTCAAATTGGCACGTAGCCTCGCTTGCACTCGATCACTTTGCCTTCAATTCTTATCCTAGCCCGGTCGACTTTCTTTCAAATCGCCAGCGCTCCCTTCTTTCAACACTCCACAAGCTTCTCACCACTCAACACCACACACAGCCACCGCTCAATACGTTCCGAAAGACCCCTCTCTTTCCTTCTCAAAGCCCCCACGCTTTCTGTCACAAACAATCGCGCACACAGCGACTTCCAGAAGTCCCCTCACTTCACCAGATGACGATCAACCAGCCACACGTCACCAGCTTCACTCGCAGACCCCCCTCTGCACACCACCACCTTCTCGCCTCAGCACACAGCTACGGAGACCCCCCTCTCCTCCTTCCTGCAAGGTGAAACTAACACGTCCCTTGCTTGAAGTCGCTGCTTACTCGAGGATCCACGTGGCTTCGAATGGTTCGGCCCCCATGTAGTTGCACAGCTACTCTTCTTCTGTCGCTTAGGATGCAGGAGACGAGGGGCAAGGGTTAAAGTAAAAGCTTTATCTCACGCCAAAGCCTGGCAAACCACAACAATAGGGAGAGACGACCGCTCACGAAGAGCCCACACAGGCATGACTGATTAATGCAGTCAGAAATGTCACGTATCACATTAAATGGTGACGTGTAACAACAAATAACACCGGGCAATGAAATACAAGCATTCATAGAATGCGCATGACTTGGCACTACAACTAGAGTGCACTTAGAAATAGAATATGTATGTATGTGCAAGGGGATAAGAATAAGATGTGAGGGGAGCCACCGTGAGGGGAGTCTCTCTCCCCAATCTCTTCTCTTCGTCATGCTCTCTAACTCGACTCTCTCGCTCTCCCTCTCTCTCTTTCTCTCTCTTTCTATATCTCTCTCTCTCTCTCTTCGCCATTCCCTCCCACTCGATTTTCTCGCTCTCTACTCTCTCTCGCTCTCTTCTCTCTCTATGTCTCCCTCCTTCTTTATCTCTCTCACACTATCTCTCCTACCACGCCCTCCCTCTCTCTTTCTTTCTCTATCTATCTATCTCTCTCTCTCCCTCTCAGATATGCACAGTGTGTTCCCGAGTGCAAGGCGCTCCAGACAGCTGATGTGGAGCGGCTGCTGGCCACTGGCCAAGTCATCGACGCGCGTCGGAGAGACAAACTCTACGATGTCACATCGACAGCAGCCGTCCAGGCGATCGTTAACGCTGGGTAAATATTTCACATAAACATCTCACATCATAATTTGATTATGCATAAATAAATAAATAAATAAATAAGTAAATAATAAATTGGTCCACGCGTCAATGCAGGTTTAATCGAGATTGACTGTACATCTAGTTTTAGAAATCTTTAATGTTTCCATGTATTTTGATCAAACACATTAATTTTCTTGTTGCTCTTGACGATGAAAATGAAAAATGTCTCGCCCAAAATAATACATAGGCATGTATTTAAATAAATTTTATTTATTATTTGTAATTAACCCCCTTTAGCCTTCACTGCATCCTCGACGTCCCGCCCGCAGCAATCCCGCGTCTCCACGTCCTTCGCATCTATCCGATTGTCATTCACATCAAGTTCAAGTCGGCCAAGCAGGTATCTAATATGCTATGCCTTCAAACATTCTTTATCTTTTGATTTAAAAATAAAGTAAAAACTCGTTGAAAATAAGAAAATGAAAGCAAATTTCAGATCAAAGAGCTTCGTGAGGAAATGGGCGAGAAGACGCCGTCTCGGCTTGCCAAGGAACTCATGGAAAAGTTAGTTCTCTTGTCATCATAGTGCATGATGGACTGCAACAAGAGCTTGAAAATATTTTGAATATCGTATTTATTCATGTACACTCCACACTTAAATGTTTTTTTAGAATTGTTCGATAAGAATCGTATAACAGTAAAGTACTATAATAGTACTAAAATAATCTCGGTTGTATTAAATATAAAAAAATTTACGATATATTACTAAATTGAATTTGAGAGAAATATTAGTAAAAATGGTATTTGATACAAACATCAATAAACTGTATTTGAGAGCCCTCCTGACCGAGTCGCAACTCTCGCTCTCCGACTGCGTCCTCGTGACTGTGCCCGTGGGCGCGAACACGCCGGTCAAGGCGCTCGTCAGGCACATTTGCCAGCAGGTACTAATAAATATTGTTTTTAAAATAAGTTAATTATTTTCAGTATTGTGCATTTTGTTCGGTTAATTTCGTAATTTAAGCAAAACAATATAATAATAAATAAATAAAAATATAATAATAAAATGTCAACTTCTTCAGGTGAACGCTCACGTTGAGCATGAGCAAAAGAAGAGCGTCTGGGTTCCTGCTCAATGAGAACACTTCTAACATATCTTAGGCATATCATCTTTACTTGAAATATATTCAGAGGTCATTTATATGCATCTAGAAGTGGCTGATTACTATCCTTATTGTTAGGATTCACAAATTGTTCACCTCGTTGGCATAACATAACACAACTGGGCTGTCAGCAATAGAACGATAGAAAAATATAATTCCTATAAATAAATGAATATAAATACAATAAACAAATTTAGGATGCAGTAAAATTAAATTTTCGTAGATTCTTTTTTCTCTTTATAGCAATAAAATTGTTCTGCCTGCAGTCCTTTTTCTGGGCACGGGTTGGTGTCAATGATATTTGAAGCTTTGAAAGGAAATAACTATTGCAACAGTATTTACGTTAGTTCGGGGTCATCTACTGCATATTAAAAGCACTCTCTCTCATAATCACATGGCATTATCTTCCTCATATCAGTAAATCTGTTTCTGTTCATATTTCCGACATATTTAGACAAGTTTATCCACAGCATCCATTTGTACAAGGTTTACAAGGTTCAATGAGTGCATTGCATGTTCATCTTGTTTATGTGTTACAATAAAATAAAGTGTTTCACTGATTCAGACAGATATGAACTAGTTAAAACACTAATTAATAATCATTAGCAACTTTTATAACACTCTGCATTACTTATTGCCCATGCATACATCTTTTTGTATGCGACGGCTCAACTTGAAAATGAAGATTAATCGTAAGTGCAATGAAGCTCTCTAAAAATCATTTGAAAAGAAATATCACTTTATATGACGCCCAGATCCTTTCCGATTCGCTCGAAAGCCTCGATTGCGCGATCGACTTGAGTGAGAGTGTGCGCTGCAGAGAGCTACAACAACGGGCAAGTTGTATTCCATGTAAATTTTTCTGACTAGCTTTCGCGTCTCTCAAAATCACATGCTCTCTCGTCCTTGTGTCAGGGAAAAATGCGCGAATTCAAACGTCATTTTTTGGCTCCTCATAAATGTGACGCTTATGGATGTGCCAACTTGCCTGAACGCGAATGCGCGCCTTGCCCTTGGGCACGACCGGGAAGGAGAAGCCGACGACGTAGATGCCCTCTTCGAGCATGCGAGAGGACATCTCAGCTGCGAGTCTGCAACGGGAAGACTTCTATTCCAATCGAGATATACATACATACATATGTTTGTATATAAGCAACATCAATTATTCTTACTTACATTAGAGCTAAAACACAATGTTACGAATGGTACTTGGCATCGCCGAGGAAGACGGGCGCAATGGGATGCGAGGGATGGCCGAGGATGGTGAAGCCGAGCTTGACCATCCCGCTGCGGAAGCGAGCAATCTTCTCAGCCAGAGAGCGCGCGTAGAAGTTGTCCGTGAGCAGCATATCGAGAACCTGGAAGAATACTTGTTAGCAGAAACAACTACTCTGAATAATAGTCTAGTTAAGGACACGAAAGGTAACCGTAAGCTATTTAAAACTTCCCGAGTATTCTAGTCGCCTGACAATTCTCAAAATCACATGCCTTCTGTCTCATGCAAAAAGGCTCAAATTCCAGCATGAAGTTTTGGCTCGTTTAAGAAATGAAAGCAGAGAAAATTATGATTCTATGCACCTTGATGGACGAGCCGACAACGGGCGGCGCGAGCGAGTTCGAGAAGAGATAGGGCCGCGCGCGCTGGCGTAGCAGGTCGATGAGGTAGCGCGGGCCCGTCGTGTAGCCGCCCATCGCGCCGCCGAGCGCCTTCCCTAGCGTCGAGTTGATTACGTCAGCACGTGGAGTCATTCCTGTGCAGCGCGCCTTCTATTATAAGAATTTTATACCTATTTTCCATTTCTTTCTACTCTATATTTTGTTTTTAATTTTTAAAAAAATATTATTTTTGCATTAGTATTCTTATATCAAACATTAATATCATAAGGAAATGTTGTTAATTTAAAATAAATAAATTTAAAAAAAACCAAGAGCTTCCTCGGTGCCCCTGCCCGTCTCGCCAAAGAAGCCAGTCGCGTGGCATTCGTCAATGAAGAGCAGCGCGTTGTACTTGTCGGCCAGAAAGGCAATGTCCCTGTGAAAGGAGGAGGAACAAGTCTCGGGAGATATACAAGCATCCTCATGCAAATAAAAAGAAGGCCAACCACCGAGAAACACATGTACAACAATTTCTAAAAGGTACAATCAATATTCGGTTCCATGTTCATGGCATCCAGTTTCTTTAGCAAAATAAACATTGAAACGGAGAATCATGGTGTTGTAGCGATAACCTTTAGTAGTTTGTTTAGTTACTTGACTAGTGCTCTCACGTAGTATTACTAGATTCACGCAATTGTATAATTAGAATGTTTACATACAGTAGTCTTGCCCACTCCATAATGGATATGCATATCATTTTAAGCGGCGAGGCTCACTTCGCTCCCTGTCTACTCTCGCAAGCGGTCCCCTCTTCTCTATCTCTCTGCGAATAAACCTTTCTCCTCTTCTCACCTCGGCTGCCAACTCGCACACCTTCCTCTCCGTCTCTGGAGAGAGACAACAGAGGGCGGCGTAAATTAGATTTTTTTTCTTTTTATCATCGTCGTTCTTTCGATAATATCCACACAAAAAGGAACTAATAGAGATATGTAGAAAGGAAATAGACATACTTGAGCGGAGCGACATCGCCGTCCATCGAGAAGACTCCGTCCGTTGCGATGACGCGTCGGCGACAACCTCGATTATTATCATAAATGTTATAATAATAAATATTATAATAATAAATATTATTAGAATAAATATTATTATAATAAATATTGCTATAATAAATATTATTATAATAAATATTAATACATGTAAAAGATGAATATTTTGGCTCGACACATGTGCTTTAGAGAGGCAAGACTACAAAGGCCAAAAATATTAAAATAAATTGCGGCAGCGCGCAGCACTGACGCTATTTGGGTTTCGGCTCGGGTGTTACGATTGAGCTGCATGCTATTTGAAGAGAAAACTTGAAATTCATAAATATGCGTAGGAAAGTTTGTGATATGTATTGGTGAAGGACTCAGTGATTAATCACGATCGCACAATAATCAACTTATGGAGAACCACAACAGACCATTGGTGTCTCTGAGCTGCTTCTCGAGGTCTTCCATGTCGAGGTGTCGATAGCGCATGCGCTTCGCCTTCGACAGCCGAATTCCATCAATGATGGAGGCGTGGTTCAGCTCATCAGAGATGATCGCGTCCTCAGCACCTGTCGTTTTCATTAATGATTTTTTTTTAAATTAATCTTAGAAGTTGGCAAAAATTAATTTAAAATAGTGTCATTTTTGCGTCTCCAACTTTTAGAAAATGCAATAGAAAATGTTGTGGAGAAAAGGGGTCTGAATATTAAAGGTGCACGCCTGCAATCTGCTCGAAGATGCCAGCATTCGCGTCGAAGCAAGCAGCGTAGAGAATCGCGTCTTCTCGCCCGTGGAACTGCGCAATCTTTCGCTCGAGTTCCTTGACGAAGAAGGAAGGGATCATGGCTGATTATTAGTGATGTAGTTAGAAGCCTCCTTTCAATAATGTTGTTTATTTCTTCACTCATTTGCACCCAAAAATGTTTTTTTTGAAACAACGATGTTTCAATGCAAAACTGAAGCAAGATTGTTTTATATACATATATCAAAGAATGATTTTTATTTTTGGATATATCAAACAATCTTGTTTCCGTTTTGCACCGAAACATAAACGGTCTCAAAGTATGAGGGAATAAATGATATAAAAAGTGTAGCATACCTTGTGAATGTCCTGCGTCCCACAGATGAAACGAACAGATGAAAGGCCAGCGCCGTGCGTGTCGAGCGTTCGCTGGCCAGCGGAGATTACCTAGGAATACGATTCTGAAAGGCAATTTAGATGCTACATCGGTGCACACGTTAAGTTTCCTTTCGAATAATGTATGCATCATAAATGCACCGACATCTGGATGACTCGACAGGCCGAGGTAGTTGTTCGCACAAAAGTTGAGCAGCGGCTTCGTCACGCCTTGCACCCGTACCTGCGATAGAATAAAAAGCTCTGCACTAATTAGCTTACAATTAAACTACTTTAAAAAATCCTACAAGATTTTTTTTCTCCAATAGCCCTGTTCGGATTCCAACATAAAAGAACCTCAACGCCTTGATGTCCAGTGATTACTCGTTCCGTTTTGTAGGTTCCAGCTTCCTGCAAGATTATATGTAAGTGTGTCAAAACTGAAGTTTTAATTGATGCCTTTACTTTAAAAATAGACCGAGTAAACTCGTACTTTTTCGAAATTTAAGTGATTTTGCTGATTAACTTTTTTGCACTTAAAAGAGCACGAGACTAAAGCAGAATCAATTTGAATAATTTTCCTGACCATTGTAAAAAAAAACACTTAATCGCCCTTGTGCGAGAAAACGAGGCGTCAATTCAAAACTGATCTTCTGGTTCATAAAAAAAATAATAAACGTTTTTCTACCCGAATGGCGTCGAGTTCGGCGGCGCAGAAAGCGTCCAGCTCACCTCGAGCAGCATGGACAGAAGAAGCACGACGGAGTTGGGAGAGCACACGGCTTGACAGAGTCCGCATTCTACTGGCCACTTACTTCCCCAATCAGCCAGCCAGCCAGCCTTGCACAACTCCACTCTCGCAACTCGACTTTCGTTGACGAGCCGAATTAGAGGAAGGAGATTGAAAGAAGACAGAAAGATTGAAGAGCGAGACGAGATAAAGAAGGAGAAGAGAGAAGGCGAAAGATGAAAGGCAAGAAAGATGAGAGGAAATCTATGCAATTCCCATTAGTGTTGCATGAAAAGATCAATCATCTCTCCACGTGTGTCACCCATTTTAGCCGAGATTACCAAGAGAGAAGTGGACTGCACGAGTAGTGTTGCATAGAACTCTGTTCGATCCGTCATTGATTGCTTTGATCCAAACTAGACGGCCGAATCACCATTTCATCTGTCGTTGACCGTCAGGGACTTTGTCTTTCCATGACAACGTTTATTTGTAGAAAACAAAACAAATGCACACTTATATACATATGTACATACATTCGTGTGTATGTACAAACATACATGATGTTGCCAAATGATCACAAGTTTTGTTTGTGCACATCTCTGTATGTACATACATACATACATTTATAATGCGAATAAATAAAAGGTAGGCAGGCGTTGATATCCACTTCATATCGACTTCCCTAACCTTGAGTGCAGTCATTGGGACTATTTATTTATCAAACATTACATTAATATTTAGATGTGAAAGCACAAAATATAGTGTGGAATGTTTGTTTAAATGCGAATAGTGTAATAAATGGTGAAGGAAGGAAGCGGGGGGATAGGGATCGACCCCCACGAGTCGCGCCAAGCCATGCTCGAAGGGGAACAGCAGGCGGGTTCAATCGCGATTGTCGATATTGTCTTAGTGTGTGGAGTAGGAATATGAAGTTGTCATCATTCCTCCAGCATCATCAAGATGTCATCTCCACGATCCTGAACAAGAGCCAAGCGCCGGCCTCGTCAGCCCTGTTTCAGCTCCGTCCCGCCCTCTCTGCCGCCACAATATACTCACGTCTGCCCCGCCCTCTCACTCTCCACAGGCTCCTCCCCCTATTCTTCGACCCCGCCTTATCGCCTAAAGCACCTGGTTGCGATCGAAGCATCTTCTATCCTGCAACTCGCAAATCGCCCAACCCTCGTCTCCCAGTTTCCAGATTGTCAATTTGGTGGTGACACGACAAGGCCTGGCTGTGACTGTTCTCATACATTTTTTTCATAGAACCAACGAGTCTCCATTATCATAACTTCACAAATAAATAATTTTATTCCTCTTTTCCTTTTCAGACTTTTAGCACTTCTGTATTTTATCGGAATGATAATTCAAAACGAACTCTTTATTTCATATAAAACAAACCAATGGCCATAAATAAACAGAAGTGTGACCGAGCAAAAAATGAAAATATAAATACATATATGTATGTAGATAGAATCTCATGAATTTTTGTAACGAATGATTTGTTTTTGTTTCAAAAGAGATCTCTTATTATCAGCTGTTTGAAAAGCAGACGCACCACCAAAAGCTTCCTGGAAAGTTCGTATTCTAATTTCTTTATAAATGCAAGCGAGTCTGCCCTACTCTCTCCCTCTCTCTCGCTCTCTCTTCTCTTCTAGTCTCTCGCCCTTACATCCTATCTTAACTTGAATGTGTACGCCGACGAAATAGCAGGTATTTTTTTCGAGAGAATCAGAAACTCCCGCGTGAGGAAAGCTCCGCAAGTTCTCCCCACAGAAAAAAAATGGACACTTCACTACGACGGGGGGGGGGGGGGGGGGTTATACATAGATGCAATTTTTAAAGCTACATGTACCCAAAAAAAAAATTCTGATGATTTATCTAGCGTAATATGTTCGTCACATCCTTGAAATCTGTGAAGAAGCTGGGTGAAAGTGCGTCAGAGTCAATGTCGACTAATTCAAAGACTACGTCCTTGCCTGTGCCAACTCTGTTTATTTGTCTCTCTTCACTGCACATCATTGGTGGCGCAGGGGTCACACATGTTGAAAAATTTTAGAAATCCGAATCAGAGTCAACTACTTAGATTTCTCTGACATTTCAATATCCATTTATCTACATAACCCATAGCATGCAAAATTCGATATATCAAGTATATATTTAAGATATTCAATGAATTCGTGATCCGATAATGTTGGGCGGTACTGTGTACTTTCATATATGCAATTAACATACTTTGAGTGCAACTACACGAATGGCCTTTTAAAGTTAAAATTAGAAGAAGACAAAGTGTGCACGAAAATTTAGAAAAAAAAAGATATTGAAAGGCACAGAGTCTATCTAAATGATCATTTCTACGCAGCAGACCCTTCGCAAGTGGTTGACTTCGCCATTCTCTTCCATATTTTCCTCGGTGTTTCTCTCGTCGCTCGATGCTTCTTGTCGGATATTAATTTTTGGCACCTCATTATCCTGCTTGTTAGAGTTCCGATCACTTTATGTTGTTTCAAGCAAAAGAAGAGTGTATTTCCACATGTAAAACACGTGAGTATCACATGCCAGAGTGGCAATTCAGGGGGAAGTCGGTTGGCAGCATTCTCTGCTTCTTCTTCTCTGTTCCGTTCCCTTACTTTCGCGTCCCGAGTGCGTTTACATAGCAAAAAATTTCAATGAAAAATCACTGACTATGAGACTAAAAGAGAGACGCTTGGGAAGTCGGCGAAGAGAGAGAGAGAGAGAGAGAGAGAGAGAGAGAACGAGAGAGTGTGGCATGCGAGAGCAACTTTCTAGTAAAGATAGGAGGGATGAGAGATTCTGGCAGATGGGGATTGGAATAATGAGAGAGAGAGAGAGACTAGCAGAAAGGAGAGGGAGATAGAGAGTAAAGGGAGAGAGAATTCGACAGACAGATAGAGAGAAGTTGTCTCTCTGGCATTTATAAAGAATCTTGAAGAAACGGGAGAACTTTCCAAGAACGGGCCTATCTGCTTTTCAAAGAGCTGATAACGAGAGTTCGATCTCCTTTGAAATAGATAATTCATTTGATGGAGAAATTATTCTCTTTAATGAAATTCCCTTCTTATTTTTTGTTCACATTGCTGCTGCTCGTATCTATTTATCCAACATTCCTGTGCACATCTCGTTTAATCGAGATTATTGGATGTTACAGTTGAAGTGTTGACATTCATTTCACATTCATTTCACTGATTGTGAGCAATACAATCCATGCCAAAATTCCCTCAAATAATATTCTCACCTACTCACACATTATTTTCTCTTTCTCCCTCTCTCTCTCTTCTCTCTCTCTCTCACCTTCTCACTTTTCCTCAGGCAACCGTGAGCTGAGAAACACGACCACCAAGTCACGGCCGGCGGCTTTTCATCGATTGTTATTCGGGTGTGCCACTCCCTCTCTCCATCCTCTCTTACTCTCTCCTTCTCTCCCTCAACTGTCCCTCTCAATCAGTCTTTCTTTCCTCAGCTCTGTTTCTCACCACTTTTCTTTCTCATCTCTCTCTCTCCTGTACACTCTCTCTTTCTGTACACACTCTCCCTCTCTAATGTGCTTGTCAGGTAGCCCACAAAATGCCTTGGGCGTTTGAAAAATGCGAGTATATCTTTTTTGCGCTGAGAAATTACCAAGTGACAAAATGTATAATATTGAGTATAAGCTATCATAGCAGCGTGTTCTTTTCCTAGATCTAACAAATATTATTATTATTATTTATAATATATATTTAATATATATATATAATTTATAAAGGTATGAGCGACTAAACACGTGAGAGGCTCTTGCTCGCGGCGCTTTTCTGCTCTCACAAGCAGTTTGATGAATACTAGCCAGGCCACATTGTGGATAGCAGTCACTTGTAAATACGACGTATGACGCAGCGATTGCCGATTGTTGTTGTTACATAATTAATTAGCCTAATTACTCGCTATTATTAGACTTTCACTCTGCTCTAATTACCAATGTCAGCAGCATGGAAAAGAAAAAAAAAGGTTGTCATAATTTATTGATACATACTTATGCACTTCTTCTCATGAAAGGATGATATTAGATGGGGCTGCCAGACCCAAGAATGTGTCAAAAACAACTGCGATGAGCTTAGTTAAGAGAAAGAAAGAAAGAGAGAGAGAGTAGACGATAATTATATGATATAATTTTAAGATAGGCTCAAGTTGATGGATAGCCGGAGAGAAGGAGAGAGAGAGAGAGAGAGAGAGAGAGAGAGAGAGTGTGTGTGTGTGTGAAGTTAGAGAGTGAGTGAGAGAGAGTCAATGACGATTACAAGTCAACGACCAAGTGGACTCGACCCGAGTGTCACCGTTCTGAATGGCCCCACTCTTCTCTTCTCCACCGACTCCTACTAGACAGAGAATACAAACTAGACTGTGCCGGCGTATTTGTAGACAGTGAACTATTCGTCTCTTGTTCCCTTCATCCAAAGTAGGTCTTACTCTCAATCCTCTTGTTCCCTCGAGCTCTATCTATCTCTTTCTTTCTATCTCTCTCTCTCACTCTCTTTCTCTCGCCCTTTCTGTTTCTCTTTCTTCTCAATATGACTCTCTTTCATACCAAAGAGTTCCTCCCTTCCTAAACGATCTCTCTCTCCTTTCCATTCGGCTATCATTCAGTCCCTATTTGTTCTCTTTTGTCGCAGACAACATGTCGTTCGTCACGTACACACGCTGTGCCTTGGAGATTCCTCCATTTTGCACGAACGCATTTTCCACTGACTTATTCTCTGCGTATATAAAGGAGCCCATTCACTCGACGCCACTCTGCACTGAACATCTTCTTGCGTCAGCTTGTCGCAATTGCCGTTCCGCCGAGTGAACAAAAGCTTGAACAAGTGCTATAAAAGCTTTTGCCTGTTCACTTCATTTCCATCTCGCTCCCTTTCTCTCTTCCTTATGCCCATGGCTCTGATTGTAAGACGCAAATTTCTTCAACGAAATCAGCTGCTGTTCTTTTTGCTTATGAACACATTTTGTGTATATTATGCAGAGTCGTCGCTGGAAGATTGTTTCCCATAAAATGTGCATTACTATTATTTGCGAGTGTTAGTTTCTGACTTTGAATCGCTCTCTCCATCTTCAGGACGGCGTCTCTCCAATTCTCTCCTCGCCTCCTTTCCTCCGCTTTCCGTCGCAGTGCCACAATGATGCGTGTCGTGCAGCCTCCCGCTCAGCAGCAGACCCTCCTGAGCTCATCTCCTCTAACCACGCATGCCACCAAAGACGCCGCCACCGTGCCCGAGGCACGCGAGCTCTGCGCCAGGTTGGGGAGTCGAACCAGCGTGTGATTTAGCATGCACGCCAGAGCACAACCACTTGGCCATCAAGGTATCCCTCTTCAGGCGCATCTGGCAGTCCGCGAGCGCTGTCTGCTTCGACGTCGACTCGACCGTCTGCACGGTTCGTCGTCATTATCGAGAGCCAATAAATAAATCGACCAGAATTGCTGAATTTTTACCTGCATTGACAACAAGAAGTTTGAATAATAACGTGATTATTTAAATTGAAAATAATAATAATTAAATTTCGTTGTTCAAACAGGACGAAGCGATCGATGAGCTGGCTGCTTTTCTCGGGGTCGGTGACGCGGTTGCCGCCGCAACGGCGCGGGCCATGAATGGAGGGCTGCGATTCAGGCATGCGCCATTGATATACAAAAATATAGAGTACCCGCATAGAGGCCAGGGGTCTCAGGCTACAGCGGCTATAATGGCCGCATGCCAAATAGGCCAAGTGAAATATCCTCTCGGCAGAAAGCGTATTCATGCAAATCTCACATTTCAATGTTTTATCGGGTCGTATGCACATACTATTTCTACATATTCGAATACATTATGTCAGCATATTATCCTAGACCTCAATGAGTTACTAGTAAAATACGAGTGCGCGACACTTTGTCACGCGGCATGCCCATTTCAGAGAGGCTCTCCGTGCTCGCCTCGACATCATGCAGCCATCGCGTGCGGCTGTCGAAGAGTTCGCACAACGGCCACCCAGGGTTCGCTTAGTTAGATCGCCACAAATGATCACTTCCCACATCTTTGTTGTTTACAAATAGGCAGCGATGAAGCGAGAGTGACAATGGCTGAGGGAAAGAGGAGATAGACGGAGAGACAGAAAGATGGAGAGATAGAGAGAGAGATGAAGGGAGCAAAGGTGAGTGATCCTCTCTTAGCATATTTATCATATGTTCATATCTCTAATCACAGATCAGTGATCATAGATCAGTGTTTGTATAAGGATATCTTTTTAGCTGACACCCGGCATTAAAGAGCTTGTGGCCGCGCTTCATGCACGCGGCACGCACGTCTATCTTGTCTCCGGCGGATTCCGCCGTCTCATCAGGTCAAAATATTATTTTTGCTAAATTATTAAATTTTTTTTAAAGACTAATTTAGGGCACCAGATAGAGAGTTGGAAAAAAACTGATAATATGTAAGAAAAAAAAACTAATAACATCAATTTAGGCCCGTTGCCGATCAGTTGGCCATTCCGCACTCGCGCATCTACGCGAACGAGATTCTGTTCAACGACGACGTCGACGGCTGCTACGCCGGCTTCGACGACAGCGAGCCGACCAGCGACAGCGGCAGCAAGCAGGTGCACATGGACTCTGCTGAAGGAGCACGGAAACTCACGTTTGAATTCCCGCCTTTTTGCCTGATGTGAGACACAAGAAGAGATTACACATGCGCTCTTTAGGAACAAGCGATTTAAATAGTCAGGAAAATTTTGGTTGACTTAGTGCATCTTTAATGTATTATTTTTATTATTTTAAATATACTCATCATGATTTAGATTAGTGTGAGAAGATTGGTGAAGATTACAAAAAGGCTTTTTATTGACGCTTCTACTTCGTTCAGGTTGGCAAGGCAGGCGTATGCGGCGCCCTAAAGACGCGCCACGGCTACACGTCACTCGTGATGGTCGGCGACGGCGCGACCGACGCTGAGGCCGCGCCGCCCGCCGACGCCTTCATCGGCTTCGGCGGCAATCAGGTCAGCTATCGAGGTTTTAATTTATTTTTTTCATTTAAAACTAGTTTTGGCAGGAATCAAAAAAGTAGATATAAAGCTCTTTCTGAACTAAAACCTTAATTACTCAATGGTAAAGAATATAACCAGTGGAATTTAGAAAAAGAGTTTGAAACCTTACGTATGTACATACATACCTACATACATATGTATGTATACTCATATATCATCGTTTCAAGGTACGCGACGCAGTGAAGAAGAGCGCCGACTGGTATGTCATGTCTTTCGAAACGCTTCGCAAGGCACTTCTATGACGACGGGCACTTTGTATATGATATATGTATTGCACGAATACTACTTACGTCTGACTTACTAGTACAATGTACTGATACAATATAAGTGACATTCACTCGCATCCTTAATCCGAACTATACTTATTACTTTCGTTGGCATTACTCACTATATTACTCATGTTATAGTAATTGTTCGTTATTCTCCGCTTTATTCCTCCTTTCAATATTGTGATGTGTTTGTTTGCTAGATAACTTTTGCCTTACGACCGCTATACGCGTAGTAGCAGGCATTCTCATTCTATGTTTCAGTACTATTTTATACAAACACGAAGTGAAAGAATTATGTAGGGAACAATTTTAATTTGCGATAAATCAGCATTTCCTAGTTCGAAAGACATAAATACGAATTCCAACATGCCTATATGTATTTTCACAGAAACGCTTTCATACGCGGCATGAAATAGAGCCAGACGACGCCATTTGCAAAGAGAAATCCGCTCGAGACCAGTGAGATTGATTTTAAACCGTAATATTGAAATATGGTCCTGAAAGATTACTTTAGTTGTAAAAAAGTTGAGTCAGAAATGAAGAAGGGAAAGCATGTCAGCCACTCACGACGCAGCAAACGGTGTACAAATCGTCGTAGCATCTTCGGCAAGCATAATAGCACCTTGCATAATGTTCTGAAAAATACATATATATGCATATATATATATATATATATATATATATATATGATATATATATATATGCATATATATACATATATATATATATATATATATATATATATATATATATAAATACATATATATATATATATATATATTTATATATTTATATATACAGTACATATACATAAATACATATGTTTATGTATGTATATATTTCGTTGTTGTTAAATTGATGGAAATATTTGGGTACCTGATCAATGCCAACGAGAAGCTTTGAGTAGATCGTATCGAGAGCCATTGTACCTGGGCAAAAATATGCTTTGATTAAATTTAAAAAAAAAAAGAAAAGCTTAAAAGAGTGAACAAACCCGGCACCCATGCGAAGCCAAAGGTGATAGCAACGACAATGGGATAGAGCGTGCGAGGAGGAGCTGCACCGTCCAAGCACCACGCATACTTTGATGGGTCGCAACCTATTCCTGTCGAGGCTGAAAGCAAGGAACTTCTCTTGGATCATTCAAGTGTATTTCCGTCCTAACCATTGAACGAGGCCATTGGGACTGCGAAGGGCGTCCATGGATAGAGCGCGAGAAGGCCGCTTGCTTTGACAAGAATAGCAAAGAGTACCAAGGCGCGACTGTCCAATCTGACAATAAGTCGACATTGTATGCTTGTTTAATTTATGCACATATTCCGGGAAATTAAAAAAAAATATATAATTTACATTTACAAAAAGAAAAGAAAATATGAAGAAACCTCTCCGCGAAACTCCGGCGAAAGTACAAGAGCAAAGAGATGGTGAGGGCGATGCTCGAAAAGCCAATATTCGTCAACGCGGAAACCATTGTCGCGTCCTCGTGCGATTCGCCGTATGAAGAAATCATCATTGCGGCAAACGTGCTGAAATCATGAATCATTCGGTACACATTGGGTTGATAAAAAAATTAGAGGAGATAAGAATGAGGCTTTGTCAAAATATTTAAACAATAGAAAGAAAAGAATTTTTTCATAAAAGAATTTTTGGACAATAAAATAATACATTTCATCATTTAGAAAAGAAACATAATAATGATTTTATCGACATATGTACATATTAAAACAATAAAAGGATACTGATTTCATATATGTATATTTAGACTATAAAAAAAATGTTTCACTCACCCGAGAACAGCAAAGACGACAGCGATGAGTGCCATTCGAGTGACAATGCAGAGCAGAATTAGCGACCACGGCAGAGGCATCGCCGCGACGGCTCGCAGACGCTTCCAAGTCGAGGACAGAAGTGACAACTCTGCTACAGACGACGAATGGAAAAATAATCCACAAAAATTGTTTGTTCACTGATTCATAGTATCTATAAGTATCGCCGAGCAATACTTTAGGCTTCTATTGGACACAGAAAAGTTAACTGGTAGTGGCATTGAGAGTAAAAAAAATATATTGGATGACCATTGACTGACATTCCTGCAATGCTGGCCTTGCATTGTCATGAACGAGGAAAGCAGCAACGCCAATCGTGGCCACATTCGCTAGCAGGCGCATCCAAATTGAGGCTGCAATCTCAGAAGTTCACATACATATGTACATATGTATATATGTATATAAAGTCAGCAAAAAAAAACTAACTGCTAATCGCGGAAGCAAGTGAAATGAAATATAAGCAAATATGTCTATTTTTAATTCTCTTAAGTGTCCAAACCCGAAAACATGTGAAGTCGGATGGATGGAAGCAGCTCAATGCCGGGATATGGCAATAGCCGTAGCGCGGGTTGAATGCCTTTGAAATTTTTTGAAGTAAAAATTCTCTCGGTCCGCCTAAAGCCGCCATCCCTTCTATTGCTCTCTTTCTTTTATCACTCTCTCTTTATCTCTCTGTCTTTCTCTTTCCTCCTTCACTCTCACTCTCTTGCACTCCATCTCCTCCCTTTTCCTACATGATCCAAAGATGCCAGCGAGCAGAGAGGAGCTTCCGAAGAGAGTGTATGCTCGCGCTCTTTCAGCGGACGAGGAGTGCCGCGCGATCTGAGATCGCTGCAGTGGAGAAGTGCCTGCAGAGATAGAACTTTTAAGTTGGAGCCAAAAGTTCCATTCTTGAATATCAGGGAGAGAGAGGACATGTGATTTGGACAGCCGCGAATGCAATTTCTCAGGAAAATTCAAACATATGTAGATTACGGATGAGTTTCTTTCTCCTGAATCCTTGTCTTTCTACCTCTTTTTTGTTGATGAGCGAGTTAATTCGCAGGCTAACCAAGCCCAACAGCGGACAAGACGTAGCAGAGAAGGAGATACTGGACAAGGTGCGTCGGCGACAATTCGACTAGAAGATACAGAGCGCACGCGACAATGGCAATACAGCGGCCGGCAATGACGGGCACGCGCACGGCACCCGAGCGGTAGCACCACAGAGTGAACGCCATCTTGGCCAGCATGCCCGAGAGGTTCGCAAGCGATTGATTCGTGCCAAATTGCTGCTGCGTCGCTGTCTTGTCTAGCTAAATTTTCATGTTAAGTGAGTACGGAAGACAGCTTTTATTCTTTTTTAAAGAAAGGCGATCACCGAAAATATAGTAATATGCGTTTAAACTCAAATATCTCGAATGGAAGTGCGTTGTATTAATCTAAAATGTACGGTAAGCACGGATTATGTACATGGGGCGCTTGTTTCGAAATGCATGGTTCTTTTTTCCAATGCGGGTTGCCAAATCCTTTATGATTTTTATAATAAATCTTTCTCTCTATTGCCTATCTTATCTCAAGCCCATGCAAGAATGCGTGAATTAAAATTGTAGCGTTTAGCTTTTTTTTTTAACTTGATGCGAGTAAAAATTCATCTAAACATTAAAGGAACCAGAAACTCAGTCTTGAATTCGCGTAGTTTTGCGTGACACAATGGCGACAGAGCGACCACAGTGGAAAAAAAATTGAAATAGATTACGACTGAGGTTCGAGGTCCTTTAGGCTTTGGCAAATGATTACCACCAACCTTTTCAAAATAAGCGAACGCTCCCTCGTTCATCATTGTATAGTCAATGTGGCTGAGGCCGGTAATCAGTGTGTTCGCGCGGATCTCTCTCCAGTCAGTAATGATGCCTTCCTTACAATTAGACATTTCACGGTGAATAAATGGCAACATTTTGGAAAAGTTTTGGGAAAAATAACATATAAAAGATTTTTTTTTCCAAATAATAAACAATTAAAAAGTAAAGCAACCTGCGATGATTTGATTTCCTGCTCATCATCGTTTGTATCATCTTCACGAAGTAGAACCTTGAAAGAGTGCACGAAGGAGGGAAATGACAACAAATTTAAAGTTTCATATTGTAGTGACGCTTGAGCTAAATTACCTCCAAATCGCTGGGCCTATCCTCGCGAACGCTCAATGGTTCCATGGTCAAGTCTAGAAGAAGCGCAACTTTAATGCAGAGAAATTTTTGCCCAAAGGTAATTCAAAATAAATTCGCGGACAGACATGATTCACAAGGCATCATTCTTAGGGGAAACGGCGAGTGATTCAGAAAGTAGGAAGTCATGTTGCTTCATGATGTCATCATCCAAGAAGCATTAAAAACATAAAGCATGAATGAAGAGCAATAAAATATAATAGAGAAAAAAATATAGAGAAACGTTCAAGTAAAGAACCCTAGAGCCGATTGCCCACAAGAGCTTTTGATCTCCGTGCCAAAAGCCTTTGAACGCATTAACCACAGCAGCTGATATAATGAATAAAGCAGAACACAATGTAGAAAGCGAAAGACAAGGCGTAGAGAAAGAGAGAGAGAGAAAGAAAGGGAGAGAGAAGGAGAGAGAGACAGAGACAGCGACATTTTGGAATAAAATGTGATGTCGAGGAAAAATGATAATAGTTCCCACTATTGTTACCTGATTTTAGGATTTAAGAATGAAAAACAAACGATTCTAGCTTTTAATAGAATTGTAATCGCTAGTTTGACGTTGGGCACCTATGTATGTACATACATACGCTTGAATCAGTTTTCCGAAACGCGACCAACAGTTGAGGTTCGCGAGTAAATAGGCGAATTTTTTTTTATTTTCTTAGCGCAAAGTTAGAACAAGAATGCAAAAGCTGTATAAAGTTGCAGTTTTGAAAGTGAGAGTCGGCAAAAAAATGCCCGCTGACTTGGAAGTGGCGCGTACCGCGAACACCGCCAATCAATGCTGGCAAGACAGGGCTGAATTTAGCCAGCTGCACTTTGTCACGTGACTTGAATTGTCACTCCCTTCGATAGAGAGCGGAAGAGAGGCAGCGACACGCAAAGTTGCACTCCAAACTCGATGATTTTTTTTCAAGTATGAACTGACCCGAAACTCTAAAGTCTGGGGCATACATATGTACATATGAAAGGAAAACACACGGCTTACTGAAAAAAGAAGTTCGGTGCAAATATAGAGTGATTTGTCGCCAAAATTCGTCCACTCAACGATCATTAATAAACGAAATGCAATGTTAAAGAATAAAGTTGGTTATCTTTTATACGATGATCCTCACACGATTTACTATAAATTGGAAATAATAAGAGACTTTTTTTGCTACTTTAATATTCGGCGGAAAAAATTAGTCCGAGACTCTGGAGCTACCTAGTTCTTTCTAACTCCTTCATATTGCTCGTTTACAATGCTTCTTGTGTCAAAATATGTGACTTTTAAAGAGTACATATCTTCATCTCTCCATAAGAATCTGTCTGCTTTGATTTCTTGCTCATTTTCCGGAACAATTTGTACATGTGCCATTTTAGCTAAACGGTCAAATTCTACCATTAGCCGATCAATTTTATTCGACCACAAGCAAATGTAAAGCCATATATAGGTTTATGTAGAAAAAAGAAAAGTGTATTCTGCACAATACTACACATTTTTAAAAGTAAGATGGTAAGTTACGATAAATCTTTTCCTATCGCACTATCCAGCGTTTTCGTACTCTGAGCAGAACGTGGCGAATACAGGTATTTAAGTAGCACAATCACACGAAAAATACATGTTGTTCAAATTGCCGTAGTCCGATGTACTTGATATTTCGATGACATTAAAATAAGGGCAGGGCAATTCGAACATACGCTTTTACTTTCATTCGGCGATTAGCTTCATCATAAGTAGGAAAAATATCAATGCAAATGTAGAAATAATTTGAATGTTGAGATATAGTATTCGTGCAATCGCAATATTAGTGACGCTAAAATGCATAACAATGAGTTCATAAAGTAATCGTCATCTAATACGTACTACAAAAATTCTATTTTTGTTGTTCATTGAAAGGGTTTAACTTCCATTGATAGATGTAAGGAAGAAAGAAAGACGTGTCACGATTGTCCCGCCAGGCGGAACAATTAGCCAAGATTGTTCGGCCAGGCCGAACAATTCAGTGTCCTCCTCAGACACGCTCAAGTGTCATGACGAAGCCGAGCTTCGGCTTGAGCACAATGTCGAGGCAAGGCTCGTTGTCGTGGAACTTTGATGTTGTTGTGACGCGGAAGCGACGCAAGAACCACGAAAGAATCACCTTGTCTTCGAGCATGGCGAACTTTTGCCCTGGAAAGTTTGAAAACAAATGTATTATGTTAAATATATATATATATATATTGTATTTTACAAAGTCAATTTTAATTGACATAGTAACTTATTTACGTTATGACTTGCAGTTTAGGAATGAGTATAATGTATTTTTTACTTCTCTCGATATATGTTACATCTCCTCTGTCTTTCAGTCTAAATGTACACAAAAAACACTTGCCAAGACAGTTGCGTGGTCCTGCTGAGAAAGGGATGAAGTCATAAGGATGACGTTTCTCACTCTTTTTACCGTTGAAGTTCTCCGGATTATACGTGTACGGATCTTTGTAGACCTTCAATGAAAGTTTGCATGTAATCTTCAGAAAGCGGGAGAAAATTTTTTTCAAATCGAATTTGGGTCTTTGTTTACAGATCATTACATATGTACAAACATACATATGTACATATGCATGCAGGGCGCCCTCACCTTTTCATTCGTGTGAATGAGGATTATCGGCACGAGAACGGTCGCATCCTTGGGCACTGTGTATTTTCCTGAATAATTTGAGGATTCTGTAAAATGAAAAAAAATTCTACCAACAACCAAAAGAGCAGAGTCACAAGACCTAATATGAGAACACACCCATTTTCAAGTCATTCTGAAGACACCGCATAAACATTGGCGCTGGCGGACGAAGCCTCAGCGCTTCCTAAATCATATTCTCTCTCATAACTTAAATAAATATAATCAAAGAAGCATTACCAAAATACCCTATTAATATAAAAATAAAAAATAATTTAGTCTAATGTAGACGTTCCAATAAGCAACTCGCTCTTGAACACTTTCCCTCTTCCATGAAGTTGACGTTCGACGATCTACTTTCTCTGCTTCCCTTACACAATCGAGCCGATTCAAAGATAAATTGTGGTTGTAATTTTAAAACGGCAACCTGAATACAGCTCGAGAGATAGGGCATCTCTTTCAATTGGTCGGTCGTTGGAGATGCGTTGATATCATTGCCTTAAAGCCTTAAAAATTGCCTCAAACTTTTTGTGTATTTTTGTCTATATAAGTATGTATGTATTTATGTATCTACCTAAGCATAAATTGATATAGTTTCCATAGCGACCACATATGACGTGCGTTATAATAAGAACTTTACGCAATTTCAGTCTATGTATATCTTCAATGAGATACTATGTATGCAAAATGCATGCTCATTGGTCCATATCGGCGATTTTATTTGTGTTTTATTTTAATTTTAAACCGACCCATGACGCTGAGCACCTCCTGACGCGCCTTCTCCTGGTATTCGGTATGACATGCGAGACACCACAGTGTCCAACCGACACTCGTCGCTGTCGTGTCGTGGCCTTAAAGGACCCAAAAACCATATTTTGAATTCGCGCCATTTTGGCGGCGAGAGAGTGCATGTTATTTAATGAGAAGAAATGATGAGGAAAATTCAATTCAAATAGATTGAGCTTCGTGCTGTGTTAATTAAGAAGGAGATAGTAACTTTCAGACCTCCAAAGATGTTCGTGTCCACCTCCTCCCTGACGTCCTCTCCGTCCAGCTCGCCGCGCCTCTCCATGTCGAGGAGCATGTCGAGGAAGCAGCTGCGCCCGCCCGGCAGCGTTTTCGCCGTCTCCTCTCCGGCCGCCCATCGTTCTTGCAGAGTCGCGCGGCGCTCGGAAATCACCTAGAATTCTTTCATTTTAGAATATTATTATTATACTCTGTTTTTACTCTAACATCATAGTTCCTTGAAACAAGCAGACATAAGGGAAAACTCCTACAACTAATAACTGCCTAAAAAGTACGGTGTAAGCAATCCACGGAAATATGCTTCTGCCCCTCGCACTCTCTTCACAAAAATTTGTGATAAACCAATTGGCTTGTCGGCCGACCTGTTAAGAAAAACCCGGCCTTGCCCATTAGTATCAAAGTCAAGAGCACAAGCTCCACCTTCTTGGCGAACGCCGTGAGCGTGCCGAGTGCCTGGTGATATCGTCGATAGCGGCCGCTCGCCCACCAGACGGGCGGCAGCCAGTTGATCGGTCGCATGCCGTACTCGAGCAGCAGCGCGTTCATCTCCGCCACCGCCACGACGTACGGATGCCGGGGATTCGCTTGCGCTTCGATACGCACGCCCATCGCTGTCTCTGAATTTAAATGAAATTTATTTTTAAATGTTTTTTTTTCATTTTATTTATTATAATTTATTAAATAAAAAAGTTATTAATCTCCTATAAAAAAATGAAGAAAATACTAACGACAGATAATATCCAGAGCACATCGCTTGAGAAAGGGAGCAATGTCTACTGGGCAACCGACGAACTCGTCCAGAGTCGATATCAGAATCTGTGGCAGGAGCACATAGTAGTGGAATACTATCTCTCTCTCTCTCTTTCTGTCTTTTCCATTTCCCTCTTTCAATTTCTCTTTGTGTCTCCCATATTGTATCTCATTCACACACACTCTCTCTCTCTCTCTCTCTCGCTCTCGCTCTCTCTTTTCCTTTCCCTCTCTTCGCCTCTCTCCTATTTCCACGCACCCTCGCCTGCTCGTCAAACGTCGACATGTATCCCTCGAGCATGTTGAAGTGAAAGGTGGGTGTGAGCAGCCGCCTCCTCGTGCGCCACTTCTCGCCAGTGCTCCAAAATGAGCTCACTAAAGCTGTCTGCGGTCTCGAGCACTAACCATATAAGACTCGCAAACGGCTAGTCACTTTTATTTGAAATTTAAATCGATTGAAAAAAAACTTTATACTCTTTCAAGGACCTATCATGCGCTTGAAAAAAAAGTATTTGAAATATGATTACCAGGTTTTCCTTAACGTATGGCTTGTAAACTCTACAGAATACATGCAACCTTGCCAAATTATTGCCGGTTTCGAAATCTGTTCGTGTCTTCCATTCCTTCCCTTACCTATTGAGAATGCCTGTGCCCAGCCATGGCAGCAACATATCGTAGTCGCTTCCCTTCACGATTTCCTCTGACGAATCGAGTAATGACTGCAAGAAAACAAAAACATGTGACAAAGACATGCGAAACTAGTTATTTGCACATGAAATATGCAATGGTAACCGATCTAAAGATCATCACGGAGAGATACAAAAAGAGAGAGAGAGAGAGAGAGAGAGAGAGAGAGAAAGAGCGAAAGAGAGAAAGAGAGCGAAACGGAGAAAACAATATAGTTAGCGCGACTGTAAGTTAGCAGCAGAGGAGAAAGATAAATGTGTTGTTTCTTTTGCCTCTCCTTATCGCAACATCGAAAAGTTTTTTTTCTCTCCGAAACGTTAAGCTACATCTGTCGAAGACAATAGTTAGCAGTCAAGGTCACATCAATCACTTTCACTCATTCCCTTCACATTCTTTAAGGCAAGTGCCGTCCAAATTGTTATTGCATAGGAAACGGATTGGCAATTTTGTTTCTCTTTTAATCCATCTTAAGAAGGAAACACATGATCACTTCTCGCGAAAAACATGGTTTCTCTTTCTAAATCTCTTTCTAATAACAGGTTTATTATGTATCGGGGCTTGCTCATTCTGTGCAGATTGGTAAAATTTTTGGAATCCTTAATACCTATTTTTGACTTATTATTGATTTTTTTGGCGAGATAAAAAAATATATAATACCTTGGCCGTCGCACCATCTAGCGGCAAGACGTAGAGACGCGTGACGAACCAGAACTTGAGCATACTTTCGCCCTCGGCGCGAAGTCGATCCGTCAGGTCGAACACGAAGCTTATTTGTTCTGTTCAAAATCAAGCTAGCTGTTCGCATATCTTTTTGATAACAGTAAATAGTGTAATAATATTTATAGTGCTGTTTCGTGATCAGTTCTTGTAGCACGATATAACAAAAACACAAGAATATTATATATTAATGTTCCTAGTGCTTTTTTTTATGACTTTCACCTGTTGGATAAAAGTTATCAGCAGAACAAGATCATGTAATATAGACCATTTGGCGGGCAGTTGAAGTGGTGCGCGGCACCGAGGACGGGCAACTCGGACGGGCCCGGGATGTCGCGGCTCACCGTGCGCAGATGCCACTGCTCACGGATGAAGCGGAGAAGGCGAGGGATAAGAGACAACACGAAGAGCGAGATGACAGCCGCGATCACAGCCATTGCTAAGAGTAGATAGAAGGGAATATCGATATGACAATGCACCCGAAAACCCGTGTTTGAATTCCCGCATTTTTGAATCAACAGAACTCAGACAACCATGTTTATAAAGATTTTCAAAATTCATAATATGAGGCAAAAAATGAATTGACGCAAAAAAGTTGTCGATGATTTGAAGGCAAATATATCGGTAGCCTCTGCTCATGGTCTAGTACTCTCTCACAAAAAGAACATGCAAACACACAAATATCACAATAGAATCTATCATGTGGTTGATGTCGCTGGAAAGTCGTTTGGAGGAAACGAGGCCGAAAAGTGCTGGTATTGCACTATGACATTTGTAAAGTAGGCTGGCAAGGTGAAGTGGATGGAGGGAAAGAAGGTGGACAAGTTTGGGGCGTGTCTTCTCTCTCTCTCTCTTTCGCTCTATCTCTCTTTCTCTCTCTCTCTCTCTCTCTCTCTCTTTCCCCCTGCTCATCTCACGCATGAGAGCTAAGATTATCACCCTGGAGAATGCCTAAATTGCTTTCTTTTTCCGCAGACGACAGCCATGGCGAAGAGTTTTTGCCAGGGATAGAGAAGAAGAAGAAAAAGCAGAAGAATGACGACTTATCGACCAGGTCGGTCGTTTTGAAGGACGTTCTCTGCAATAACACACTCGTTGTGCAGACGAATAATTGCGAGAATGAAACAAAAAGAGAAGAAGAGAGAGAGATGACAGATGGAGAGATAAGAGCGAGTGTGGTGACGAGAGACAGAGAGCGGAACGATAGGATGAAGTGGAGAAACGAAAGAAATAGAGGAGGTAGTACCTGTAGATACTTTCTTTTTCACAATATCTCTCCCTTCTCTCTTTTTTCTCCCTTCTCTCTCTTTTCTCGCGCTCTCCCCGTCTCTCTTTCTGAATGGCAAATTTGGTGTTCGATCACTGGCATAAGTGAGGCCTTGCGCTTACAATAAGCGGGTGCAAGCAGACGAGAACAAAGAACTTCTGTTGTGATCGCAGGGTTTGATAAACGAGGAAGCACTTATGCGAGGCAAACAAAAACTAAGCGTACCTATGAAGACTTTAGGAAGCTACTCGTTCTTAGTTATTGGCATGGAGCAATTACAACACAATAGCAGATTTTGGGCAAGGACGAGACGAATGACGTTATGCAAGATAAGTATCCTCTTTATCTCACTGCACTTAAAAAAATAACACGACCTCCGCATAAACACGCGAATATGAATGAACATATAACTAAGGTAGCAGGAACACTATGGACATTAACAGTCTCTAAATAATAACAAGACATCGTTCTTATTGTCTACGTCTCTGCCTTTCGATGTTGAAGATGAGTGGAATGATAGGCGCATCGCAGGTTTTCCTCCGAGACCCAGGCCAGCGTCGGCCAACAGCGAGGGAAACAAGCGCCAAGGAGAGCCAGAATGAGGACACTGACTAGTAATAATATGAAAACACAATGTCAATAAAAACACAATGGCTATGCTAATATGCGAAAGGGCAGGAAAGAAAGAAGAGTGTGGAATGGATCATTCCGTTACAATTACACATTCGTACAATAAGCAGTTTGCCCGAAAATTTATGCAAATATTGCATTATATGTTTAGAATGTGTTAAGAAAAAATAAATTTTATAGAAGGTTATGAATTTCATGATACAACCGTGCGAGTTTGCACTGATGATACCGTGTTGATGCTTCTCTAAAATGAATTTTGACAAAATTCGAAATTGTGAATATCTGTATTCTAAATTCTGCTTATCATGTTCAATTTTAAGAATATAAATCTGCAAAAGTGGTATCTCAAATGAACAGTCTTACTTTAAAAAATATTAAATATAATATTTTTGTATGTAAAAAAAAACAAAACGGATTATGCAAACCTTGCAAATTCCAAAAAGCCGCTTTAGATCAGTGCGCTCGCTTGTTATAAAGCAGACAATTGGCGGTGCAGCTGAACATTTAATTGCTTTCGAGTGATTCTCGACTTATTTTAAATATTCATCTTTCGTAATAGTAAAGCCTTTGATTCGATTGATTTTCTAAAGTTTTAAAAATTCAAGTTTGCCTTGGGGATCTATGTTTTATAACTAAATAAGCATTTCTACCGTTCGTCAGTGGCAGAGCAATGTCGGAGAAGAGAATGACTCCTTCCGTGACCGGGAAGAACTGAATGTAGCAGTAGATCAAACCGACCGCCGTGTTACAGAAACAGATGAACATTGACTGCACCAGTATCTGTGTAGATCACAAAAGAACATCGAAGAATACAAGTCAATATGTAGTAAACTTATTCATTGCATATATAATTAGGTATGTACAATTTCAAAAGAATTATTAGGCAGAACTAACGCCGCATAAGTTCTTGCGAAAAAAATTACTTTAGTTACCTATGGAACTTGAGATTTAAGATATTATGTCTTGAAAAAAACAACAACAATTCATTTTGCATGCTTGACTGACCGTTCGCTGTGCACGATTCATGCCTTGCGAAGCGGCGCCAGATATAAATTTGCTCAAAACAATTTTATATCAGCAACGGATTATATATTTTTTTAATACGAAATTACAAATCGGTATTAATTTATACGATTCCTGCCTTAAAATTCAAGTCTGACCTCTTGCGCCGAATCACGATGGCTATTGCAATATATAATACAACACAGCCGTTCACCATCGTCAAGTTGTTCATGTTGAGGGCAACGCTAATATACTGAAATCCCATAGGGAAAAATGATGAATAGACTACAATGTATATTCCGGTGCCCCAATGGAGTGCACTTATTATATTTTGTTATTATTTTGATTCCTATTTAATACCTGACTCTAACGATAAGCTGTATTATGGTATCTGCAAGCTAAAGTTAGATAAGTTATTACCTGTAAATGAAGGGTGTCGTCTATGACGGGACCGAAATTGAATGCTCGAATGGTCGAGTTGAACAGAGGCGGAGGAGTGAAGAAGGCGGTGAAGAGTGCGTAGAAAAAGAGGAAGGGAATCAGGAGATGCTGCCACTTTTCCTTCAATTCAAACCATAAATGTGCCAGCCAAAACATTTTAAAACTTTTTTGTTGTTGCAAAACTCGTGGAGTTCTATAAGGCAAGTGAATACCATGTTTTTATAACCAAGAACAAATACCAGGGCAACTCTTGATTGAGTCTTACTGATTGTGAGAGCCTCTAAATCAAATAGCGCTAAATTTTCTAAATTCGGGTGCAGCAAAGAACTATAGTTGCCAGAAATGCATAGTTTGGTTTTACATATTCTTGCAATGGATCATTGCAAGAATGTGTAATCCTTGTGACATCTAATCTCTAATAAAGCAATATATTCGTTCATCCTGAACGAATTCATCTAACAACATCAAAAGTTGAGACATGTTTGTATAATGAAAAGCACAGCTATTAAAGGAGTCGCAAAGGGGTACTTAAATTCGCGCCATTTTGCCTGACAAATTCATACTGTTACGGTTGACTTTTGTTTAAAAGGCAATTGCTCTCACGACAGAGAGAGAAGCTGCGGGCGAGTAGAGATAGACAAAGTGGAAGAGGCGATTGAATGCGAGCAGAAAGGTCGTCATGCACGCGAAGCACCAGCATCCTAGGTCAAAATCGTTTTGGAACTTTTAAAAAGATTTATTCTATCTATTTAAAAAATATTTTTTAAACAGGTTCCCCAATTATTTCCGTCTCTAATGGGAGGGATAATAAAAGGTGATAACAGAATTCGCTTTACCCATTGAGCCCATGGCAAAGATGAAGCTGAGGAATGGACTGGCGCAGAAGACGTGCCCAGTCATGAGCTGCACTCCGATGCCGAGGGCGAAGAGCGCGATCGACAGCATGTCTACCACGCCCAGCATAAGCATGAGCTGAGGGATAGAGACCGAGAGAGAGAGAAAGAGAGGGCGAGACAGTAGGAGTGAGAAATTGTTAGAGGCAAGGAAAGATAGAGAGAGAGAGAGAGAGAAGAAGAGAGAGAGAGAGAAAGAAAGGGAAGCCGATACCTTGTAGCAGAAGAGATGTCGTAACCGCCAGAAGATGCGTATGATGAAAACGTACGCGAGTTCGGTGATGCAGCCAAAGACGATGAGATAAATGCCGAGGCCGGGGCTGGGCACGCCGCGAGTCCGCCGGACCTGGCGGCGCGACGCGGCTAGTAAGCAATCCGAAGAGGATCCATGGGCACATCATTTCACTTCTCTTACATACTTACAAATATGTTTGTAAGTGCCGCTCAACAAGCAAAGATGTACGAAATTTCTGAGCTTTCCGAATGTTCAGATTTCCTTTGCACGCCTGGTAGTTGTGCTGTGCTGTATCATATAAATGAAAAAAAAGAAAAAAATTTCGTTCCAGTTATTTAAAAGATTTAAGAGGACATTTTGTAAAGAAGTGAAACCACCTAGAAACGAAAATCCAAATAGGAAATGATTTTAAGCCATTTATAGAGGCCAATTGAAAAACGGCGTCGAAAATCCATCATAAAGAAATCTGAAAGGGATATCAGACTTTTCACTGGCCGTACTTTCCAAATTCAGGCAAAAGTTTTTCTTCGTTCTTTTATATGCATCTGACACTGTTTGTTTTCTCTTTCCAGAATGATTAATAATCGTCCAAAATAGGAGGAAGCAGCACTTGCTAACCTGCAGTTATATTCTGGATTGTAGAATCGCTCCCAGACAAGTTGAACTTGTCTGATTACAGGCATAGCTTCAGCACAAACAGGCCTTCAGTCGTCTCCTCAGGACACTTCTTCTCTTGTTCGAGAGAACAGTCGCCGCCTTGTCTTAACTCACTGTGGTGATTAAAATTTTCTTGCGAATGCGGCATTTGATAAACACCCCCCCCCCAGCAGTCTCACGAGAACATCTCAGATCGGCACATGACTTAGGGGGAAAACACAATTTATTTCTCTGTTCTGAGAAAATTGTTATTAATTTTAATAAGTTCATACAAAGGTGCATTATTATCAGCTGTCAAAACAAGATCCAGACATACCAAAAAATGGCATTCGCAACTGAGCAAAGGAAAGTTCATTGCTCTGATAAAAAATTATCTTCTTTGCGCTTTCGTATGTAGATGTCAATAAATGTTAAACAAATGTGAATGAGATCGTTCCATCTCTGTATGTTTCACCCTTGCACTTCCTTGTCCTGCAGCCAAAATGGGTCTGCCTAGAGGGAAGGATGACATAGTTGGTTGTTGCACAGGGACCGGCCCGGCTGGTGTGGCCTCGGCTTCCCTCCACCATCAGCCCAAACTTCTCCTTCTCCTCTTCTCCGCACTCTTCAACCACCCTCTCTCTACCCCCCTACCCCCCCCCCCCCCTCCACTCCTTTCACACCACCCTTGCTGCTGCACCACTCGGATGGCGCGCGCCCTCTCACCATATATCAGAGGCAGAAGATGGAGGCGGTCGACGAGAGAACGTGGGAAATGGAGAGAGCAGACAGGCAAAGATGAGTGAGTAGAGGATGCAAAGCAAACGGTGCGCGGTGTGCAGAGAGCGGACTTCTCCGGTCGGCCGGGCCAAACCGGCCCGGGCGGGCCGGCAAAGAGCACCCGGTGTTGTGCCTCTTCATCTTCTCTCTCACACTCTCTCCTCTCTCTATCTCTATCTTTCTGTCTCTCACTCGCACTCGCTCTTTCTCTCTCTCTCATATACTCTGCATTATTCAGCTCTCCATCAGCCCTCTCACATAGTGGATCTCATTATAGTGGAACAAAGAAGAGAGAGAGAGAAAGAGAGAGACAGAAAGGAAGAGAGAGAGAGAGAGAGAAAGAGAGAGAGGAAGAGAGAAAGAGAGAGAGGGAAAGAGAGAGAAAGGCCTGCCTCTGTTGTGAGAGAGCCTGTCGCTGTGCATCATGCAGCAGACCGTGTGCAGTATCTGTCTGTATGCCTAGCAGCTGCTGTCTCTGGAGGGGGAAGAACAGACCAGTCAGGCCGCGCGCCGCGCAAGCATCTTTTTCTCTGTTCTCTCACTCTCTCACTCTGTTCTTCTCTCTCTTTTATCTCTCTCAACCTATCTCTCGCTATCTCCCTCCCCCTCTTTCACTGTCTCACCGATTGTCCTAAACAGCTCATGAGCTCTTGCTTATAACTTTGCCATTTAGTGCGCTCGCCTCTTTACTAACGGTTCCTGAACATTCTGTTCTTACTATTTCATTCAAAACAATCTCTCACTCAGATTGCTGGCTCTGTGTTATCTCCCATCACCGAGTCGTCCACTCTGTACTGCTCGCACCCGCCCGGCCACTTGCGTCCACTTCCCTTTCTCTCCGCTTCTCTCTTCTCTCTCACCAACTCTATTCAATCCCTTTTCTCTCTCTCTTCAATCTCTCCCCTCTCTTTTCCTGTCAACATTGCCGGAGGCAGCAGAGAGAGAGAGAGAGAGAGAGAGAGAGAGAGAGGGTGTCCCTGTGTCTGGTGGCTCTTCTAGCCGTTCCTCTTCTTGTGTGTCTCGGGAGGGGCGCCGCGCTCCGATCCGATCGCCTTTCGTCTCTTTCCTCGTCGAGTGTAGAGTCGACGACACTCTTCCTGGACAGAAAGAGAGAGAAAGAAAGAGAAAGAGAGAGGCATTCCGGCTCCTCCAGGCAGCTTCTCTCTTCTCTTCCGCCTTCGTCCCCTGTCTCTCCGGGCACACACACACACACACAGAACAGAAGACAGCAAGACAGTCCCCTCTCTCCTCTCCTCCCTCCTGACCACCCACCAGCCCTGGACCAGTCCACCACCACTGCTCCACACACTCACCTCACTCAGTCAGCTACGCCGCCATCGTCGCGCCTTTCCTGCCTCTTCCGCTTCCATTCTTCGAGCCACTCGCACCACCAACAACCGCAACCATTCTCGACGCACTTCTAGCGGTAAGGCTACAGCAAATTTATCAGCCTGATTACGAACAAGATCGAGCTGCTTTTCAAGGTCCTAACATTCGCTTGTCTTATTTCAACAGCTTCGACCGATCTGTCCGCTAATTCCTCTACATCAAAGTGGTGTTTCTTAACACCAAAATGTTTTAACTTACGAATTTACATATGACGCGATTTGCGAGAGAATCAAAATTAATCAAAAGTTCTGGGGCCCTAGAAAAATCATCAACTCCGATTTTGCTTAAAAGTTGTTTCTTGGTAAAGTTAGACCCGTAGAATCGAATGGGATTGGTCTTGGAGCCTAAAAAATTCATTTTAAAAAGTTATGAAGAATTGAAAAACTGCGCATCTTTTTGAGGTGATCGAGTAAGGCGCATGTTTATGAACATTTCTCCGCGCACAGTAACTCAATCTACGTGAAGATATTGCTATTGCTAGATATTGCTAAAGATATTGCTTATATAAATAGTCCAAACAGAATTTGAAAATTTTCAAATATCGATTTTTTACGTGCTCTCAAACTCAATGAGGAATGTACATGTTAAATTTCAATTTACGCAGACAGTTTTGCATGTATCGTATAGAGCATAAAAGTGGCTTTCTAATGATATATAGGATGTTTCATTTCGACGAACTAAGCGGCTTGTGTATGCGTTTAGGTCACGCGCAACAGTGAAAACTGGGGCAGAATCGCGGCGCGACGCGATTCTGCGCAAGTTTTCACTATTGCGCATGACACTCTAATATTGATTTTCTATACATCTAATGATATTTTGTTTATGATCTTTCTTTTTACTTTTTTGAAATGATTAAGCTCATTTTTGAGCAAACAATGCACTTTTCGACCAAATATTAACGAATTCACTCATCTCCACAAAAGGAGACCGAGTTGTCGTGAAAGTGCGTTAAATTTGCTACAAAGTAACATTCTTGAAACGGAAATTAAAGGAAGGTTTTTCTCGCAACAAATCGAAAAGCGACTAAAACCAGCGATAACACTATGTAAATACACCAATTCACTAGATTTTCATCACGTGAATTAGAATATTCGAATGTGTAAATTGGAATATTCGAATTCGACATCCCTGGTGAATCTTGTGAATTGGTGTATTTACATAGTGTTATAGCTTTTTAGTCGCTTTTCGGTTTGTTGCGAGAAAAACCTTCCTTGAATTTCCGTTTCAAGAATGTTACTTTGTAGCAAATTTAACGCGCTTTCACGACAACTCGGTCTCCTTTTGTGGAGAAGAGTGAATTCGTTAATATTTGGTCGAAAAGTGCATTTTTTGCTCAAAAATGAGCTTAATCATTTCAAAAAAGTAAAAAGAAAGATCATAAACAAAATATCATTAGATATATAGAAAATCGATATTAAACTGTCATGCGCAATAGTGAAGACTTGCGCAGAATCGCGTCGCGCCATTCTGCGCCAGTTTTCACTGTTGCGCGTGACCTAAACGCATACACAAGCCGCTTAGTTCGTCGAAATGAAACATCCTATATATCATTAGAAAGCCACTTTTATGCTCTATACGATACATGAAAAAAACTGTCTGCGTAAATTGAAATTTAACATGTACATTCCTCATTGAGTTTGAGAGCACGTAAAAAATCGATATTTGAAAATTTTAAAATTCTGTTTTGACTATTTATATAAGCAATATCTTTTCTATCTAAATTAAAATTTTCACTTATATTGCGTTACTGTGCGCGGAGAGATGTTCATAAACATGCGCCCTACTCGACCACCTCAAAAAGATGCGCAGTTTTTCAATTCTTCATAACTTTTTAAAATGAATTTTTTAGACTCCAAGACCAATCCCATTCGATTCTGCGGGTCTAACTTTACCTAGAAACAACTTTTAAGCAAAATCGGAGATGATGACTTTTCTAGGGCCCCGAGCATTTTGATTCTCTCGCAAATCGCGTCATATGTATCTACATAAAGTCTGAAGTAAACTATCTTGCTCTAGTGTGCGCTCCATTTGAACTTACCCATAGCGATTGCAATTGCATCATTCGCCGGAAAAGTTCTTTGGCGCGACTGAATTCTTCATGTCTTCACCACTTAAGCGATTCTCGTTTTCATTTCTTTTGCTATTGTGATTTAAATAAAGCATTTTCCATGAGCGGTTTATAATTGTGCACATTCTTTCAGGCCATGGAGGGGGGCAACTCCAACATAAAAAAGCCCCTAGAGCGCTTGCTTCGCAACCGCTACGTCTCCACTTCATCAAACAACGGGTCCGTGTTTATGTACTTTTCAAACATATTATTATGTTTTGCCTATATGCTAATTTTCTGATGATCTATTAGAATTGTGTTTGATGTGTCAAAAATACTTTGGTCTTTAAAGTTGATCGAGCTCAACTGAATTTCATCCGTGTCCCTTACAGAGCCAAGAAGCTGAAACTCGACTCGTCCTCCGTTGCTGCCGACGAAGACTACGAAGGATCGCCACGCACTGTCTCAGGTACCATATTGGAGACCTTCTGAATAATTTTTATTTATTGTAAAGCCGAGACTTTTTTCCATGACCAAACTTGATACTTCCCCATGAATTGAAGTCGATGAATATTTTTATCAGAGTAAACTTTTGTGCGATCTGTCTACCATGTGATCTAGGGTTTTTTCCTAGATGTGAAAGAAGAAGACGAAGAGGAGACCGAGTTTGGCGGCGGATCTCTCATGTCGCCCACTTCCGAACTGGTGGGTGCGGCCGCGCAACAATGCATGAAGCGCGCTTTCTTTCTCTAATTCCCTCTTCATCTCTCGGTTTTCTCTCTCTCTCTCCCTCTCTCTCTTTCTCTCTCGCAGTCGCTGTTGTTTGCGCTCCTTCTTGCATTCGGCCTGCTACGGGGCTTATTTGCTCGACGAGTTCCGCTCACTGGACTCTCCAGAGAGACAAAAAAATGGACAGTGCGCGATTGTCAAGGATAACGGCGCAAAAGCCTTCTCATGAAAAGAGACTGCAGAGGGGCAGCAGCAGTGGCGGAATCACTTACTTAATTTAACCGGGCATCATTATCTTTGAATTCTCTTTGATACATGAATATATTTCTCTTCTAGACGATAAAATTAGCTTTTCTTGGCAGCAAATTCTTTTTTTCTAACAACATTCCATTCTGTAAACTGTCGGGAATTTTGTGTAAGAAAAATCAATTTTTCATTAATGAAGCGCACCTTTTGGTTTAGAGAGAAATAATTTTCGTAATTAAAAAAGGCTAGCAAACGAGATGGAAATGCCTGTGTAAAAAATACCTTTATGAAATGAAGATCTAGGGGAAATGACGAGTGATTGCGTCCAATTGACAGGTCCGCATGAGCGCGCACCACGCCGCGGCCGCGGCCGCTTCCGCTTCAGCTGCGCATGAGGAAGAGAGCGGCGCTGGCGCGCCCACCGGCACGCCCGGCAGCAGCACGGCCGCCAACGATGAGATCGACTTCGACATGGACGAAGAGGCTGCGCGCATCGCTGAGCAGAAGGTATGCAACTACGGTAATCACATTTACAGTAGACCTACAAAATGAAAGGATACTAAAATATTTGGTGTAAGACTTAGAATTGAAGAAACTGTAGCGTTCGATGTTAGGCACGTTTAAAAGCATAAATGCAGACTCTACCGTTATCCTATGTATACATATCTCGCTTTCAAAGAATATACATATCTAGAAAATTTAATGGGTTTGTAGTTTTTCTTTCCTTCATGACCATCTGACATTTATTCATGTATGCATACTAAAAAATGTGTGTGAAATTCTCGCAAATTTGCGAATTTGACTGTAGACAAAGTTCTTCTTGCTTCTAGACAATTACTGCACGCGGCCTCGACGTCGGCCTCCTCTACCGGCAGATGATCGCAGGCAGGGACGAGTCGTCCGATGCTGTCAAGGTGCGGTTGCTTGCACTGCCAAAAGAAAACATTATATTTATTTCAAAGTAGTTGTCACGTCCACCAGAACGTTGTGCTCTTGCTCCAGCAATTCAATAATTTTGTTCTTATGAGAGATGACGGAGAGCTTTGAATTTGTGAAACCGTTTGCACCCATTGGCCTTAGGCTTTCCAGAAAAGCCTTTCTCGGTGTTGTGGAGTGCGCGTGTGTAAATGTGGAGGAAAGTGCCGAGTCTTTGGTCTGTAAACGTGCATTCCAAGACTTTTTCCTACGACGAAATTTTCGTTTTCTTTCTTACCGAGCACCCCCCGCCGAGTGCTCTGCTGAACGGTTTCACGAATTCGGTCCGCACGTTGTTTCGAAGCCGGTGAAAAATTCATGAAGCCGTTCTGGTGCACGTGACGGGGCGTCTCTTTTCAATATGTGTTGTGACTGTGAATTCGTAGTTGTTAGTATTCTTATTAGTTTTGTAAGCATGGTTGCTAGTCTATCAATAGATATATCTATCTATATAGCATGAGTCGAATTCCTTGCATGATCTTTTCTACATAGTATATTCTAAGTCTGTATGTATGTATGTACATACATATGTTGCGATCGACTATTGAGAAATCCTTCAAATCCTATTCACTGTACAGTTTGATAGCGAAAGTAGTGATTGTATTTTTTTTAGTCTTTATGGTTAGGTTAAAAAGATGTATCTTTATATTTTAACAAGTCATTTAACCGCTTTCCTCGCCTCGTAGTGGGTCGACTCGGACGCATCCTCAATGCCGAGCGTCTCCGTGGCCGATGACGCGGCCACATTCTCGGTCGAGAAGACGCTCGTGCTCATCGAGTGCGTCCGCTGCCTGCCCATCCTGTGGGAGGCGGCGCCGGGCGCGCCGCACAAGGCGAAGCGTGACGCGTGGGCGGCGTGCGCGATCATGATGCGGCAGCGCGGCTTCGAAGCGGACGGTACTTATTTTTGAAATCTTAATTTTTTTTTAAAGTTTTTTTAAGCCAAATTATTTTCACATATATCTGATGTTTTGAAATATACTTACATACATACATATCAGTTGCTAAATAGCAAAACAAAAAGCTATGTTTACAATGAGAGATTTCCCGTCTTGAGCGCGCACATGCAACTCCAAGTTCCGCGTGCTGCGCGACTCGTACATGCGCATCGTGCGCAAGACGTGCGCACGCGGCCAGCCGATGCCGGAGAAGCGCGACTGGATGTTCTTCGAGCCACTCCGCTTCCTCGGTGACGTGCCGCCAGCCGCCGCTGCCGGCAAGTACTACTCGGAGAGGTTTGAGACGAATTTTTAACATGCAACACAACGTACCATCTTCCCAGGGTTCACGGAAATCGTTCCTACCGTATACTACTTAGATCTACAGAAGGGCACTGTAGATGTTGTACGGTATTTCTTGATGAAGAACTTCAAAATTTGTCTTTTGAAGTCGCAACGTTCACAATGACGAGGACACGGCCGGCGATTCGCGGCCAGCTTCGAACGCGCCGCAGGAGAACAACGATGAGGAGACCGAGCGACCGCAGTCGCACGGCGAGCACGAATCAAATATCGTGAATATCGTGCAGCATCCACATGTTCGAGTCGATTCGTGATTATCACTGATATCGTTTAACAGATGCTTTCACAAATTAGGACTGGGAAGTTCTTCAGGTCAAGGTCGAACTCGATGGCGGCTTATCACTGCACGGCAATGGATCACCGCTATCGCAAGGAAGAAAGTCGTCGCGACGGGGAAGGTGCAGAGCCAAGGAAGAGGGCCGAATCTTCTCAAATTTGAACGTTGACGATGACGACGAAGACGAAGTGGCACTCGAGCACGCGACCACGAGCAGCTCGACCACCGAGTCGTGCAAGGACACTCCAATCAGAGGTCATTTTTGTTTTGTTTACTTAATTGTTTGTTTAATGTCTCTCTACCGTGTGAATGTTCACAGATGTTGGGACATAAAAGTTTATTCCTACAAGGAAATTAAATTATTAAAACGAAAATGAAATCGACAACATTTGGTGCGCGTGTAGGATCGAGTGCAGAGCGTTACGACCGAGTGTCGACGCAGTCGCTTGCTGCGTCGACCTCTTCTCTCGTCGGCTCTTCAGAAGACACCTGGGCACGATACGGTATGAATTTGTAAAAGAATGTACCATTCATAGAGTTATTGTAGGTTTAACATAATACGTAAAAAAAAAAGTAGCATACGGATGCTTTCGATTCATTTGAGAGGTATGTACATTATAACTCGAAAAAGTATGCGATCCGAGCAGGAAGTCACGTTTCTGATGTCTTGCGGGAGATGCGACAGATCGACGAAGAGGCGGCGTGGGAGGCGCGCCACGCCATTGACGCGCTGCTCCTCGCGCAGCATCGCCAGCTCCGAGCAGCTGCGAGACGGAGCAGTATTAATAAATAAATTAAATTAAACTAAACCATAAATAAGTAAATTATACTCTTAAACGATTTTTTTTGTGATCATTCAAAGAAATCTCTTGAAGAGAGCACATCTGAAACATATCACTAATGATGAGATAGTTCAGTCCATTATGCATTCTATCAGATAACTGAGACATATTCGGTGACGGTCATTTTTCTATGATTGGCATTTACATACTTATATTTCGCTGTGTTGTTTTGCTTGCCTTGATTGCTTTATTGTCAATAATAAACATGTACACACATTGATTGACGTCAACATGTTTTTTTACGACGATAAGAACAACACAGTGCCCGATTTCTTTTTAAATCAGCGGGTTTTTTGTACATTTCATGGATAATTCGGAAATACGGCGTTCCTATCACAAACATTTTGGTTCATTCTTAGCAGATAGTAGATGAAACGAAATTTAAAAGCGCTCTATTTGCTCTGAATGTAGAATGTGTATAATTTTGATTAAAATAAGATTGAATAAAAAATCAGTGTGTGGCAAAAAATATGTCGTGTATAGCGCGACGTTGCGCGCTCGTTGCCCGAGCTGGTGCCCGTGGACGCCGAGGCCGTGCTTCGTCTGCGCGCGCAGTTGCCCGCCGTCTGCAGTCCACTCTGCGATTTCCTCGCCGGACTCACACATTACGTATGTTTTTTTTTCTTTCGTTTCAGTAATAATTTATTTTAAAATTAAAATATAGAAAAAAACATTTTTGTTTTAACACATAGGAGTTGAATTTCGGTCATACAATACATGCATATATGTATACGGTAACTGAAAATTTCAAAATGAATGAGAAGCCTTTTGCGTAGGTTAATCGAGAACTCTCCCGTGTCAATGCAGCCGTGTACTCTGGCTCGCCGCCACCAACTTCACGCGTTAATTGCACTAATGGTTGGCATAATTAAAACCATATATTAAATATAATCATTTTTTGGTTTTTATTTTTGAGAAAATGCGTGTTCTAGTATAGACAAAAAAACATCAAATAAGGCACGTGCACATTCAGTACAGCTACCTTCAATCTACATATTTCGTAGGAGCGACCGCGACGGCGACCATCACCGAGAGAGGCACGCCGCTCACCGTGCCCATTCTCTCTTCGCTTCCCATGAAGAAGGAAAAGAAAAAGGACAAAATGGTGCGTTTCACCTCGATTTTGGCCACGTGTAATAAAATATTATTGATCACAAAGACAGACACTATTTGTGTCGGTGTTCCCGTACGGATTTGTATCTAAATATGTGTAGATGTATGTATATTTGTCAAAATAATCTGGGCTTACCCGCTAAAATAATAAGAGCAATAGAAGATGTAGAAAGTAGTAGTAAAATATAATAGTAAAATAAAATAGTAAGAAAAAAAGTAGTAGATATTGCAGCAAGCGACTGACGCGCTCTTCCCGTACGACACGTCGCGCCTCGCCGCCCTCGCGCCCGTCGTCGTGCAGCTGCCGCCGTTCCATCGGCCGGTCGACCTCGTCGGCCTCGCGCGTGCCGTCCACATCTTCGTGCCACAGCCGACACTGCCACGCGTCTGCCAGAAGTTTGCGCTCAGCGTCATCAGAGCTGTCAGATTTTGGCATATTTTTTTCTGCGAAATATCGAGCACATGGCATGGCGAAATGAACTAGAATAAGGATATGCTAGATGAGAAAAAAGTATGAGCAGCAAAAGTAATACTTTTTGGCACTTCGAAAAAAGGTACAACACAGTCATAATCTTAAGATGATCCCTGAAGAAGAACGCATGGTCTTCTCGGGCTGCGGAAATTCATCCGAGCACTACTTTATCATTGACGATGAGATTTTGAAGCAAATCGTCGGTCAGTGATAATATTAACGTTTACTTTTTTTCTTCCACACTCTCTAAATCTCTCTCAATCTGACTACTTACAATTACTTATGTTCCTTTCTCATTCTCTCTTCCCGTCGTTCGCTCTCATTCTCCCTCTTTGCTTCTCCTGCACTCTCTAGTTTTATCTCTCTCACTCTCTCTCTCGTTCTAGTCTTGATTATTAATTCCCTTTCTTTTTGAATCACTATTTTATAAGACTGTTATATAAGACAATTAGTTAATTGGATTTTAATTATTTGTTCTTACAATTAGCCATCTTCTTCGTGGCCATCAACTACGACGTCAAGTCGAAGCCTCCATCCGAGGCTGCTGACCTCCACAACAGAATCTTCCTCGCGATTCGTGATCATTGGACGAATTACTTGTACGCAGTTTCGTCTATGATCATTCATAAAGTACACACAATGCTAGAATAAATTAAAAACTATAAAAAAATATTATCCTCCAATTTTTCTTCTTTGCTATGTATCTCGTTTTATTTCAGAGAGAAGACACGCAAGGATTTCAATCGCGAGCACGGCAAGGGAACTGCAAAGCAAATGGCGATTGAGGTTAGGCGATTGCTTTAAGCAAAAATTGTAAGTAATATTTGTTTAATTAAAAAAAAGTAGGAACTTAAATTCTGACTTACAACATGTTTAGATCACTTATATTTTCCATATATAGTTTTTATGAAAAAAAAAGTGAAAAATTAAGTTTAATAAATAAAATTATAATTGAATTGTGCGCTCCCTCAGGTTAGACAGCAGATCGCTAGCGATCTCTCGGCGTCCGACCTCGACGGACTCATCGTCTCGCTCACTGGCGGCATCTGCGGCATCGTCAACGGACACGACAGCCGAAAGCGGCCGCATGGAAGAGACGACGAGAGAGAGGCATCCGATGAGTGAGAGACGCAGAGGAAGGCAGTATGGGGTACCCGGCTTAAGATGACATCTCCACCGGGCTTGTAGTATTTTACAAGGCACTGTCGAGCCACACGGGCATTACATCGCGCCCCAGGAGATCTCAGTCAGATATCAACACACTTTCTTTTATTTTTCTAGAGCATCGCTAGAATGAATACGCTAGCTATTAGCCCAACTAGGGATAAAAATCATCATATCCATTATATGCAAAGTCATAGTACTATTATTATCGTTATTCATTCCCGTGCTTTCGTTTATTTCATCAAACCTTCATAATAACGGGTCGTTTGCTGTGAGAATCTAGAATTAAACAATGTTCTCTTGCATTATTTATTGCTATCGATCTGAACACTGTGCTTTCGCTCTCCTTGTGTGATCTATATGAAATTTTGTCTCTATTTTTATTCTAGTTACCTAATAAAGAATTTTTTAACCGAAACACAATCGCATGTCATTAAGAAGACATTAAATGAGACAGACATAAGATCATCATTCATTCGATCTTTTTCTAGTGTCGATTTTCAAAAACTTTTTTTCCCGAGAAATTTTGATTCAGAAACGACACAAATTTACTGAGAGGGAATATCCATCGGACTGTCTTGCATAAAGCGCTCTGGTGATCGCTGTCTCATTCAAAATTCACAGTCCGATGGATGTTCCATCTCAATAACTTTTTCGGGGAAAAAGGTTCCCGAGAAATGTTTCAGAAACTATACAAATAGAGCACTCTCTATATTATCCCTCCTCGATTCCTTTGGCTTTCGCTCACTGGAGTCTCGCTCCAATTCTCCTCTCCTCAAAAGGTACATGAGAATGGGCAGGAACGCGGTCGAGGCTGCGGGCTCCTCATCTCCTTCTGAGGTCTGGGCGCTCTAGGCCTCCCAGTCGATCAGATTGGGCTTTGGCTCGAGGATCTCTGGCTCATTACCATGAACGGCGGATATCTTCAATAAAATACTTTTACTTCATAATTACTCTTATTATTTTTATTACAATTATCTGTAAATAGATGAATCCGTACAGCGTGAAGTGGAATGGCGCGACGAGACGACGAGAGAGCGTGAAGGGGCGAGAAAGCGTGAAGATGAGCTGGCGTAGGACGAGAGAGCACAGGAAGTGGAGAGACTGCAGAGGCAGCAGATAGGGAGGGAGAAGGAAAAGCGAGAAGTGAGCCGGCGCTAGGCCTACTCGGGAGCGGCGAGGAAGAGTCTGAAAGAGAGGGAAAGGGAGGCGTAGACAGATGGTGATGAAACTAGCCAGGTGGAGAGATGACGCGGGAGTACAGAAGAAGGCGGCGGAGCCAGAGGAGAGACACGAGGCGGCGGAGGCAAGGGAATCTGGAAAGTGGAAAGAATTAAATAATTATTCTGGGAAAGATTAGAGATTTTATGAAAAAGAAGCCTACGCATTTAATTATGAAATATAATTTGGGGAAGAAAAGTAACTGGAATTTCACTAAATATTAAAAGAAAACAGGGATGGAGAGATGGTCGAGAGATGGAGGAAAAGCGAGAAAGTAAGAGGGAAATGGGCAATTGGAGACCGGAGTATCGGCCTACCAGCTGGCGAGAAGGGCGCAGGGTGAAATGACAGAGGATAAAAAAAGAAAACTACGCCAAATAGGAATAAAAAAACCACCTTAATTTTGATTTTGACAGAAAACTACACATAATCGTGGCGTACTTTAGTGCAGTAAAAGTACATGGTTAAAATAAGAAATATGTCAAACGAAGGTTACTATTATTGCCTTTCTATAAAGATTTCTCAGTTCGGTTGGTTGGCTATTTGGTTAAATGAACTTGTCAAAGTTCGAAAAAGAAGATTACTTATTCCACGTTTTAGAAAGCTCCACACAAGGAATGGCGACTAAGAAACGTTACTGACGCTAAAAGTGTCAGCAAAAAACCAAAGAACGTTTCCTAGTGTTGAAAAAATGAAATAAAAAGATTGCCAAAAATTAAATAACAACTTGTTCAACTAGGCAAAACGAACAAGTGACGTTTATTCATACAAATTTTGATATCAACTCAAGAAATTCGTTCATTTGTTGACAGTTGTCTATATAATTAGAAATGTTCTGAGGTGTAAGAGATAATCGGAAATCAATTTTTATTGTAGAACTCCTGTTAACATTTCAAATACGCATGAAGCTTTGGGGCCAACAAAAAAAAGCTCATTCTGTTACATGGTAACAGAATGAGAAATTCCGACAAGCAACTGTGCAACATGAAAATTTCCAAAACACAGTAACTTAGAGGCCACAAAAGACTTTTTTGTCTGTAATTTCATGCTTGCCGTTTGCTTATAATTTCAAGGCTGGCCTTTTTTGTTTATAATACTAATAATCTATTCAGCTTAATAACTTTATTTGGCGGCAAATTTGCATGGGGGGAGGTGGGATGGTGAGCGTAGTATTGAGGTGAGAACTTGAGCGGGGACCATCTTCATCGCCATTTCAAAGCCCTCTTCAGCCGTTAATTATCCAATCAGAAAAAAACAATTAGTTCTCGCTGGGTGAGCAGCGTGCTATGACAGTGCTCTGGCTCGTGTCCATGCCGACCGTGCCGATGTCTGTTGGATTGTTAGAATATCCATTATGTCGTTTCAAATAAATAATTTTTTGCTATTTGATACAATTCACGGCTGCCAAGCAATAAAGAAGATCTAACGCTTCAGACGGTTGTATTACTCGGTGTAGAGAATTTCTTTGATGGCCGCCCAACGGGCTCAGAAGTAGTCTACGTCGGTGGCAGACGCAACAAATTACTGACGTCGGCAAGGAGTGGCGGGAGGGACACCGCAGAGGCCTATGGAGACTTTATCTTTTAGCTTCATTACCTTTTAGTATACATAAGAAGATTCGCTTTTTATTTCAAGTTGTTAGCACATGTATCTTATCGCTGCTAAAGTGCGCATTTCTATAAGTTCGGAGAGCTTAAGCACATCCATCATCAAAGAATGAGGAAAGCAGGATGCCTCTGTAGAATTGCCGTATCATTTCAACATGCTTCCTTCTTCCAGAGCGGACGACTCCGGTGTTTCGGAAGCTCAGCAGAGGTCCTGTTATAAAGATTACCGTTGCCTTTAATCACTGAAATGTTTTTAATTTTGTAATCCCAAAATAATAAAATACAATTACATTTAGTAAAGGTATATATTTTCATTGTTTTATTAAATTTAAGTGTTTTTATGATTACATTGGAATTATTAAATATAATTCGAATGTTTTTTTTTGTTCAGCTCATACTATCGCGTAGTCAACGACTGCGCGTCGAATCAGTTCTTCAGACTTAGGTTTGCTGATTACTCATCATCGTTTATAACTTACTGTATTTTTCTCTAATTACTTGCACACTATTCAGGACTAGAAACAGCCCGCTGGAGGAGCAGGAAGCCATCGAATACTTCAGTCGTCTTATCGTTGGACGGTCGCTCCCGGATCGCATCTGCAAGATCATTCTGGTGCGAGTCCCTTCTTATGACTCATTTTTTTCAGTTTTCGCCTGATCACAATTCAGTCGGTGAAATTATTTAATATAAGCAAATCATCTCCATCTCTAGAGTATTAACAGTGCAACGTAATTATATTCGCGGTTACGAAAGGAGAATTAAGAATTATCACTTTTGCATAAGATATTTCTTACGATAATAGCGTAAGAAGATCTCGTTTCTACACACAAAGAAGGATGTAAACAAGGAGTCGTACAATGACTTTCCGAATAATGTGTAATTTAAATGGTCCAGATGATCTTATATATGCAGACCGTCGCCTTCCTTCGGGTGCTCTTCGAGAAGACTCATCCGCCATCGACCCAGAAGGCCTCTCTCGATGGGCTCCTCATCCTGCTCAGCATCCGCAACTTCCGCAACCGCATCCACGGGCGTCCTGTGAGAAAAAAAGAACATTTTATTAACAATATAATATTTGAAATATGATAATTATAATATGCATATGTATAAAAATTAACAGAATTTCGATTTCATTTATTTCTGATCTAAATCGGCCAAATTTCAGTAAACATATTTCAGTATAATTTCTGGCCGGGGGTCGAGGATATTGATTAATTGTCAAAAGAAGGCGAATCCGTCCAAGGCCTCTCAATCTTCTCTTTCAGTTGGCTCAAGCCCTCTGGCTTGCCAGCCGGCCTTACTTCGCCATTGAGAACTACGCGAGCGTTATGGTGATGGCCGAATTCCTCAAGTTCTCTCCAGGACTTGTTCGTTCACGGATTACAGATCCTTCTAAAACTCTTTAGATATATATATCGTTCTCGCTCTCTCACACCTTAATTAGCCGGTTATTTTCCAGATCTCTGACCCGCATGCCCAAATCTTCATCATCAATGCAATCCACCATATGAACGATTGCGCCGGGTTTTTACGTTTATTTATATTCTCCCCATTCCCCCATCTTTTCTATTCTTTCGCTCCTCTCTTTGAGATCAATGGAAATTATAAATAAGAGGAAAAGTGAATGGAATGGGTCAAGAGGTGGAAATAGAAAGAATTTTATTGCAGCTACATGGTTGATGCTCTTTTGTACCTTCTGCAAAACAATCCTGGACTTGACTTCTCCATCCAACTGTTCAATGCCGTCAAAAGACGACTCCTGCATGGTCGTCTCGATTGTCGGCGTTTCGAAGTATACTCATCATAGTCATACTAAAGCTCCGTACATTCCCACCGTATACCAGCGAATTCCAGCTGCAGTCCAATCGTAGTCCTTAACATTTATACGTAAGCCCATTACACACCTAAGGTCGCATCACTACTAACGTAGTCTATTCAACACAGTTCATCGAAGTACTTCAGGAAATCAATGGTTGCGACTGCAGTTCAAAATACTGCTGTGACTCCATGCTCAAATGCTGCTTTGAGATTGTCATGGACCCGGAGAATCGATTGGGATGGGTCTTGAAGCTTAAAAATGTCGTTTTGAAAAGTTATGAAAAGTTGAAAAACTGCGCATCTTTTTGAGGTGGTCGAGTAGGGCGCACGTTTATGAATATTTCTCCTCGCGCAGTAAAGTAATTAGCGTGAAAATGTTAACATAGATAAACAAGATATTGCTTAAACTAAAAGTCAAAACAGAATTTGAAAATTTTTTAATATCGATTTTTTACGTGTTCTCAAATTCAACGCCGAGTGAACGTGTTAGAATGCAAAATCGGCGGACCATTTTGTATGCATCGCATAGAGCATAAAATTAGCTTTCGTATGATGTATAGGATGTTCGATTTTAAGGAACACTTCGACTTGTTTATGCGAATATGCCATGCGCGACTGCGAAAACCAGCGTCAAATCGCGGTGCGACTGCGAAAACCAGCGCCGAATCGCGGCGCGACACGATATTGGTCGAATTCGAATACTGATTTTCTATGCATCTAATGATATTTTGTTTTTCATATCTCTTTATTCCTTGATTAAGACAATTAAGCTCATTTTTGAACAAAAAGTACAATTTTCAGCCAAATATTTACGAATTCACTCATCTCCACAAAAAGAGACCTAGTTGTCGTGAAAGTACGTTAAATTTGCTACAAAGTAACATTCTTGAAACGGAAATTAAAGGTATCTATTTCACGCTACAAGTCGAAAAGCGACACAAACCGGCTATAACACTATGTATATTCACCAATTCACCAGGTTCACCACGGATTTCAGTTGGAATATTCCAATTTAGCAGTTCGAATATTCCAATTCACAGAATGAAAATCGGTAGTGAACCTGGTGAATTTCAACTCTTCATAACTTTTCAAAACGACATTTTTAAGCTTCAAGAACCATCCCAAACGATTCTCCTGGTCTGAATTAACCAATAAACAACTTTTAAGCAAAATCGGAGATGATGGTTTTTCTAGGGCCCCAGCCCTAATACCAAATTTTGATTCTCTCGCAAATCGCGTCATATATATTTATACATTCCAACGAGCACTTAATTACACGTTGCTAGTCTTGGCGCGCATTGTAAAGGTCAATGTCTGAGTAGGAGAAAGTGCTGCCTCGCCTCATCGACGCGACCATCCGCCGCCTCGAGAACATGGCCGAACTGCCGTTTTGTGTGTACGATGACGTCGACGCGGCGCTCTCTCTCCTCCATTGCCACTTCAACAGCAACTCCCAAGACGATGATTACGAGAGCGTAAGCTGTGTACAGATTAACTTATTTTTAAGGGTAATTGAGTAATTGAATGAACCTTTACATAAGTATGACTATAAACATTAATAACACAATTAAGAGAGCCTCTCTGTAATGATCAAGGAGCGTCTGCCCTGAGGAATTTTTGTTTAGTTTAGCGTTGTAAACTTTATGAGGGATATATCTAGTGTTCATAACGAAGTCTAGGCGGTCAGAAAGTTTAGAAAATTTTTTTTCACTTAGATATAAGTCGTAATCTTCATAACCTTTGGATGACCATATCTAACGTTATACTTAATATTTCTCAATATTCTTTTCACTGTTCGAGTCCTTGTCTAAAACTACACAAAAAAGTCCCAGATGACCATATTCGAAAAATTAAAATTTTTATAACTTTTGGTCAATTGAATTTTTTGAAATGTCGTTTTCAGGCAATAACTTTTATTATTATTATGACTTGCAGAAAACTGCCATCCCTAGATAAACAAAAAGCTTATCAGAGGTGTAGTACGCGAGGTCAACGAGAATGAAAGCATTGCAGATTACAATAATCACCTAAGAAGTGAAGCCCAAATCATGTCCAAATTGTCATCATGTAAGATTGTTCTTTAACCATTTCCATTTTCTTTAATATTTAATTAAATTATTTATTCATCTAAATGAAAAAAAATATTTTCATATACATATTTTATGTTATGCCATTCTTTCAACAACAAATTCAACAAAAAATCTATTTATTCATTATATTGGGAGCATTTGGCATCTTTTATACACCAAAAAATTAAAACGATCCAGAAGAGAGTATAATTTTTGTTTTGGCAAATTCAATCAATTCGAATAAAATTAATTTTGTTTTTTTTTCAATTGAGATAGGATTTGAAAAGCCTTATTTGAAAAGCAATAAAACGTACTAACAATAAGCTGACTAATCCAACTGAGCTGTAAAGAAAATAAAATTCTAAATCAAACGAGCTAAATGTATGTATATTACGAATTATTGGATGAATGGGGATGTATAGGTGAATATAACTAATTTTTGCAAAAATGAACAGGATGAGTTTTAACAATTTTTGGGCGCATGAAGATGAATACGATGAATTTGAGATACAATTTTAGCGTATTTGGAAATTTGAAGTTGAATTTCGTTGAGTCCGGTGACGAATTTGTTCTTATAACAGTCACAGCGGCGAAACAACTTTCGTACATTGCATTATGGCCGAAAGGACAGCTGTTACCGCGTGGCCGAGCTTTCGCTTATTTCATCAATTTAGTTTTATTACGGGTCGTTACCGCTGATTGCTGTGGGAATCTGGAACTAAACAATGTTCTCTTGCATTATTTATTGCTGTCGATCTGACCACTGTGCTTTCGCTGTTCGTTTGTGATCTGAATGATTTGTGATCATTTTTATTCTAGTTAATAAAGAATTTATTTAACCGAATCACACGATAATATAGACATTAAAGTTGAGAACGGAGTGTGCGAAGAGATAGAAAAGAAAGCCTAATTGTAAGAGTATACAAAGGCACCATTTTAGAGCATTCTCTTTTGCGCTTCATGTTGTTTTCCAAATCTTTTTTTTTGCTTGAGAAATGAAAAGCTTTATTAAGAGGGAATATTCGGCTTGCAAAAAGCACGCTTGTTACCGCTGTCTCATTCAACATCCACAGTCCGATGGATATTCTCTCCGAATAAATTTGTATCATTTCTGAAGTAAGTTTCTCGGGAAAAAAGATTCCCGAGAAATGCTTTCGGAACGATTCAAATTGAGCACTTTCCAGATTCTCCCTCCTCGACTCCTCTAGCTTTCGCTCACTGGAGTCTCGTTCAATTTCTCCTCTCCATAAGGTTCCGGGGGAGTGGGCCGGAACGGGGTTGAGGATGTGGTCTCCTCGTCTCGTTCTGCTGTCTGGACGCTGTCGGCCTCCCAGTCGATCGGATTTGGAGCTGGCTCGAGAACCTCTGGCTCATTACCAGGAACCCCGGCGTCTTAAAATTTTTTTACTTTATAATTACTCTTATTATTTTATTACAATTTTCTGTCAATAGATGAATCCATACAGCGTGAAGTGGAATGGCGCGACGAGACGACGAGAGAGCGTGAAAGGAGCGAGAGAGCGAACAGAGAAAAAGTCACAGGAAGTGGAGAGGCTGCAGAGGCGCAGATATGGAGAGAGTGGGGAGAGAGGAGAGAGAGAGAGAGAGAGAGAGAAAGAGAGAGAGAGAGGCTGGACTGGAGGAGGGAGCAGTCGAGGCAGAGCTATTTCTGAAACAAAAATAAATTGCATTTTCAGCAAGAAATAGCAATTTAAGCAAGATGCAACTTTATTACATTTTATTACTAATTTCTGCAGAATACTCCAACCAATCAATAATTGTTGACCAATTCCGTTGGCCTCCCTGCGTCTCCACACTCTCTGCTCGCTTCCTCTGATGGTCGAGTCGCGGCTTGAAAAGGGGTGTAGCTTCATAGGCGAGGTTGGCGAAGCGATTGAGGTTCTTGATGCGAGGGTGGGCGTCTTTGACGCACTTCGCCTGATTGTGAGAAGTATTGTGATAGAAAATTGAAAAGTTTGCTAATTTCTTATTGAACCATATTTTTAATTGCTTATTATACCCTGACCCTCTCTCACCCGATGATGAGAGCGATTAGCGTGAGGCGGCGCTGGGCCTACTCGGGAGCGGCGCGGAAGGGGCTGAAAGAGAGGGAGAGGGAGGAGAAGACTCAGATGGGTATGAAACTAGCCGAGCGGAGAGATGAAGCGGGAGTGCAGCAGAAGGCGCCTGAGCGAGGGAGAGACATCTGGAAAGCTTAAAGAATTAAATAATGTTTGGAGAAAGATTAGAGATTTCATGAAAAAGAAGCATTTATTTCTGAAATATGTTATGGAGAAGAAAAGTGACTGGAATTCCACTGGAGATTAAAAGAAAACAAGATGGAGAGATATAGGGAAAGCGAGAAAGTAAGAGAAAAAATGGGGATTGGAGACCGGAGTATTGGCCAACAGTCTGGCGAGACGGGGCCAACGCCTGCCTCGGTCCTTGGAACATTCCAGAAGGTTAAACAAGGGGCCGAGTTTGGCCCCCTGTACGTGGAATTTTCCAGATCATTCCTGAAGGGGTCAAAGTCTGCCCCCGATGCTGGGAACATTCCAGAAGCCAAGTTCTGCCCCGGATATGGCGTTTTCTAGAACATTCCGGAAGAGGTCAACGTCTGCCCCCGGTCCTTAGAACATTCCAGAAGGCGCTGAAAGCGGCCGAGTTCTGCTCTGAGGCCGCGAAGCGGTCGAGTAACCAGCAGGTGCAACATATAAATTTCCAAAACAGAACAACTTAACAAGCAAAATGACGCTAACTAATAAGCTACAAAAGACTTTTTTGTTTGTAATTACATACGTGCCTTTAACATATACTTTCAAGACAGGACATTTTTGATTATAATGCTAATAATCTATTTCTATTACTAATTTTAATTGGCGGCCAATTGGAACGGTGAGCGGAGTCAAGAGGTGAGCGGGGTCTATAGTCGAGCTCAGGGAGCGAGGACCTTCTTCATCGCCTTCTCAATGACCTCGTCAGCCGTGTCCTTGGCCTCATCGAAGCGGGCTTTCAGATTGACGATTTCGTCAATTTGGGACGCCTTTGCCGGCACGCGCGCCTTGACTACCGATTGATAACCTAGACAGCGAAAAGCTTTGTGAAAGGGAAGGGGATAGTGAGTGAAGAAACAACGAGAATCAACGAGATTTTAGACAATGAGATAGCGATTAAAATGTCATTGAGAATTGCATTTAGTTAGTGATAATTGAGTGAAAACGAGAAAAATAAGAAAATAAATGTGTAGTGTTGCTAACAGCGAACAGTTCCTTCATGACGTATCTGTATGTACCCGTTTGTACCACCGGGTACACATATACTCAGGTATTCCAGGCATGCCCTGGCGTACATAGCATGGCATATACGGGTTTCTCTGTTTGTCTGTATTGCGCGGCAACTTTATTAGAATTTAGACTAGAATACGCCTGTAAAACTCAAAATCGTAACAATCAATTATTTAAAGAAATCGGCTTGTTGAACGTCATTTCAATCTATATCAGCGAAGTAGAGGCATGCTTAGATATATCATATCAGAATGTATTATGTGGCAAATTTATCAGAACATAGCATAGATCCCAATTCGTCAAGTAGATCCCAATTCGTCAAGTAGATCCCAATTCGACAAGTAGATCCCAATTCGTCAAGTAGATCCCAATTCGTCAAGTAGATCCCAATTCGTCAAGTAGATCCCATTTCGTCAAGTTGATCCCAATTCGTCAAGTAGATCCCAATTTGTCAAGTAGATCCCAATTCGTCAAGTAGATCAAAATTCGTCAAGTAGATCCCAATTCGTCAAGTTGATCCCAATTCGTCAAGTAGATCCCATTTCGTCAAGTAGATCCCAATTCGTCAAGTAGATCCCAATTCGTCAAGTAGATCCCATTTCGTCAAGTTGATCCCAATTCGTCAAGTAGATCCCAATTTGTCAAGTAGATCCCAATTCGTCAAGTAGATCCCAATTCGTCAAGTAGATCCCAATTCGTCAAGTTGATCCCAATTCGTCAAGTAGATCCCATTTCGTCAAGTAGATCCAAATTCGTCAAGTAGATCCCAATTCGTCAAGTTGATCCCAATTCGTCAAGTAGATCCCATTTCGTCAAGTAGATCCCAATTCGTCAAGTAGATCCCAATTCGTCAAGTTGATCCCATTTCGTCAAGTAGATCCCATTTCGTCAAGTAGATCAAAATTCGTCAAGTAGATCCCAATTCGTCAAGTAGATCCCAATTCGTCAAGTAGATCCCAATTCGTTCCTCTAGAGACTCGATGAGCCGAGCTGACCACGGACGAGCGCCTATCACTCTCGCGAAAAGAGAGAGGAGGGAGAAGCCTCTCTCTACATCCCCCCTTCACCATTAGAGTCGCCCCGACTCTAATAAGGGCGGCAAGACGTTCTGCTGCCGTGGAATCCTCCTCCTCCGCGTCCCCGGAATCCGCCACGTCCACCAAAGTCGCCGTCGCCGTTTCCTCTGAAGTAGCCTCCGCTGAAGTTCCTACCGCCGCGAAATCCTCCTCTTGTCTGTCTGTCCCTTCGCAATGCTGCAACAAATATCTTCTCATTTCCGTGATCATTCTTTTGTCTCCTTCTATACTCATCTTTCACTACAATTTATGACAACGAGGACTCACCTTGCAAGAAGTCCAAGCTCAATCCAACCGCTCGTCCTAGTTCCTTCACATGTCTGAGAGCCATCCACTCTTTGATCTCCTCCTTCCGTTTCCTTGTTCCATACATAAGGTAGGCTTGCACCGTCGATCAAACCCCTTCGTAGATGTTCCTACCACCATCATCCGTGTTGATTTGTCGACTGGGAGTACACAAACGGTCATTGCTTCCATCTCGGCCTGACTGATATCGTCTGGTGGCATGTCTAGCCCAGCCATCATCTCAGACTTGGCTTCTTCTGCCATTTCCACGAGTCTCTTCAGTTGCTCCTCTATCTGTTTCTCCAGTTGTACCCAATCTTCGTCCTCTTCCCACGAGACCACGATGACGACTACTCTCGCTTTCAGCTACTGCAGATAACGGAGGGCTTGCAGAAGTTCGACTGCTCCTTTGTACGGGATGAATGTTAAATCTCGGCGATGTCCGAGTGCATTCTTCCACGCATCCGGCACCAGCCAAGACACCGCACCGTTCCACTCGGGCGGATACTCATACCTGCAAACAACATTCATTCTTTTCTGCACCCGTTTTCTCCTTTTTTCCTTTTCTCCCCTTCTTCACTCTCATTTTCTTCCCTTCTAACCAATTTCAATTGATCAAACGGAATCACTAGTTCGTTTCTTCCTTTTTCTTCTTTCACCTTAGCCGAATTTTCGCTCACATCCAACACTCGGAATGGTCCTTGCCATGGGCTAGTCAGTTTAGGAAATGCGGCGGTTCTTTTCTCTGCAGCCACCATTACAAGAACCCGATCTCCTACTTGTGGGCATTCCCTCCCTGCAACTCCATTCCTATCATCGTAAGCCTTCTTCATTTTCTCGGCCGCTCTCTCGTTATTCTCCCTTGCGTTTTCATGCGCAATTCGCAGTCCATCTAGCATTCGCACCTTAATGAGAACTGGCCGAGTTGGACACGGACGAGCACCTCTCGCTCTCGCCCTTCTTCGAGAGACTCGATGAGAACTGGCCGAGCTGGACACGGACGAGCTCCTCTCGCTCTCGCCCTCCACGGACGAGCTCCTCCCGCTCTCGCCCTCCACGGACGATCTCCTCTCGCTCTCGCCCTCCACGGACGAGCTCCTCTCGCTCTCGCCCTTCACGGACGAGCTCCTCCCGCTCTCGCCCTCCACGGACGATCTCCTCTCGCTCTCGCCCTCCACGGACGAGCTCCTCTCGCTCTCGCCCTCCACGGTCCCAATTAGTCAAGTAGATCCCAATTCGTCAAGTGGGTCCCAATTCGTCAAGTAGATCCCAATTCGTCAAGAAGATCCCAATTCGTCTAGTAGATCCCAATTTGTCAAGTAGATCCCAATTCGTCAATTTGATCCCATTTGGTCAAGTAGATCCCAATTCGTCAAGTAGATCCCAATTCGTCAAGTTGATCCCAATTCGTCAAGTAGATCCCAATTCGTCAAGTAGATCCCAATTCGTTCCTCTAGAGACTCAATGAGAACTGGCCGAGCTGACCACGGACGAGCGCCTATCACTCTCGCGAAAAGAGAGAGGAGGGAGAAGCCTCTCTCTACATCCCCCCTTCACCATTAGAGTCGCCCCGACTCTAATAAGGGCGGCAAGACGTTCTGCTGCCGCGGAATCCTCCTCCTCCGCGTCCCCGGAATCCGCCACGTCCACCAAAGTCGCCGTCGCCGTTTCCTCTGAAGTAGCCTCCGCTGAAGTTCCTACCGCCGCGAAATCCTCCTCTTGTCTGTCTGTCCCTTCGCAATGCTGCAACAAATATCTTCTCATTTCCGTGATCATTCTTTTGTCTCCTTCTATACTCATCTTTCACTACAATTTATGACAACGAGGACTCACCTTGCAAGAAGTCCAAGCTCAATCCAACCGCTCGTCCTAGTTCCTTCACATGTCTGAGAGCCATCCACTCTTTGATCTCCTCCTTCCGTTTCCTTGTTCCATACATAAGGTAGGCTTGCACCGTCGATCAAACCCCTTCGTAGATGTTCCTACCACCATCATCCGTGTTGATTTGTCGACTGGGAGTACACAAACGGTCATTGCTTCCATCTCGGCCTGACTGATATCGTCTGGTGGCATGTCTAGCCCAGCCATCATCTCAGACTTGGCTTCTTCTGCCATTTCCACGAGTCTCTTCAGTTGCTCCTCTATCTGTTTCTCCAGTTGTACCCAATCTTCGTCCTCTTCCCACGAGACCACGATGACGACTACTCTCGCTTTCAGCTACTGCAGATAACGGAGGGCTTGCAGAAGTTCGACTGCTCCTTTGTACGGGATGAATGTTAAATCTCGGCGATGTCCGAGTGCATTCTTCCACGCATCCGGCACCAGCCAAGACACCGCACCGTTCCACTCGGGCGGATACTCATACCTGCAAACAACATTCATTCTTTTCTGCACCCGTTTTCTCCTTTTTTCCTTTTCTCCCCTTCTTCACTCTCATTTTCTTCCCTTCTAACCAATTTCAATTGATCAAACGGAATCACTAGTTCGTTTCTTCCTTTTTCTTCTTTCACCTTAGCCGAATTTTCGCTCACATCCAACACTCCGAATGGTCCTTGCCATGGGCTAGTCAGTTTAGGAAATGCGGCGGTTCTTTTCTCTGCAGCCACCATTACAAGAACCCGATCTCCTACTTGTGGGCATTCCCTCCCTGCAACTCCATTCCTATCATCGTAAGCCTTCTTCATTTTCTCGGCCGCTCTCTCGTTATTCTCCCTTGCGTTTTCATGCGCAATTCGCAGTCCATCTAGCATTCGCACCTTAATGAGAACTGGCCGAGTTGGACACGGACGAGCACCTCTCGCTCTCGCCCTTCTTCGAGAGACTCGATGAGAACTGGCCGAGCTGGACACGGACGAGCTCCTCTCGCTCTCGCCCTCCACGGACGAGCTCCTCCCGCTCTCGCCCTCCACGGACGATCTCCTCTCGCTCTCGCCCTCCACGGACGAGCTCCTCTCGCTCTCGCCCTTCACGGACGAGCTCCTCCCGCTCTCGCCCTCCACGGACGATCTCCTCTCGCTCTCGCCCTCCACGGACGAGCTCCTCTCGCTCTCGCCCTCCACGGTCCCAATTAGTCAAGTAGATCCCAATTCGTCAAGTGGGTCCCAATTCGTCAAGTAGATCCCAATTCGTCTAGTAGATCCCAATTTGTCAAGTAGATCCCAATTCGTCAATTTGATCCCATTTGGTCAAGTAGATCCCAATTCGTCAAGTAGATCCCAATTCGTCAAGTTGATCCCAATTCGTCAAGTAGATCCCAATTCGTCAAGTAGATCCCAATTCGTTCCTCTAGAGACTCAATGAGAACTGGCCGAGCTGACCACGGACGAGCGCCTAGCACTCTCGCGAAAAGAGAGAGGAGGGATAAGCCTCTCTCTACATCCCCCCTTCACCATTAGAGTCGCCCCGACTCTAATAAGGGCGGCAAGACGTTCTGCTGCCGCGGAATCCTCCTCCTCCGCGTCCCCGGAATCCGCCACGTCCACCAAAGTCGCCGTCGCCGTTTCCTCTGAAGTAGCCTCCGCTGAAGTTCCTACCGCCGCGAAATCCTCCTCTTGTCTGTCTGTCCCTTCGCGATGCTGCAACAAATATCTTCTCATTTCCGTGATCATTCTTTTGTCTCCTTCTATACTCATCTTTCACTACAATTTATTACAACGAGGACTCACCTTGCAAGAAGTCCAAGCTCAATCCAACCGCTCGTCCTAGTTCCTTCACATGTCTGAGAGCCATCCACTCTTTGATCTCCTCCTTCCGTTTCCTTGTTCCATACATAAGGTAGGCTTGCACCGTCGATCAAACCCCTTCGTAGATGTTCCTACCACCATCATCCGTGTTGATTTGTCGACTGGGAGTACACAAACGGTCATTGCTTCCATCTCGGCCTGACTGATATCGTCTGGTGGCATGTCTAGCCCAGCCATCATCTCAGACTTGGCTTCTTCTGCCATTTCCACGAGTCTCTTCAGTTGCTCCTCTATCTGTTTCTCCAGTTGTACCCAATCTTCGTCCTCTTCCCACGAGACCACGATGACGACTACTCTCGCTTTCAGCTACTGCAGATAACGGAGGGCTTGCAGAAGTTCGACTGCTCCTTTGTACGGGATGAATGTTAAATCTCGGCGATGTCCGAGTGCATTCTTCCACGCATCCGGCACCAGCCAAGACACCGCACCGTTCCACTCGGGCGGATACTCATACCTGCAAACAACATTCATTCTTTTCTGCACCCGTTTTCTCCTTTTTTCCTTTTCTCCCCTTCTTCACTCTCATTTTCTTCCCTTCTAACCAATTTCAATTGATCAAACGGAATCACTAGTTCGTTTCTTCCTTTTTCTTCTTTCACCTTAGCCGAATTTTCGCTCACATCCAACACTCGGAATGGTCCTTGCCATGGGCTAGTCAGTTTAGGAAATGCGGCGGTTCTTTTCTCTGCAGCCACCATTACAAGAACCCGATCTCCTACTTGTGGGCATTCCCTCCCTGCAACTCCATTCCTATCATCGTAAGCCTTCTTCATTTTCTCGGCCGCTCTCTCGTTATTCTCCCTTGCGTTTTCATGCGCAATTCGCAGTCCATCTAGCATTCGCACCTTAATGAGAACTGGCCGAGTTGGACACGGACGAGCACCTCTCGCTCTCGCCCTTCTTCGAGAGACTCGATGAGAACTGGCCGAGCTGGACACGGACGAGCTCCTCTCGCTCTCGCCCTCCACGGACGAGCTCCTCCCGCTCTCGCCCTCCACGGACGATCTCCTCTCGCTCTCGCCCTCCACGGACGAGCTCCTCTCGCTCTCGCCCTTCACGGACGAGCTCCTCCCGCTCTCGCCCTCCACGGACGATCTCCTCTCGCTCTCGCCCTCCACGGACGAGCTCCTCTCGCTCTCGCCCTCCACGGTCCCAATTAGTCAAGTAGATCCCAATTAGTCAAGTAGATCCCAATTCGTCAAGTGGGTCCCAATTCGTCAAGTAGATCCCAATTCGTCTAGTAGATCCCAATTTGTCAAGTAGATCCCAATTCGTCAATTTGATCCCATTTGGTCAAGTAGATCCCAATTCGTCAAGTAGATCCCAATTCGTCAAGTTGATCCCAATTCGTCAAGTAGATCCCAATTCGTCAAGTAGATCCCAATTCGTTCCTCTAGAGACTCAATGAGAACTGGCCGAGCTGACCACGGACGAGCGCCTAGCACTCTCGCGAAAAGAGAGAGGAGGGATAAGCCTCTCTCTACATCCCCCCTTCACCATTAGAGTCGCCCCGACTCTAATAAGGGCGGCAAGACGTTCTGCTGCCGCGGAATCCTCCTCCTCCGCGTCCCCGGAATCCGCCACGTCCACCAAAGTCGCCGTCGCCGTTTCCTCTGAAGTAGCCTCCGCTGAAGTTCCTACCGCCGCGAAATCCTCCTCTTGTCTGTCTGTCCCTTCGCGATGCTGCAACAAATATCTTCTCATTTCCGTGATCATTCTTTTGTCTCCTTCTATACTCATCTTTCACTACAATTTATTACAACGAGGACTCACCTTGCAAGAAGTCCAAGCTCAATCCAACCGCTCGTCCTAGTTCCTTCACATGTCTGAGAGCCATCCACTCTTTGATCTCCTCCTTCCGTTTCCTTGTTCCATACATAAGGTAGGCTTGCACCGTCGATCAAACCCCTTCGTAGATGTTCCTACCACCATCATCCGTGTTGATTTGTCGACTGGGAGTACACAAACGGTCATTGCTTCCATCTCGGCCTGACTGATATCGTCTGGTGGCATGTCTAGCCCAGCCATCATCTCAGACTTGGCTTCTTCTGCCATTTCCACGAGTCTCTTCAGTTGCTCCTCTATCTGTTTCTCCAGTTGTACCCAATCTTCGTCCTCTTCCCACGAGACCACGATGACGACTACTCTCGCTTTCAGCTACTGCAGATAACGGAGGGCTTGCAGAAGTTCGACTGCTCCTTTGTACGGGATGAATGTTAAATCTCGGCGATGTCCGAGTGCATTCTTCCACGCATCCGGCACCAGCCAAGACACCGCACCGTTCCACTCGGGCGGATACTCATACCTGCAAACAACATTCATTCTTTTCTGCACCCGTTTTCTCCTTTTTTCCTTTTCTCCCCTTCTTCACTCTCATTTTCTTCCCTTCTAACCAATTTCAATTGATCAAACGGAATCACTAGTTCGTTTCTTCCTTTTTCTTCTTTCACCTTAGCTGAATTTTCGCTCACATCCAACACTCGGAATGGTCCTTGCCATGGGCTAGTCAGTTTAGGAAATGCGGCGGTTCTTTTCTCTGCAGCCACCATTACAAGAACCCGATCTCCTACTTGTGGGCATTCCCTCCCTGCAACTCCATTCCTATCATCGTAAGCCTTCTTCATTTTCTCGGCCGCTCTCTCGTTATTCTCCCTTGCGTTTTCATGCGCAATTCGCAGTCCATCTAGCATTCGCACCTTAATGAGAACTGGCCGAGTTGGACACGGACGAGCACCTCTCGCTCTCGCCCTTCTTCGAGAGACTCGATGAGAACTGGCCGAGCTGGACACGGACGAGCTCCTCTCGCTCTCGCCCTCCACGGACGAGCTCCTCCCGCTCTCGCCCTCCACGGACGATCTCCTCTCGCTCTCGCCCTCCACGGACGAGCTCCTCTCGCTCTCGCCCTTCACGGACGAGCTCCTCCCGCTCTCGCCCTCCACGGACGATCTCCTCTCGCTCTCGCCCTCCACGGACGAGCTCCTCTCGCTCTCGCCCTCCACGGTCCCAATTAGTCAAGTAGATCCCAATTCGTCAAGTGGGTCCCAATTCGTCAAGTAGATCCCAATTCGTCTAGTAGATCCCAATTTGTCAAGTAGATCCCAATTCGTCAATTTGATCCCATTTGGTCAAGTAGATCCCAATTCGTCAAGTAGATCCCAATTCGTCAAGTTGATCCCAATTCGTCAAGTAGATCCCAATTCGTCAAGTAGATCCCAATTCGTTCCTCTAGAGACTCAATGAGAACTGGCCGAGCTGACCACGGACGAGCGCCTAGCACTCTCGCGAAAAGAGAGAGGAGGGATAAGCCTCTCTCTACATCCCCCCTTCACCATTAGAGTCGCCCCGACTCTAATAAGGGCGGCAAGACGTTCTGCTGCCGCGGAATCCTCCTCCTCCGCGTCCCCGGAATCCGCCACGTCCACCAAAGTCGCCGTCGCCGTTTCCTCTGAAGTAGCCTCCGCTGAAGTTCCTACCGCCGCGAAATCCTCCTCTTGTCTGTCTGTCCCTTCGCGATGCTGCAACAAATATCTTCTCATTTCCGTGATCATTCTTTTGTCTCCTTCTATACTCATCTTTCACTACAATTTATTACAACGAGGACTCACCTTGCAAGAAGTCCAAGCTCAATCCAACCGCTCGTCCTAGCTCCTTCACATGTCTGAGAGCCATCCACTCTTTGATCTCCTCCTTCCGTTTCCTTGTTCCATACATAAGGTAGGCTTGCACCGTCGATCAAACCCCTTCGTAGATGTTCCTACCACCATCATCCGTGTTGATTTGTCGACTGGGAGTACACAAACGGTCATTGCTTCCATCTCGGCCTGACTGATATCGTCTGGTGGCATGTCTAGCCCAGCCATCATCTCAGACTTGGCTTCTTCTGCCATTTCCACGAGTCTCTTCAGTTGCTCCTCTATCTGTTTCTCCAGTTGTACCCAATCTTCGTCCTCTTCCCACGAGACCACGATGACGACTACTCTCGCTTTCAGCTACTGCAGATAACGGAGGGCTTGCAGAAGTTCGACTGCTCCTTTGTACGGGATGAATGTTAAATCTCGGCGATGTCCGAGTGCATTCTTCCACGCATCCGGCACTAGCCAAGACACCGCACCGTTCCACTCGGGCGGATACTCATACCTGCAAACAACATTCATTCTTTTCTGCACCCGTTTTCTCCTTTTCTGCTTTTTCTCCCCTTCTTCACTCTCATTTTCTTCCCTTCTAACCAATTTCAATTGATCAAACGGAATCACTAGTTCGTTTCTTCCTTTTTCTTCTTTCACCTTAGCCGAATTTTCGCTCACTTCCAACACTCGGAATGGTCCTTGCCATAGGCTAGTCAGTTTAGGAAATGCGGCGGTTCTTTTCTCTGCAGCCACCATTACAAGAACCCGATCTCCTACTTTTGGGCATTCCCTCCCTGCAACTCCATTCCTATCATCGTAAGCCTTCTTCATTTTCTCGGCCACTCTCTCGTTATTCTCCCTTGCTTTTTCATGCGCAATTCGCAGTCCATCTAGCATTCGCACCTTAATGAGAACTGGCCGAGTTGGACACGGACGAGCACCTCTCGCTCTCGTCCTTCTTCGAAAGACTCGATGAGAACTGGCCGAGCTGGACACGGACGAGCTCCTCTCGCTCTCGCCCTCCACGGACGAGCTCCTCTCGCTCTCGGCCTCCACGGACGAGCTCCTCTCGCTCTCGCCCTCCTCGGACGAGCTCCTCTCGCTCTCGCCCTCTACGGACGAGCTCGTCTCGCTCTCGCTCTCCACGGACGAGCTCCTCTCGCTTTCGCCCTCCACGGACGAACTCCTCTCACTCTCGCCCTCCACGGACGAGCTCCTCTCGCTCTCGCCCTCCCCGGACGAACTCCTCTCACTCTCGCCCTCCACGGACGAGCTCCTCTCGCTCTCGCGCTCCACGGACGAAATCTTCTCACTCTCGCCCTCCACGGACGAACTCCTCTCACTCTCGCCCTCCACGGACGAGCTCCTCTCGCTCTCGCCGTTCACGGACGAGCTCCTCCCGCTCTCGCCCTTCACGGACGAGCTCCTCCCGCTCTCGCCCTCCACGGACGAGCTCCTCTCGCTCTCGCCCTCCACGGTCCCAATTAGTCAAGTAGATCCCAATTCGTCAAGTGGGTCCCAATTCGTCAAGTAGATCCCAATTCGTCAAGAAGATCCCAATTCGTCTAGTAGATCCCAATTTGTCAAGTAGATCCCAATTCGTCAATTTGATCCCATTTGGTCAAGTAGATCCCAATTCGTCAAGTAGATCCCAATTCGTCAAGTTGATCCCAATTCGTCAAGTAGATCCCAATTCGTCAAGTAGATCCCAATTCGTTCCTCTAGAGACTCAATGAGAACTGGCCGAGCGGACCACGGACGAGCGCCTATCACTCTCGCGAAAAGAGAGAGGAGAGAGAAGCCTCTCTCTACATCCCCCCTTCACCATTAGAGTAGCCCCGACTCTAATAAGGGCGGAAAGACGTTCTGCTGCCGCGGAATCCTCCTCCTCCGCGTCGCCGGAATCCGCCACGTCTACCAAAGTCGCCGTCGCTTTTTCCTCTGAAGTAGCCTCCGCCGAAGTTCTTTCCACCGCGAAATCCTCCTCTTGTCTGTCTGTCCCTTCGCGATGCTGCAACAAATATCTTCTCATTTCCGTGATCATTCTTTTGTCTCCTTCTATACTCATCTTTCACTACAATTTATTACAACGAGGACTCACCTTGCAAGAAGTCCAAGCTCAATCCAACCGCTCGTCCTAGTTCCTTCACATTTCTGAGAGCCATCCACTCTTTGATCTCCTCCTTCCATTTCCTTGTTCCATACATAAGGTAGGCTGGCACCGTCGAACAAACCCCTTCGTAGATGTTCCTACCACCATCATCCGTGTTGATTTGTCGACAAACGGTCATTGCTTCCATCTCGGCCTGACTGATATCGTCTGGTGGCATGTCTAGCCCAGCCATCACCTCAGACTTGGCTTCTTCTGCCATTTCCACGAGTCTCTTCAGTTGCTCCTCTATCTGTTTCTCCAGTTGTACCCAATCTTCGTCCTCTTCCCACGAGACCACGATGACGACTACTCTCGCTTTCAGCTACTGCAGATAACGGAGGGCTTGCAGAAGTTCGACTGCTCCTTTGTACGGGATGAATGTTAAATCTCGGCGATGTCCGAGTGCATTCTTCCACGCATCCGGCACCAGCCAAGACACCGCACCGTTCCACTCGGGCGGATACTCATACCTGCAAACAACATTCATTCTTTTCTGCACCCGTTTTCTCCTTTTCTGCTTTTTCTCACCTTCTTCACTCTCATTTTCTTCCCTTCTAACCAATTTCAATTGATCAAACGGAATCACTAGTTCGTTTCTTCCTTTTTCTTCTTTCACCTTAGCCGAATTTTCGCTCACTTCCAACACTCGGAATGGTCCTTGCCATAGGCTAGTCAGTTTAGGAAATGCGGCGGTTCTTTTCTCTGCAGCCACCATAACAAGAACCCGATCTCCTACTTTTGGGCATTCCGTCCCTGCAACTCCATTCCTATCATCATAAGCCTTCTTCATTTTCTCGGCCACTCTCTCGTTATTCTCCCTTGCTTTTTCATGCGCAATTCGCAGTCCATCTAGCATTCGCACCTTAATGAGAACTGGCCGAGTTGGACACGGACGAGCACCTCTCGCTCTCGTCCTTCTTCGAGAGACTCGATGAGAACTGGCCGAGCTGGACACGGACGAGCTCCTCTCGCTCTCGCCCTCCACGGACGAGCTGCTCTCGCTCTCGCCCTCCACGGACGAACTCCTCTCACTCTCGCCCTCCACGGACGAGCTCCTCTCGCTCTCGCTCTCCACGGACGATCTGCTCTCGTTATCGCCCTCCAAGGACGATCTCCTCTCGCTCTCGCCCTTCACGGACGAGCTCCTCCCGCTCTCGCCCTTCACGGACGAGCTCCTCCCGCTCTCGCCCTCCACGGACGATCTCCTCTCGCTCTCGCCCTCCACGGACGAGCTCCTCTCGCTCTCGCCCTCCACGGTCCCAATTAGTCAAGTAGATCCCAATTCGTCAAGTGGGTCCCAATTCGTCAAGTAGATCCCAATTCGTCAAGAAGATCCCAATTCGTCTAGTAGATCCCAATTTGTCAAGTAGATCCCAATTCGTCAATTTGATCCCATTTGGTCAAGTAGATCCCAATTCGTCAAGTAGATCCCAATTCGTCAAGTTGATTCCAATTCGTCAAGTAGATCCCAATTCGTCAAGTAGATCCCAATTCGTTCCTCTAGAGACTCAATGAGAACTGGCCGAGCGGACCACGGACGAGCGCCTATCACTCTCGCGAAAAGAGAGAGGAGGGAGAAGCCTCTCTCTGCATCCCCCCTTCACCATTAGAGTCGCCCCGACTCTAATAAGGGCGGAAAGACGTTCTGCTGCCGCGGAATCCTCCTCCTCCGCGTCGCCGGAATCCGCCACGTCTACCAAAGTCGCCGTCGCTGTTTCCTCTGAAGTAGCCTCCGCCGAAGTTCTTTCCACCGCGAAATCCTCCTCTTGTCTGTCTGTCCCTTCGCGATGCTGCAACAAATATCTTCTCATTTCTGTGATCATTCTTTTGTCTCCTTCTATACTCATCTTTCACTACAATTTATTACAACGAGGACTCACCTTGCAAGAAGTCCAAGCTCAATCCACCGCTCGTCCTAGTTCCTTCACATGTCTGAGAGCCATCCACTCTTTGATCTCCTCCTTCCATTTCCTTGTTCCATACATAAGGTAGGCTGGCACCGTCGAACAAACCCCTTCGTAGATGTTCCTACCACCATCATCCGTGTTGATTTGTCGACAAACGGTCATTGCTTATATGGCCTGACTGATATCGTCTGGTGGCATGTCTAGCCCAGCCATCACCTCAGACTTGGCTTCTTCTGCCATTTCCACGAGTCTCTTCAGTTGCTCCTCTATCTGTTTCTCCAGTTGTACCCAATCTTCGTCCTCTTCCCACGAGACCACGATGACGACTACTCTCGCTTTCAGCTACTGCAGATGACGGAGGGCTTGCAGAAGTTCGACTGCTATTTTGTACGGGATGATAGCCAAATTTTCGCTCACATCCAACACTCGGAATGGTCCTTGCCATGGTCTAGTCAGTTTAGGAAATGCGGCGGTTCTTTTCTCTGCAGCCACCATCACAAGAACCCGATCTCCTACTTTTGGGCATTCCCTCCCTGCAACTCCATTCCTATCATCATTCTCACTGCCCGGTCAAGTGAAGTGAGGCAGCTCTCTCAGCGCTCTCTGACTTGTGATCGATATGGGCGGGGGCAAGAAGAACCCTTCTTCTTCCCTTGACCCCGACCTCATCTCCGCCATCGTCAGCAAAGTTTCCGAATCCCTCTTCACCCTCATCGACAAGCGGATCGACACTCTTCTGACCAAGCATACGGAGGCCTTCGAGCGTTTCACACAGTCTATCCTCGACATCGTCACCCCTGTAACGAAATGTCCCATTTCGCACGCTTCACTCCCTATCGTCCTTTCCCTTCTTTGCATATCTAAGTGCAACTCCCCATTGCCTTTCTGACTTCCATCCATTCCTAGTCAGTCTCCCTTCGTTGGCTCTTCGTGAGCGGCATTCTCCCTCGGTGGCTCTTCGTGAGCGGTTCCTTCCTCTTGTTGGCCTGGTGTTGGCCGGATACCGAAGATAAACCTCTGAAAACCCAATCCCTCCCCTCGTCTTCTACATCGAAAGGCAGTGAAGTGAACTACAATAACAGCGTCTTGTTATTACATGGGGGCCGAACCAGTCGAATACGTCGAGACGTCTTGCTGAAGAAGAGTAGTTGAACTCATCTCCAAGTGATTCCGAGCTGTGATCCGATTTTTTCATATTCCTTGAGTCCACCAAGTTAAAAGAGGCCTGAGCCCACCCGTTAAAAGAGGCTTAGCGCCCAACCGATTTTTCTGGTGTTCTTCGGCTGCGTAGTCCGAATCCAGTAACAGAGCAGCTTCTTACGAAGGACGAGTTGGTTTCGCCTTGCAGGAAAGAGGAGAAGGGGTCTCCTGAGCTGTGTGCTGGGCGAGAAGGTGGTGTGCAGAGGGGGGTCTGCGAGTGAAGCTGGTGTTGTGTGGCTGGTGATCGTCATCTGGTGAACAGCAAAGAAGTGAGGGGACTTCTGGAAAGGTGCTGTGTGCGAGTTGAGAAGAAGCGTGGGGGCTATCTGAAGAAAGCGTGGGGGCTGTTTGTGAGAAGCGAGGGGGCTTTTGCTGAGGTGAAGAGGAGCCGGTGGTTTTACTGTGTGGTTGGCGAAGTGGGGTTCGCATCCAGCAGTTGTGCGGCTCGTTGTGCTAGTTGGCAAGAGGGGTTGCGCTAGACAACTTTGGTGTGGAAGTGATTACGTGTTTGAAAGGTGGCGTCCTTACGCGTGGTTTGAAGGAAAGAGAGGGGTCTTTCAGAAGGTGACGATTGTTGGCTGTGTGTGGTGTTGACGTGGTGGTTTGGTGAGAATCTCGTGGACTGTTGAAAGGTGGAAGCGCTGGCGATTTGAAAGAAAGTCGAACGGGCTCGCAGAGGAATTAAAGCAGAAGTGCCAAAGTACAAGAGAGGCTACGTGCCGAATTGAAAGTCAGCCGAGTTCAGAAGAGAATAGAAGGATAAGTGACGAGTGCAAGATAAGCAAAGTGCAGAATTGAAAGCCGACCGAGCTTTGAGAAGAATTGAAAGTGAAGTGACCGAGCGGAAGAGAGAATCCGTTGAATTGAAGTCGACCGGACTCGAAGAAGAATTAAGGTCGAAGTGATCAAGGACATTTGTTGAAGTTATTACGTGTGGAAAGAAGGCGTTGTCCTTGCACGTGGTTTGACAAGCAGTAGTGAACATTTGAAGAGTTCTGAACGCGGAGTGTTTGGTTGTCCGTGTGAGACACATTGAAGAGAGGCGGAGGGACATATCGAGTTTTGAGGTTGAAGAGGAACGGTTTTGAGTTGCGTGATTTGCAACGTGTTGAATAGTGAGGTAGAGTTGTTCCCGTTAAGAAGAGTGACGATGTCGAGGAACGGAAAGAAGAAGAGTGGAAGAAGAAGAAATGGAAGACCAATGGAAGCCTTGCCAGCGATTTCGGAAGAAGAAGACAATTTGGTGAAGTGCGAGATCAAGGAAAAGATCCTCGAAGAACGCGACGAAAAGAGGGACGAGCAGAGAAATGAGAAACCGACCGAATGCGATGGTGCGGTGATTGAGAAAATGGAAGAAGAAATGTGGATGATGAAATCCAAAGCCGAGGAAATGAAAGATAAGATGGTCGAGCGGACCGCTAGGCTTGAGAGAATAGCGAAGAATGCGCAGTCGGATATTCTATATGATGCAAAGGATGATCTTTTGGAATATGGAAGAATGCTCGAGGACAACAGTCGCTCATGATGGCATTAACAAAAGTTGTCTAGGTGGCTATCAATAAAGGTTCCTAAAGTCTAGTGTTTCATATAAAACACACTGAGAGGAACTAAAGGGAGGGAGCAGAAAGAGGAGAGAAATTGACAGAAGAGAAGAGAAGAAGAGCCGGCTGAAAAGGGAGTCGAAAGAAAGGGACAGAGAAGGAGTGAAAAGGACGGAGGATCAAAGTCTAGGAGAGAAAGGGTGAGAGCAAAGTAGGTCTCACAAGGGGTCCCTGAAAGGGGTGATCTCCTAAAAGTTTACTCAAAGTTCTCTGAACGAATTCAATCTTCGACAAACAAATTCTCCAAATAATCTTCTCAAATTACATCCAATCCATAAAGCTCCTTCATCAGATGATAGTCCAAACCTTTGATAACAAATCCTTGAACGTATGTTCGAAGTCACCCTTTCAAGGAAGAATTTTAACAGAGGTTTATCATTAACAGACCTCTTCCATGGTGAAGAGGCGGTACAACGAGAAGAAGAGAAAAGCCGTGGTAGTCGACGGTCAACAAAGTCGAAAAACAACACAGCGAGATGAGCGGAGACGGGAAGAACAGCACAGAAGCAACAGACTGCTATCAGCGCGGAGCAAAAACAATAAAAATAAAAACAACCGGGTCAAATTTCATGAGAAGGAAAATGAAGGGAGAATGTACTGTATCCGGGCGAGACAAATCAAGATTCAAATTCAAATAGTTCAACTGTGTCAAAACTTGTCCAAATAAAGAAAACAAATCAAAAGATTTGTCAGGCATGATGAAAATGATCAGATTTCAAGAGGAAGAATTGATGAAGGAAAAAGAACGGAGGCTTGTTGAAGCTGAGCAGAATAGAGAGCACAGAAGAGAGCTGATTCGATTGGAAAAGCAACAAAGCGAGATGAATGATAAAATTGAAAGAAGTATGAACATCAGCAGTGTGCCGCCGTTTAAGGACAAGAAGAACAGCGAGATAAGAAGAGCTGTAAAGAAGTTGGAGTCCAATCCGAGTTCCAGTCTGAGAAGAGTATCAGTGAAAGTGGCAGCGAGAATGAGAAGAGCTGTAAAGAAGTTGGGGTGCAATCGGAGACCCAGTCTGAGAAGAGTACCAGTGAAGCGGTAACTCATGTCGCAGCACCAGGTTCAGGAAATGTGTGAAGTGTTATGAATGTGGTGGTGTGGACACATCAGAGTGTGTGCCCGACGAAGAGAAGAAGAGAAGACGCTGAGAGAAAGCAGCAGATGATGTGGAGAATAAAGTGCAAGAGAAGAGGCTTGGAGAAAACCTCAGATGTGGATTGAAAACAAGAAGATGACGGTCTCCTGGACAGAAGAGTCAGGTGGACATTCGCAATGTTATGAGCGTGAAGAGAGGCTCCAGTGATGAGATGAGAGTTGTGCTGGTGAAAACGCACTGAAGAAGTACGGCAGGAGCCAGAATTTGACGAGAGGTCAGAATATCAATGTGATGAATGGAGCACGGAGTTTGCTGCAGAAGTGGTACTTTCGAAGAGAAGGCCAGTTGGGCTAAGAATGCCAAGGATTCCGAGTTCTGGCCACGGGGCATGCGGTCGAGGGCGCCCTCTTCGAAAGGAGGGGATGTAACGAAATGTCCATTTCGCACGCCTCACTCCCTATCGTCCTTTCTCTTCTTTGCATATCTAAGTGCAACTCCCCATTGCCTTTCTGACTTCCATCCATTCCTAGTCAGTCTCCCTCGTTGGCTCTTCGTGAGCGGCATACTCCCCTCGGTGGCTCTTCGTGAGCGGTTCCTTCCTCTTGTTGGCCTGGTTGTTGGCCGGGCGGATACCGAAGATAAACCTCTGAAAACCCAATCCCTCCCTCGTCTTCTAATCGAAAGGCAGTGAAGTGAACTACAATAACAGCGTCTTGTTATTACACCCCCCAGCGGACATTCCCTCATCTGGAGGCCCTCTCTCTTACGCCGTTGTCGCCTCCGCCGTCACTCGCACTCTCGAAGCTCAACCGCTCATCCAGGGAAGGCTACTCGAGCTGTCATCGTTGGCCTCGACGAGAAGAGCACGGATGGCGAGACAGCGGAGCATGACAACGCTGTTCTCGTTTCAATGCTCAAACTCGCCTCCTCCGACTCTCTCCGCCCTCTCCTCACTCAAGACGGCTCTCTCATCGGCGTGAGCTGCCATCGGCATCCCCCTATTCGACACCCCAACTCCACTCGTCCGCGCCCTCTGAAGATCCAGTTTGCCGACCAGGCCACTCGTGACCACTTCCTCATCAATGCCAAGGAGTCCCGCTGCCTTCCCAACTTGGCACACTCTCCCCACGTCTTTTGCCGCCCCGACTACACGCAGCAGCAGCTCGAATACGATGCCGATCTCCGCCGCGACTGTGGCCGTCGAACGCTGCCGCCGGCCGCCTCGAGTGGGTGGTGCGAGATCTGAGGGTCTGCCGCCTACGCAATCCGCGCGAGCTCCCGCCGCGCAGCCGAGCCTCTCTCGAGCGGCGCCAGCAGCAGGAAGCAGTCCGCCGAGCCGCCCTCTCGCGTCTTCACAAGGCCGCCGCCCGTCGACGCGTGGCCGAGGTGGTAGCAGCACGAGCATCGGCAAGCGGGGCCACAACGGCCGGGTCGACTATGTGCGGCCGAAGGCGGGCCGGTTCGACGCGCTCGCGACGATCGATGGGTCGCCGAAGGAGCAGACGGAAAAGCAGACGCCATCTGGTGCTGCCTCTCCATCGATCAGTCAGCCCTTTGCCCAGCATATCCATTAGGTATCCCCCCATTTAGCCCCCTCTCCTGAATCAAACAGCTCTAGATCCTCTTTTTTACTTGTGCTCTCATCAACATTAGATCAATCGGGAGAAAGAAAGCTCCAATTTTAGACCATTTTCGCTCTCGCTATAAAACTATTGTCTTCTGCTTACTCAGACTGGGCTCCTCTGATTCCGTATCGGATGCAATGCTTTCATTTAACGCCGATTTCAATATTTTTAGATCAAATCGCATTAGTGATAGATTGGCGGCGGTGTTTGCATTCTTATGAGGCCTTTCTCCTTCATATTTAGTACTTCTATCTCGTTTGGGAAATTCTGTCAGTTAGTTGCTGTGGCAATTACATTTGGCTCAGCTAATATAATTCTCCATTGCGGTTACAGAAGCCCATCTGCCCGATTGCTGATTTCACGGTTTGTCTAGAGAAAAATACATGACGCCGCTCTAGAACTTCATAATCATAATCAT
>CALZFC010000350.1:0-59981 GCA_945643635.1 Allodiplogaster sudhausi
TCTGTCTGGTGCGCGGTCTCTTCTTCAAGAAGCTCGCCGCCGCCGCGGGAGAGAAGCGGCTCGGGGCGTCTTCCTCAACTGGGACGAGCTGATTGAGCTGGCGGCCAGGCTGAATGGCAGATTGAGGGCGGAAAAGCAGCCAGGTGGGGGAGGAGAAGAGATACCGAGAGCGAGAGAGAGAGAGAGAGAGAGAGAGAGAGAGAGTGGAACGAGATAGAGAGAGAGAAAGAGGAACGAGACAGAGAGAGAGGAACGAGACAGAGAAAGAGAGAGAGAGTAAGAGGAGAAAAATAAAGAGAGGAAGGGAGGGAGAAATAGAGAAAGAGAGAGAGAGAGTGAGAGTTATGGTGATATCAAGAAGATTACAGGAAAGCAGTTAGAATTAAGTAAGCTTGTTAATTTGCGGCTAACATCACTTTGTCTCTTTTTCTGTCTCTCGCTCTCTGTCACTCTCACGCTCTCTTAGTCTCTCACGTTCTTACTTTTTCCCCTCTCACTTTCTCTCTTGTAATCACTCTCTATCCTAAATTCTCCCCTCAGGCATCGTCTTCTCGTCTGAGATCGACCGCCTCGCCGCCTTTGTTCACTTCTGCAGCCAGCAAACAGCACTCGAGCGACTAAACGAACTTCTCCAACAGCCAGAAGTTCCTTCTATCCCCCTCTCTCTCTCTTTCTCTCTCTCTCCTCTCTCTCTCTCTCTCTCTCTCTCTCTCTGTCTTCCCACTTCTCCCTCTATTTCTCTCATTTCCCACACAGGATGTGAGATAATGTTAGCTCGAGAATAGTGCGACATGCCTTTAGACGCGCCGCGTGTACAGCCACTGCTGCCAGCACGAGAGGGCGCGCGGTCTGTCACTCTCCTACTTCTTGCTTCTGCCGCTTACGAGAGTTACACGGTCAGTGAAGTTTTATTAAATATTACTCACATGTACATGTAGATAGCCCTCTCACAATAGCCATCTTACTCTTTCATTATTTTTATTCGCTACTTATTCCTCGACTCACTCGTTCACTCTATGGGCATCACCTTTCGAAGTTTCTTTCTCATTATCAGTCGTTCTCTTTGCCTACCATCATACCACTCTCTCTCTCCCTCTCTCTCTCTCTCGCTCTCTCTGTCTCTCTATGTCTCTCTCCTCTCTCTCTCTCTCGCTCTTGCTCTCTGTCTCTCCCTCTCTCTCTCGTAATCTCTCTCTCTCCCTCTCTCTCTCTCTCGCTCTCTCTCTCTCTCTCTGTCTCTGTCTCTGTCTCTCTCTCTCTCTCTCTCTCTCTCTCTCTCTCTTTCTCTCCTAGATATCCTCTCCTCTTCGAGAAGATGCTGGAGTGTGCGCCGGATGGCAGTGAGATGCAGCAGAGTCTCGACGTCGCCCTCCAGCTGCTGCGATGCCTCGTCGCCGAGGTATGGTGGGCGGAGCAACGGGTTATGGTAGTTGATGGGCGTGGCTTAGCTTCACTTGGATAATGATGCGTGGCTTCAGGTGAACCATGAAATCAGCGAAGCGGACAACATCCAACTTCTCTACTGACACAGCAGCATGTCACGACCGGCAGCTTCCGGATTGAATTCACGTCCGCGACGAGGCAACTGGTTCGTTTCTCCTTATGTTCCTCTCTATCTTTCTCTTTCTCTCGCCCCCTTGCTCTATCACTCTCCCACTCTCCCCGTCTACATTTGTCTCTAACTCTCCTTCTTTCTCTTACTCTCTCTCTCCCTCTTAGTCTCACCTTCTCTCCATTCTCCCATACCCCCCTCTCCCTCGACAGGGCGCCCGCGCCTTCCTGCACTCTGGCGTCCTGTACAAGGAGCGTAGTGGCCGGCTGCTCGTTGGTCTCCTCTTCAACGACTTTCTTCTGTTGACGTCGCCGAACGGCGAACTTCCCGAAGTCGGTTTTCGTTATGCTTTTTTAAAACTTAGTTAAATAAAAATTAAATAAAATAGTTTATAATAATTAAAAAAAAAATGCTTATTTCCTCTTAGGGCGACGCGTTCAAAGTGAGCAAGACGGTGGACGCCTCGCTCGCCATTTACAAGGAGCCGTTGCTGCTCTCGCGGCTGCGGATCGCTCCGATCTCCAAGGAGAAGGAGAAGCACGATGACGTCACTCTTGCGCTCTTATACGGTAGGAGGCACACTATTATTAACTATTTTTTTTAATTCTGTTCTGCAGTCAATTAAGTCATGCGGTTCAGGATGTTCGGCCATTGATACTAGCAGCAGAATAATAAGAAGCAGAATCTGAAATAATGCACTATTTGAAGGCCCGCTCACGATCAACCTCCGGGCAGCCAACCGAAATGCCAGGCAAATGTGGCAGAGACAGCTGGACGAAGCACTCGACGCGCACGCCATTACGACCGCGGCCGTGGCGAACCGGGTTGGGAGAGAGAGAGAGATAGAGAGAGAGAGAAAGGCTGTAATGGTCGAGGGCGATGTTTTCTAGTAAATTAGTTCCAGACGGACCTACATATTTCATTTCATACAGTTAACCGTGGGTGGAAGCATGGGATATTCAAAAGTGGATTTTTACAGCTCCTCTTAGATATTGATAAATGTTTGAACGTCTACTTCAGAAACCCTCCGTCTCCACTGATGCGCGGCAACTTGGCCGTCTTCTCGTTGAAGTCGTCGCTCTCAAGCACGTCGCGCAGCGGCTCATGGCCATTCCGGTAATGCGGTTGTGGAGCACTTTTATAATAGAAATGCTAAAAAAAATGATAACGAAATGATAATGGTGATAATGAAATAACTGTCCTAATCATGTATATACAGCTCGTCTGCCGCGTCGCTCTCGAACGCGAAAGCATGAGCTTCGACATCGCGTCTGGCTCAGATCTCACCGCGCTTAGGTAAGGTTGCTTCTCTTTAATTGCAATGACTAATGGGGCTGATAAGGCTACAATCTTACATGATCAACTCTTTTTTATCCTATATTTATTTATTTATTAATATTATAGGCTAACGACCCAGTTCGTGCTCTCTTCACCAGAGGGAGCATTCACGATCGCCCTCTTTGCGAGGAATGACTTCTCGCCCGATTCGCCCCTCTTCGGTGAGACCATTAAGGATTATGAGAAACGCCTTAGGCATACTGTTGGAGGAGCCGAAATGAGAGATCAAGAAGAGTAACAAGAGAGAAGAGGGCGAGGAAATGAGATAGCGAGAGAGCGAGAGATCGAAGTAGAGAGTTCGAGAATGTCGTAAGATATAAACTGAATCCCTCGTCAACCTTTCAGAAGAGGGCCACGTTGGCGTGGCATCGCTTATTAATGAAGCCGAGTCACATCGCGGACCGCTGATCAAGGCAGTTCTTCTGAGGCATGGTTAGTGACACTCTTTGCTCCCCTCACAGACACGGGCAACACTCTTTCCATTGCATAATTATAATTAATTTTTAAGTTCTCTTATTTAAAGTATAAAATTCTTTTATTCAGAAGAGCCACCGCGAGCTTCCTTCCGAAACGCACGCGAGACAGTCATGGTTAAATTCGTCGTTCAGCTTTTCGAGGACATTTGATTGTACTCTAGTGTAAATATTGTACACTTTCGTTAGCCTTTCTTCGGCAAATGTCACTTCCATAATAAGCCTTTTATTCTTTTTAAAAAACCAGCTCTGGTTCTCTCACTGTATAAAATATTTGAAAAGCTCATTTGCTGACTACGACGTTGCGTATATCGATGATTCCGAATATTTGCCTTTGATTTGTCCTCTTCCTTAGTATGTCTGGGCGATTAGAAAATGCAACACATTCAACGGTATGATCATTGCACCTTGATGCAAGCTTAGAAATGGTATGTACATAAAGAGTGTGAGAATGAGAGAGAGAGAGAGAGAGAGAGTGAGAGAGAGTGAGAGAGAGTGAAAGAGTGAATGCGTTGTAGAGAGAGCAAAACAAAATAAAACGATAGAGAAAGAAGGAGAGATTCATTTCATCTCGACTTTGCATAATAGTTGTTGACGTGAGTAGAGAACGTCTTTTATTGCAAGAAAGAAAGAGGAAGTATTTGCTGTTGTTGAGATCTGCTGATACCTTTCTAATCGTCTACTTCTTCTTTCACATTCACCTTTCCCTCTTCCCCATTCCAAATTTCAGGCCAACAAAATTCTGCACTCAATTATGCAACTACAAAATTACTCTGTATTATCTTTTTTCTCGGTATTGGCACATAGAAAGTGTCGGTAATTGAGTATTGAGTACTCGATAAACGCTATTCTTCTCGCTCTTTCGTGTCTTGCTCATTAGAGGGAATTTGACACGAAGAACCTTTTCGACAGAATAGTTTTCAAACGGACCCCATTCGACAGAGAGAGATGTTCTACATAACGGAAGATGATGTCATGCTCAAGCACTTCTCTCCGTGGGACCACTACTACATCGAGACTCCCGAGCGGCTGAAGGCAGTGCAGAATCGCCTCGAGGTTCATATCAGCCAAAACCTCTCATTACCATTGACTCGTCTACCGTAGTCCCACAGCGCCTACAGTAATCCTCTTCTGGCGCAGGAGACCGGTCTTGTCGGACGGATGCAGCGACTGGAGCCGCGTCGTGCGACCGAGCAGGAGATTCTCGCTGTCCACTCCGCCGAATACGTCGCCGCCCTTCGCGAAGCGATGAAGAAGCCGGTGATTACGAGAATTTTTATTGTTTTTTTTTTGTTCTTAAAAATTGTTTTGGAAATTAATATGTATGTGCGCAAGTCGTACAAAATTTTAAATACCTTCCTTATTTTTATTTTTAAAATATTGCTGTAAAACATAATAAAAAGGAAATAAAAAAACTAAAATATGCCCTCAGGATTCGCTGGAGTCGTTCTGCTCGACGATGGAGGACATCTTTGCGAACGAGGACACCCTGGACGCTGCCCTTCTCAGTGCGGGCTGCGCCATCGAAGCTACGCGCGCGGCATACGAGAATAAGTAAAGAAGCTCATTTAATTAATTAATTAATTGCCTAATTAATTAATTAATTAATTAACATCGATTAAGATTTGTGTTCGTTGTCGAGTTTCAATGTAGAAAAATGACAGCCTTCAACCTTTTTATACATTTACGAGAATAAGTAAAGAAGCTCATTTAATTAATTAATTAATTGCCTAATTAATTAATTAATTAATTAACATCGATTAAGATTTGTGTTCGTTGTCGAGTTTCAATGTAGAAAAATGACAGCCTTCAACCTTTTTATACATTTCATAGTCTTTTGCAAGCAAGAAAAATTGCACTCTCACTATCGTAAAATAGTTGATGATGACGACATCTGCTGCAGAGGAGTCTCCTTCGCTGCCATTCGACCACCGGGGCACCACGCCTTGCATGGCGCCGCATGTGGCTTCTGCTTCTTCAACAACGTCGTCGTGTCTGCCAAGCAGGCGAGAGAGAGAGAGAAGGAGAGAGGGAGGAGAGAGAGGAGATAGAGGAGAGAGAGACAGGAGAGAAAGAAGGAAGGAGGAAGGAGAGAGAGGAGATAGAGGAGAGAGAGAGAGGAGAGAGAGAAGTAGGGAGGGAAGAGAGTGAAAGAGAGAGAGAGAGAGAGAGAGAGAGAGAGATAAAGGAGAGAGAGATAGAGGAGAGAGAGAGAGAGAGAGAGAGAGAGAGAGAGAGAGAGGGAAAGGAGGAAGAGAGAACGAGAGGGATTGTAGGCGTATACTTTGAAGGCTCGCTCCTGCGGTGCTCGTCGCATTCTGATCGTGGACTGGGACGTGCACGCCGGCCAAGGGACGCAGGAGTGCATTCAGGGAGACGAGGACATTCTGCTCATGTCTATTCATCGGTAGTACTATTTACTAAGTATGATGAAAAACTAACAATGATCTGATTGTGAGAGTAAAATCCGTAGTAAGTTTTTTTAAACATCGTTATTACTAATTTCTTACTAATTGTAAGACGAAGCAACAACTATTTTTCTGAAAGTTAGCTCTGTAAGTGTTATTATCATCTGCAGGTACGAACATGGCACATTCTGGCCGAATCTCGAGCAGAGCGCGGTCGAGAATAAATGCACGTATTACTGTTGTCGTTTTCTTCTCTTCTATTTTATTGACTGACAATTAAAAAAATAAATTAGTAACCATAAAGAAAAGTATTTTTTAAAGAACTCAATGGATAAATAGTTCTGAATAATCGATTGATTGTCAATTGCAGTCAACAACACAATAAACGTGCCGCTGAACGGGGTCGGCCTCGGCGACGTCGACTTCCTCGCCATCTTCCATCTTCTCGTCCTGCCACTCGCGCGCTCCTTCAAGCCCGATCTCATTCTGGTCTCGTGCGGATTCGACTCGACGATAGGTGAGCTCTTCTTTTTATTCAATTCTTAAACTTTCTTTGTCTCTCTATTTCTCTCTGTCTCTCTCTCTCTCTTTATCTTTCCTTCTCTTCATCACCTGCCTTACCTGATAGCGAATGCTTGCAATCAAAAAAAGTTATCTTTAAGATACGATATAAGTATATGTATTTGAACTTAAAGATAAATGCAATTTTCTTTATGGCCTTGCTGTATATATGTACTTGGCCTTATTAGGCGATCCGGAAGGTGAGATGAAAGTGAGCCCGGCTGGCTATGCTCGCATGACGCGGCTGCTCATGAGAATCGGCGCGCCGCTGGCTCTTCTTCTCGAAGGTGCTCTCTTCTCTGCATTCTCATTCAACTTTTTAACTTACTTCAAAATGGAAAGAAGCGCCAACTTTCAAAGATGCAAATTGCGTTTATAATACGAATTGAATGTCTCAAGCAATCGATGTTATATTCCGGAATTTTGTGAATCTCAAGATTCGCTGATTTCCAGGCGGCTACTTCCTTCCTTCTCTAGCGGCGAGCGCCGAGTTCACTGTTCGTGCACTTCTTGACGAACAGCTGCATGACATTCACGATTCGGTAGATCAATTTTCGTTTTTCTTTCTCTTTTCTTTTTAATTTTCTTTCTAATATCTTCGCTTCCGACACTCATTGTTTTTAAGTAAAAATTTTCTTATTTTATCCTCTCTCTCTCTCTCTTTCTCTCTTTGTTTCACTCTCTTCGCCAATCTCCAGAAGGACATCAATCCCGAGCTGCTAGCAACGCTTCGTCACGCTCTTCGCCGCGCCGCTGCAATGGGCCGCTTCCCAATAATTCAGAGTATCGCCGACCTGATCGGGCCTTGCCCAACCGTTAGTTAGCGTTTTGACAATTCTACTGATATGAATATTTATGATTTAGATTTTCAAAGATTTGTTCCCCAGCAGATTTGTATCTCTACGTATTTGCCCGCTACCCTTTCAGCTTCCGCCCTGCGGCGAATACCGCGGCGAGCGTGAAGTGCCCGACTCGTGGCCGACAAGGGGAGTGTACACTCAGAGGCCGGCAGCTGTGGAGAAGACACTCGAGGCAGAGTTCGCTGCCGTCTTGGACGGGTACAAGACACAGGAGAAAAGGAAGGAAAAGGTTGACTGGAGTTTTAATTTTGTTTTATTTTATAACTTAAAAATTATTCTAAAAAAGAACTAATAGTCATTTTCTTTTTTCTTAATATTTTTTCTTCTTTACTTTGACTGATTCTTTAGCAAATCGCTCTAAAATCTGGAGCGTTCGCTGTTAATGGCACCGTTGATTCGATGGAGCTCACGACGCCAATGCAATTCCACGCTCTTCTTGAGGAAGCGGTTCGTCTTAGATTTTTTCTTTATTATTTTTGCTCGTATTTTTCGTTATTCCGTTTATTTCGGCTAGTTTGTAATGACATCATTTGCTTGTTGATTTGTCAGGTGATAAAGTTTGTGAGTCCAAACTACGTTGCGGCCAGAAGCGAAAATGAGCTTCTTGTGGATGGAGACGAGAATTTCGACGAGCTACACTCCTTTCTGTTCGAGCTCAAGAACAATGAGCTCTTCCGCGATGTGCCACTACTAAAGCTTATTTAGACATGCTCTTTTTACTTAATTTTCACTTTTATTTTTAGCCTGTTAATGTCTTTTTCAAGACCTCTAAATTATTTCCCCTTCGCATTCATTCTGCATGTGCCCGAAAAAATGATTTCGTTCTTAAATCCTATTTTTGCGCGCCAAACGATACGGATTTGTCATAAACAATGTAATTGCTAGAAGAACACCTCGTAATGGAACAGAGTCCGAAAATATTGTGAATTGTGAAATTGCAACCGCACACTTGATCATTTCATTAACATTAGCTGTGATCGGTTTTATTTACCTTGCAAGAGTTCCTTCCTATCATTTTCCTATTATCATAGGATTTAGCCATAGTCGAACAGGTGAAATCAACGACTTTATGACGAAGGAATGGAAGTGAAAAATAGCTAGATTCGCGTGAAATGACTTCTGCCGGCTCGGCTTTCACCCGCCTTTTTTACAGTTACACCACTGGCTTTCTCTCGCTCTCTCTCCCTCTCTCTATCTCTCTCTCTCTCGTACTCTCTCTCTCTCGTTCTCTATCTCTCTCTATCTCTCTCTCTCTATTTCTCTCGCTCTCTCTTTCTCTCTCTCTCTCTCTTTCTCTCGCTCTCTCTTTCTCTCTCTCTCTCTCTCTCTCTCTCTCTCTTGCCCTCTCTCTAACTCGTCGCTTTCGATCTCTCTGAGTCTCCTTCCCTTTGCTTGGTAACTTTCCAGGTGTCATAATCCCTGAAATTCCGTGCTGGTCATCTGATGTGCCCGAGGGGCTCTTCTATTTTCTGGCTAAGCCTTCCCTATTTCCTATCACATGCACCATGAGAATGGGGCGACACGCGAAACAGCTGTGAGGTGAGGGAGGGAATGATATAGAGGGGGAGGATAGAGAGAGAGCAGGAGAGAAAGAGAGGAAGAGAGAGTGGAAGAGAGAGAGAGAGAAGGAGAGAAAGAGAGGGAGAGAAGGAGAGAAAGAGAGGGAGAGAGAGAGTGGAAGAGAGAGAGAGAAAGAGAGAGAGAGAAGGAGAGAAAGAGAGGGAGAGAAGGAGAGAAAGAGAGGGAGAGAAGGAGAGAAAGAGAAGGAGAGAAAGAGAGAGAGAGAGAGAGAGAGAGAGAGAGAGAGAGATAGAGAGAGAGAGAGAGAGTTGGATGAAATAGATTGATAACAAAGAGTGAGAGAGAATTAGAGAAGTAATGAGAGATAGAGAGAGAGAAAGGGAATCAAAGAGAACCAGGACGCTCATGCCAGATCATTTGCAGAAAAACGAGCTAAAAATTGCACGAGCAAAGTTTAAAGTAGGCGTTTGTGAGATGGCACTTTTTCTCTTATTGTGCGTGTGCTTGGCAGCAAAATAGAGAAAGTTTCCTCGTCAGTCTCGGATGGCAAGCCGATGGAAATACACTCGGGCAGCTGTCTTAGATTGTGGTCATCATCAGAAAGAGAGAGAGAGAGAGAGAGACAGAGAGAGAGAGAAAGAGAGAGACAGAGAGAGAGAGAGAGAGAGAGACAGAGAAGAGTGCAGGAGAGAAAGTAACGAATCCAGACGACAAAAAAAAAACCGACGTTAAATGTCACTAGTAGTGCTAGCTAGCGCTCTTTTAGTTTCGCTGTTTTTTTTTAGTTATTTGTCGCCCACTTGTACTAAGGAAGACGTCCTGAGTCATTTCACTTTCTCTCTATCCTTCTCTCTCTCCTCATCTTTTTCTCTCCATCTTCTCTCTCTGTCTCTCTTTGTTTCTCTGTTACTCTCTCACTATTCTCCATTTCACCTCTAATTCTCGTCCTCAATGACACTCCACGAAATGCGTACTAGTCTGTTATTGTTCTGGAGCAACAATAGCAGAGACCGAGTCGGGCCATCATTTCGTATGCTCTGTAATCGACAATTGAGTCATGTAGACGGGCCCTTCTTTTTCCTCTTCTGAGCTGTTCCAATGCAGCCAAATCAACGCCAGTTTTTTTAAAATCTTTTCCTGAATCAGACGCACAAACAGTGAACAAAACTGTATGACATCATTCAATTACGCATGTATCCGTTCTCTCTCTCTGTCTCTGTCTCTCTCTCTCTCATCTCTCTCTCCCTCTCTTTCTCCCTCTTTCTATCTCTGTCTCTTCTTTTCTATCACTCTCACGCTTTATTTTTCTCTCTATATATGTCTCATTCTCTCTTTCTCTCTCTCTCTCTTTCGATTTCTCCCTCTCTCTATCTCTGTCTCTTCCTTTCTCTCACTCTCACGCTTTATTTTTCTCTTTCTCTCTCTCTCTCTCTCTCTCTTCCTTTCTTGTCAGCACCGCAAACTCTTCGAATTTTCTCGAGAGCCCCAAGCGTTTCCGATCTCTGGAATGTTCACCAATTGCCATTCAGCGGTCAACACCCAAAATCCTTTGCATAATCGCCTATCATTTGCAAGTTGGCTTATTTCTCGGATTCTGGATTCTGCAAAATGCTAAAGAAGAAGAAAAACAGTCAACACGAGCCTCAGCTGGAAATTTATGAATGATTTAATTTGAACAATTGAAAAATATGTGTATATGTAGCTACCTCCTACCAGCTTATCTTGTTTGGATGTTTGTTTGAAATTCTAGCAAAACAAAAGAAGTTTAGCAAAGGAGAAAAACAAAAATGGATTTGCGCAAGATACACGATATATAAATAATACTGCCTGTTATATGAAACAAGCACATGGCGCCTATTTCTGGCAACATCCTCGGTGATCGGAGGCTTACGATAACTTTTGAGAGCTTAATCCGCACCACGTGACGGGCAGACAAAACCAGCTAAGCCAGCATGGCTGGAAGTTCTGGCTCGAGTCAGAGCCAGCTTTCCGCTCGTGCTATCTTTGTAGGCAGTAATCGCAACATTACTCGAGTGAAAGTGAGAATGGTAGAGATGGACATGTAAAAGATAAAAGTGAATGCCAGACAGGGGAGAGAGAGAGAGAGAGTGAGAAAGAGAGAGAGAGAGAGAGAGAGAGAGAGAGAGAGAACGAGAGAGAAGGACACAGAGAGTAAGAGAGAGAAAAAGATAAGTAAGGTAAGGGAGAAATAAGGTGACAAAATGCGTATAACGCGGAAGGAATAAAATGATAAGAAAGTACAGCAGCAACTTTCTGAAGAATGGCATGGATTATCTTGAAGACTTCAACTGATCCGGCCAATCGAAACCTCTTCTGACTACACTTCCAACTTCTAAGTATCGCGTCACTGAAGTCAGGCTTCGCCGTGCCATTCTCTGTGGTTCACACGGTCTCACTCAGCCCGAGGTGAGAGAGAGAGAGAAGAGAGGGAGAGAGTGTGAAGGAGATGGAGAGAATCCGAGAGTGAGACAGACAGAGAGAGAGAGAGAGAGAGAGGGGACGAGAGTACGTGAGAGTTAGAGAGATAAAAGCTGCTTGAAGTCGTTTGCTATTTCCAGCTTTGCCTTTTCACACGGTCCTATTTCTGGAAAAGAAGCCAATAATTACAAAGTGGAACTTCTCTTCTGATGTGAGAAGTTTAAGTCGTTCCAATTCTCCGTAGCAAGGCACCATGTAAATGTATTATGAAATTGTATAAACCAATTTTTATGTTCTCGCATTTTATGGCGGTGTTTACGTCTAGTCAGCCAATTCACTAGAGCCTTGCCGTTCTTGCTATTGCCCGTCAAATTATGAGTAAGCCCTCTAAAACAATTCTCTGTCGATGACATTTGTAATGTCTGTTGTCGTCAAAATGAGCTATTACAGGGCGAGAGAGAGAGAGAGAACGAGAGAAGAGAGAGAGAGAGAGAGAGAGAGAGAGAGAAAAGAGAGAGAGAGAAACAGAGAGAGAGAGAGAGAGAAAGAGAAATGAAGAAGAGGAACACCAACATAATGCATGTTCATTTACGGCTGTTCCTTTGGTCGTTGAATTATGAAATTGCCTGCCAGGGAAGCCCCTTCTCTTTTGCGATTCGCCAGGTGGTTTGATCGGAAAAGCCAGTGAACCTCCCGGAATCTAGAAATGGCAAAAGATACATAAAAGGTACATAGAAGCGAACTGGAGAAAGTTAAAAAAAAGGACTAGCGAGAACAACTGTGAGTGAGATGAAGAGAGTGAGGAGTGTATGAAGAGAAAGCCGAAGAGAGTGAAAAGCGAGAGAGAAAGAGAGAGAGAAAGAGAGATGGAGAGAGAGAGATGGAGAGAGAGGGAGAGAGAGAGATGGAGAGAAAGGGAGAGAGAGATGGAGAGAGAGGGAGAGAGAGAGAGATAGAGAGACAGCTGCCATAGTGTTCAGGATGTCTTGGCTAGTGAGAGTACGCACACAAGCCCCCGGATCATAAGACCAAACCGCCAAACTACCTCTAGCACCGCCCCTTTTTCGGCATTGGCCGAGTCATTTTCCAGGCGGTGAATATATAGCCGGCTGATACTGACCACCCTCACATTGTTTCGCCTGCCTGATTTCCACTCTGTCTGAGGCCCGTTTTATTATACATCGTATTATTTGTCTACACACTTAAATTTATTCTATGGCCACTCACTCCAATTTCATTCCTTGGATACCTCGGCTGATCCCAGCTTACATTTATTCTACTTTATACATTCTCTTTCACTAGTTATTTGCGTGAAGAATACTCAAGTACTTATATTGCATTATTTATAATTTGATCATTCCGCATTTGCAACAGAGAATGCCACGTGGCTTTTTATCAAGCAAATAAATTATTAATTTTATTTATGCGCAACTCTCGATAAAAGCCTGTTATCGTTTCAGTTACGCGGAGATTTCTGCAAAGTACACGTCTTTCTCTCTTTCTCTCGCCCTCTCTCGTCCTCTCTCCATCTCTCTCTCTCACTACAATGCCTGAAGACTCGTCCTTCTCTGCACGCCGTCGCCACAGTCTCCCAGCTATTATTGCGCCTCTGCGGGTTCAGCAAGGTCAGCTGCTAATCTCGAGAAATAATGGCATGCTGGTGGCAACGATAATCTATTTCAATTTTCCTGAAATATTGTCTCTCTAAATCATATACTGTCTGTGTTACATGCAAAAGGCGCCAATTCAATATTGAGCTTTTTCCTCTATTGAATTTTAGCGAGTTTTACTCGGCCTTTTCAAGTGCAATGCCTGTATTTTTTATCTGTTTGAGGACGATCAACAATTCTGTCAATATTTCAGACTCACCGACGCCATCTCCGACTTATCTTTCACCTCGCCGTCTCTCCTCTCCGTCAATCATCCTCGACTCTCCTCCACTGCCCACTCTGCCCGAGGACGCCGAGATGACTCCGCTCCTCTACATGTCCTCTCCTCCTACCGTACCCCAGAGAGTCGAGCCGGGGCCGCGTGGCCGCCGTCCCGCTCCGCGCTCGCCTTCTCCACCACCGCCGACACTGCTTCCCAGGCGCCGGAGACTGCTGAGCAACCGCCAGACGCCCCTGGCCTCGCCACTTCTCTCTGTGATCGATGAGGACTCGGATACTGTGACGAAGGAGCAAGATCGCGTGGAAGACGCACGAAGCGACGAAGAAAACTGCAACCGATCCCGGTATTAGGCAGAGATTTTCGGCATCGATTTTTTTTTCTTGCCTTCGACTTATGTATGTATACAACATTATTTTCTTGTATTTCATACTCACTCTCTTATATAATCTACTTAAAGGAAGACGATCACCAAAAATAATGAAACTATTGATGAATTTATTAGTGATCGGTTTCTTTTAATTAAACATGATAGCATAATATAATAATCATATGTCTATAACTAATGAGTCTGTATCAGCCGGCCTGAATAGCATAGCATCCTTTACGTGTATGTCACGGTTTGGTACATCTTTTTTTTGTTGTATTGTTGGTAACGTACATATGTATGCATGCAAATGCTCACCAATGGTATGTATATGTATAAGCCTTTTTTATTGTCGGATATCTTACTTGTGACTTTAAAAAAATAGATATACAGTAAAATCCACTGAAAAAATAGCAGATTTTTGCCGCAATTAGGCTGTTTTTAAACTGTGTAAATGTCGCATCCATAGAAGTATATGTACATACATAAATATTTTATTTTGTTCCTTCGTAAGACGGCGAATTAAACGCCCTTAAAGGTTTTCCAAGCGGGAAAAATAAATCATTAATTTTCCTGTTTCTCTCTCCCAGATCCGCTTGGTGTTCTGAACGATATTTTTCATTGAATAATGTATGTACATACGTAAGTACATTCGTACATTCGTATATAAATTATCTCTCCCGTCTGTCGCTCCTACTTGTAAAGGATTGCGGTTCGGAACCGTTCGGAACTATGAAGTTGACAGAAGAGGGCGGACATGAGTAAACAAGTATTGCGCGTGATGTGGCGACTTTTACAGAGAACAGCTCTCAATAAACTCGAGCAGTGCAAACTGAGAACAGACATGGACAGGGCCACTTGACTAGAGAGATTACACGAAATATGTATGTATGCACAAACATAAAAAGTGGACCCAAAAAAATTGAAAATGCATAAAAGCCGGCATGAATTCTTGGTTTAAAAAAAGATAGTTTTAGTGCGCGGGCTGTGTAGAACGCCCACGCCAATGCCGTATGAACAATCGACACTTTCTGTAAGCAAGACGAGACGCAAGCAGTGAGATTATCGAATTGAATCGTAAGATTATCTGACGATAAAATGGAGAGAAATATCTGCTGCCTTCGTCATGGCCATTCTAGAATTCCCAGCAATTCGTTGCCGTCATACAGGACTTTCTTTTCTTCCCTTCGAGACCCCAGGCATATCAGCAGATTTGTCATCATGGGAAGTGGGAGGATATAAGGAAGGAAGAGAGATCGGATAAGTTGGGCTCTTCCTTCTCTGTCTGACCACGCCCACGAATCCTTGGGATATAAGGTGGCAACTAAAGAAGCCACCCCCTCTAACCATAAGGGATCTGCTGGATCGTGGGTCTTCCTGCCTAGTTAGCCTCTAGAATACATCAGTCTCTTGCCTGCGATAAGATGCCCGAGGCAGCTTCGTCCTCCGGTGCTTCCACTCTTCTCGTGCGACTCATGGACAAACTAGACACAGCAGCTGCAGAAGCTCACGTCTCATCGAGTTAGTGGGGTTTTGAAATTTAAGTTATTCTATGTACTTTTTAACATATAAATATCCTTTATATTCTTTGCTATTTTTATTATTCATTTATTTTCCTTTACGAATTAAAACCGAAGATTTTTTTTAGGAATTCCGACACCAGACGGAAAGCGCCGTCGACGGCAAGCTCGCAGTGCTGCCGTAACCCTTCCAGCTCTCGCCGAGGACGAGATTCTCACGCTGCCTGAGCCGTCACTGTGGCCAACGGCTCTTCTGCCTACCGTATCCTCATCAAGGCCGGCCGCTTCGGGACCCAGAAAGCCTTTGAAAAGGCGCCGCCGCGCCCTCTCTCCACCGCCGTCCGCGCTCCTTCCTCGTCGAAGGAGAGAAGCGACGGCACGTCGGCCTACTCTCTTTTCTATAGAAGAGTTGGCTGATAAATGAAAGTTTTTTCCCGTCATTTTCCTCTGGAAAAACCCCTTTTTCTGTGCATAAACGATTGCTTTCAGTAATAATTTTTGAATGTTTAACATGCTAAACAACGGAAAGAAGACGTTGACGTGCGGACAAATTTTCAATGTTGGGATAGTGCTTCTGATTGATGCACCGGAAACATCTCAAGTATTATAAAAACAAAACAAGAGAAAAACATACATATACATACTTCAAAAATAGTCCAAAGACTAAAAGCGAGAAGGTGGCCGGAAGCTTCTATCCTAATCGAGAAGATTCACTTTGATGGAACGAGCCTTCGATATCCACCCTCGCAAAAGCCGATTAAGGAAATCTGTCCCACCTCTCCAAAGTAAAGTTGGCAAACCATAATCTCTATCATATTCTCACACAACTCATTCCTTAAAAAAATTTCTTTTTGCGGCTCTCTCTCTCTCTCAGTCCTACTTATCAACTCGTGCTGACTCTCTCTCGGTCTCTCTCTCTCTCTCTCTCTCTCTCTCTCTCTCTCTCTTTTCTCTCTTTTTCTGTCTCTCTCTCACTCTCTCTCTCTCTCTCCCGATGTCGTCCGAGTTCATCAGCTCAAATTGGTGGATATAACCGCTGGCAATATTCTCTCATGCGGCGGAAATGTAAACAAGTTTTTTCCGCGGCCTTTTTATAGACAAGATTACCAATAGTTCATGTCTTTTGACTCTCAAGAGGAATTGGTGAACTGAAAGGGAGAGAGAGAGAGAGGGAGAGAGAGAGAGGGACAGAGAGCGAGAGGGGGGAGAGAGGGAGAGTTAGAGAGAGAGGGGAAAACTTGAAGTAGCAAACTTCATGACACTCATGGGGCTTTTGATGACGTGACAGATTTAACTCGTGCGCCATATTCACGGAAAACAGATACCTGGCTTATCTACCACTCTACGTCATTTTTTCTTTGAGAAATGCCAGACTTCCAGCCGTGCAGAGTGAAAGGAAACAACTCTTATATCCATTCTAATAATCTCCTACTTTCATTCTTCCAAACCATCTTTATCACTACTAACGAGATGATTCCTCTTCGGAAGCCATAATTGTTGCCTATGGCGACCATTTGTTAACTAGTGATAAAAGAAGCAAATTACATATCATGTGATTCTTCATCTTATTTGCATTTAATTGTAATGTTTTTGATAAGAAGCCAACTCAAGGGCCTCTGTTCGTCAGCAGAATAGTTCCGGTCTATGAAATGTCATGTCTTCTTCGTCTCCTTCCACAGAGCTTTGACGCATGTCTAACCAGAGCAGCCTTTTCCATTTCCTTGCCAAAACACTTGCAACGCCTCATGAAAAAGAAAAATAGAAGTTCTAGTGTGTGTTTGGAATTTAGCAGCATATAAAATCACAGGGAAATAGAAACATTTGACTACCTCGAAATTTGACTGCCTTGGCAATGACCAATGACGTGGAAAATAGTCTGTACGGGTGTTCAATTATTAATGCTACTCTTCCAGTTTCAAGCTTTTCACTGACATCATAATCTGAGAAATATATTGAAAATAAAACTCGGCCAAGGAGCAGAGAAACGGATGAGTGGTGTTACGCAAAACAGATGAATAAGATGATGTCAGATTTTGGTTGAAAGTTTAAAAAAATGGAAACCTCTTTTCTTTCGTTCTCTTCTTGCTCCTTCTTTTTCTCTGCCTCTCTTCTCTCTCATTATTCCTTTCTCTGTCTCCATCCTCTCTCCTTTCTCTCTCTGTCTTCCTCTGTCTCACTTTCTTCCTCTTTCTCTCTCTCTTTCTCTCCTTCTCTTTCTCTCCTTCTCTCTCTCCCTCGCTCTCTTTTGAATATGAGAATGTTGAACAGTAGTCATGGTGGCAGTCATCACAACAAGAACTACGTCGTTGCTTGCTGCTGAATCATGAACATTCTAAGATGGGAGGAAGGGAAAATGCCAAGAAAGTATGGAGAGAGAAGGAGATGCAGAACAACACAGGAATGACACAGGAGTTCTGACGTGGAACAGTGCAGGAACCACGATGATGAAGCGACTCTCCACGCCATCGGAGGAAAGCCACACAATGCATATATAGGTTAATTGGGAGCAAGACGAACATCATCCAGCCATCCATTCCATTCTTGTCCACTTCCAGTCAATTCGCTCTCATAATGCCTGAGGCTTGCTCGAATACTTTTAACGACTTGCTTGCGCGTCTTCTCGCTGGTCAACTTCCTACGACATCCGCGACTAAAGGTTTGCGGATCGTTTATAATGCTAGCAAATAATAATCTTATAAAGAAATATTCAATAAAATAAATATACATTTACTTATATAATATACATATAAGACAATGTGAATTAAAAAATTTGGTTTTTTTTCTGCAATTTTAGAGTAAGCTGTTATTTTTGGCACGGATTTAGAATATTATACTGTTTGCCATTATTGACGATTGTTAAAATTGTCAAAGCGCTGATCTGGCAATTTTTACGATCGTCAATTATGGCAAACAGTGGAATATTCTAAATCCACAGTGGAATATTCTAAATCAGTGATAAAAATAACAGCTTACGCGAAGATTGCAGAAAAAAACCAATTTTTTAAATTCACACTGTCTTATATACATATAAATTGAATTTATCAGATGCTTCTCCTCCGCTGGCTGTAACTCCGAGGCAACGCCGCAGCCGCCTCTCTTCCCCGTCCAAATCGCTCGACTCTCCACGGCTCTCCATTCTCAGCGAAGACGAAGAGGTCTTCGACTTCACTCCACCATCGGCAACAGTAACTGAGGAAGTCGCTTCGAGACCGCGTGCCACTTTGAAAACTCCTCGCCGACCTCGCTCTGCATCGCCACCCCCTGCTTCCATCGTGCAGAGAGAGCGAAGAAACGCCGTTTCGTCCCCAGATCTCTCGATTATTGAAGAAGATGAGGAAAGTGAATAATTATTGCATCAATCAGTTGGCTTTCAATATTAATCTCATTCCAATAGTCATGAAATTATTTTTCACTATATTTACTAATAACTAACTTACTCATATTTACAATTCGTAGTGGATACATCAACCGATTTCTGGTCTCCCTTGTGCTCATGAAACATTGTGCTTCCGATTGTTTTGCTATGTATTGAAATAAATAAACTTTAAAAATTACTTGCTTATCCTGCACAATTCCGCAAATATCTGAAAATGAATGGAGACTGCGTGAATAATAGTAGTGAAGGAAAGAATGATTGGCTACTCTGTCACATTTTAAACTGTCGCATACAAAAAGAAATCAATTCGGTTACTTCCGAACCGGCAACACACAGAGAAAGAGAGCGAGAGTGAGAGAGAGAGAGAAAGAGAAAGAGAGGGAGAGGTGGAGAGCGAGAGAGAGAGAGAGAGAAAGATATAGAGATAGCGAGAGAAGAGAGAGAAGAGAGAGAGAGAGAAAGCGAGACAGAGAGAGAGAGAGAAAGGCATTCCCCCTTGTCAACAGTCTGTCTCACTCACCTTAACGTGAGCTCCTCCATCTCTCTATCTCTTCCTCTCAGCTGCTCTCTCACTCACTTTCACTTCCTTCCTCGCTCAATAGCGTAGTACTTTTGTGGCCTTTCCCAGTTCGACAAACACTCCTTTCGCAATCTTTCTTGCCACATTGTGACTACCTCTCCGGTCCCATAACATTGCCAGTTTCATTTCAAACACAGTTGTCTCCTCGTCCAAACAATTTTGAAAATCAACTGGAAATGTTAAAACTTTTGTGCTCCCTTTAGTTTTTTCTGTTTCCTATCTTGCTCGAAAGCGAGGGATACGTGCATTTTATACGTTGCTCGAATTATCCTCTGTCATCTGTCATCTTTCTCTGTTCCTATTTTATCTTTCTCTCTCCCTCTCTTGCCTCTCTCCTCTCTGTCTCATTCGGTTTAGTTATATCGCTCTCATTTCTTTCTCTTTCTCTCTCTCTCTCTCTCTCTCTCTCTCTCTTCTCTCTTTCTCTCTCTCTCTCTCTCTCTTTCTCTCTCTCTCTTTAACTTCTCTCTCTCTCTCTCTCTCTCTCTTCAGCGCGTCAAATGGTTCTTCTGGACAGCAATCAGAAGCTGTTACTAGCGTGCGTTGGCGGCTCCGTGATCGCCTACAATGTAGCGTTCTCGACAACTTGCGTTTTGTTTCATTTTAAAATTTAAACAAATATTCGTATGGAATTGTTATGTTCAAAGAAAGAAACACTATTTGTATAATATTAGACATTAAAAAGACTGTGAATAAGAAAGAAAAAAATCGCGAATCGCCCTCAGGCAGTCCGGCTCGCCGGCTCTCTCCTCCGCTCATCGTGTGACTCTGCCGAATGGGTGCCAGTCGGCACTGTCAGCCAGCTGCTGCTCTATCCGATCAAGTCAAGCAAGCCGAAGACGGTGGATAATTTTTTTTTGCGTAATTAATTACATATTATTTTGTTTTAAGGATTTAATGCCAGAAATCTTTATAAAAAAATAAAAATAAATAAAAAAAACTACTTTTTTAGCAGCAAAGATAAAATGTGCTATGAATGAAGTGATGAATGCTGTTTTAGGTCTTCTCCTTCTTCTGCGATGCGAAGGGCGCCCGCCACGGCGAGACCATCGACCGTGGATTTGTCATCGTAGACGAGAAGAGCGGCAAGTATGGCAAGCAGCTTTTCCCTAGATACTTACTTCATTTATTTCCGCTTTCAAAGCTTCTCTCAAGCGAGTTCATCCCAGTTCGGTTTTATCTCCGAAAACCAGCCTATCTAAGCTTCTTTCAAAAACTGTCTTATACTTATCTTATTTTTATAAGCATTATCTTAGAACATGTATGCATCCGGATTACACAATCTCTCTCTCCCTCTTTTCTCTCTCTCTCTCTCTCTCTCTCTCTCTCTCTCTTTCTTGGTCTCACCACCCCTCTCTCCCCAAGTCTCTCCTGTAATTCTCTACTGTCTCTCTCGCTCTTTAATTCCACCTTTCCTTCTCCCTCCCTATTTTTTCCTTTTTCTCTCTCCCTCTCTTTCACTGTCTACCTCTCTCCCTCTCTCTCTCCCATTCTCTCTCTCTCTCTCTCTCTCTCTCTCTCTTTCTCTCCTAGATTCTACACCCAACGTACTCACGGCTGTCTCGCTCTCCTCGAAGCTGACGTCATCGATGGTATCCTTCGTATGAAAGGGCCAGACGGCGTCGAGTGCTCGGTTGATGTGCGCGCGATTCTCGCCGCGAAAGCGCGCATCATTCGCGCGACGTCAGTTTGCAAAGATTTGCTTTACTTTTTAGCTATTTTATACAAAGTTTCTATTATTAAAATTACATATAACTATTTACAGCCTCAATCAAGATCTCCAAGCGGACGGAGTCGACTGTGGCGACGAAGCTGCTGCGTTCGTGTCGACATTTATTGGCGAAAAGGGTGCGAGAAAGAGCGTTTTCATTCTTAACCTTAACACCTTACTTATGCCTTAATGTCCTTAATCCTTAAAACCTCAAGGAGCCCGCCTGCTCGCGTACGCAGACGGCCTTTTCAACGGGCGGCCATGCGTGTCGCACCCTGATTGGTGGGCGTACAATCCGGTCCCGAAGCGACGAGATACTGTATGCCATCTTATAACAATACTTCTTACGTCCAAGTCCCGAGTGCCCGCTAACCTTAACCTTAAGCTTAGCCCCAAACTTAGGTAGCGTACCCCGACCTGTCCCCGTACATGATCACAACGGAGGCTTCACTTGACGATCTCAACTCGAGGCTTGATAAAAAGGTTAACACTTTGTATCTAATTGATTTGACTGCTGACTACTTTGCATGACAATACATTTTTTAAGTAAACAAAAATAACAATAAAACAAAAGCACACATCTAGACCTCAAATGTTACATGGCGCGGCAACATTGTCGTTGACAAATGCGCAGCGTGGGACGAGGACAAGTTAGTAAGAGAAATAATCGGGATATATTTTTTTTCAATTTTAGCTTTTCTTCTTTCTCTCTCACTATGTCATTCATCCTCTTGTTCACATGTTTCTCCTTCTCTCTCCCTCTCTCTCTCTCTATCTCTCTGAGCATACTCCAATTCTCTTCCACTTCAGATGGCTCGCAATCCGAATCGGCGATGCTGAACTGGAATGCTTCAGGCCTTGTACCAGGCGAGTACTTAAAATAAATATAAACAAAAAAATTGCGATCCCTATTTCAGGTGCATCATGGTGAATGTCGATCCTGAGACTGGCGTTCGGGACGAGAGCCTCGCGACTACGAAGGGGCTTAAGACGTTAGATCTCGCTCTGAGTATCATTAATATTAATGAATTAAGAAAAGTCTATGGATTTATATAATTAACGATTTATGGTTATAAAAATTGCCATTTTGTGTTACATATCTTGGCGGGAAACAAAATTATTTTTTTAAAGCTTCCGATTGGCTCCCGAGGGCACGAAGATGGCCGAGATCTTCATGCAGAAGCCAATCTTCGGCGTGAAGGCGGGCCTCGTGCGCCCTGGCCACGTCCACGTCGGCCAGACCGTTTGGGCCAAGTACAAGCCGAGCGCATTCTGAAGATAAGATGAGCGCGAATTATAAAAAAAACCATCAATCATATCACAACGCTGCATATTCAGGAACATTACATATATGTTCTTATTTGTACCTACACAGTTACCTACAAGACTTGACTCATGAATGATCCGTATAAAGATATTATTTGCGATTGAAGTGAATCCTGACTGAATCCAAGTCTTATGATATGAATATTTTGGCTGTGACTGTTTGGGAAGTTTTTTTTTGTTATTTTGGAACATCCCTCAAAGCGGAAACATCAGCGACGGAAATGGCATATATATTCTAATGTGATCTCGTCCTTCACATCAGAATATGCGTCTCTATACAGGCTAACATATACATGAGACTATGGAGCGGAAGCAGATTTATAGTATTCATTTCGTGGGAAAGGTCATCAAAACTTCTTCCTTTTTAAATCATGCAAAATGTGATAACATTTTATCCTGAGCTTCCATCCAAGGTACGCGCATCAGCCGCCGAAATAACATTCGATTTTTGGCATTTTCATTTTAAGCTGCCGAGTGCGCACGAGCTTACTTTCCGCTCAAGGATCCGGCGAATTACTTATTCTAATGGCAAAGCCTTTCTTGCGACGGATTAACCGGAAGATGAGAGCGATAAATAATTAAAAAGAAGGAAAAAGTCGAGTGTTCGGAAGCTAGCAAAACAGTTGAGTCGGAAAGTAGAGTCGTTATCGATAAATTTATTTTATTTTCATTTTGTTTTTTAGCGTTCTCCTTCAGAATTTGCTTGTCGCAAGCATGAATCTCACAAGGATCTATTGTAATAATGAAAAGGATACTTTCTTCGCCGAATACTTTCTTCACTCTTCTCGTGAAGGGAGATGATTCTGATTGTCTTTCCACGTCACTTTGCATGCCCGACTCATTCGCACAAGGTTGACATCATTTATTTCTCTCAGTCAGACTCAGAGCCAATTTGGCATGGATAGGGATTTCGCTTTGGCGTCTGCCTTTGCAGGAGAGCACCACACGGCTTAGATGGCATTCGAGAACCAGAATCGGGGCATTTACAGATGATGAATCATTCAAAGACATCAGAAAAATCATTAATTACAACATGAGCGAGGTAGAGAAAGAAATGGCGGGGGTTTAAAACGGAGTTTTAAAATATCAATACATCAATCAATTAATTTCCTGGACGCTCTTCGATTGCCGGAAGAGACATCTGAGAAAGCAGCATTTCGGTGCTCCTTCGACGAGAAAGGAGCATTTTAGCAGGTGGCGGAGACGAGGCGCGGACTCCGGTCCATCGCCTCTTGAGTGGCCGATCTCTTCTGCCGTTTACCAGTGCCATGATGGCACTCGCTGAAGGCTGGCAGCATACGGTAGCACCGGAAGTGTCTGGCTCGGCGGCCGCAAAGACGACCTCTTCATCCTCGCGAACCGTGACGAGGGGCGATGCGATCTCGGCCGGGCAGCAACTTGAGGAGGGCGCGACGAAGCGGAGACGGTTCGAGAACACCGTGCAAGGTCCTGGAAAAAGTGAGACAAATAATTTTGGTGCCACTTGTTTACTGTACTTAATTAAAAACAATGTTTTAGAAAGAAATTTTTTTCATTCACATACTAATTGATTAATAAAAGGCTGATTAAGCAGAATGAAACTTAATAGCTGATGAGTAAAAACTTTGAAAAGTTGTTAATTGGTCAAATGGAATAATTTTTTTTAGAAAAAGTAAAATAAAATAATAAAAAATGAAATTTAAAAAAAAAACGTACGTGATAGAACTTGATCGATGATTGGCTGGTGTTCCTCGATGAGTTCTATGAGCTTCATGAACGCATTCGATGGCAGAGCAGGCGATTCTGGCATCTCTCTCAAGTCCGCTTGGTCTCGGATGGGGCTGACTAAGGAGGGATGGAACGAGTAGCTTCAGTGCCCCTTCTCTTGCCTCGCTCCTTATATAGCAGCCCCTCCTCGGCAGAGATCTCCGGAAAAGAGGGTGGAGCTTCCGGACTTGTAGGACTGCCTTCCGCTCTCTTTTCACCCCTTTCCTCAATCTACTTTCATTTATGCTTTCCAATCACTTCATCCATTAGTGCTCCTAGACCAAATCTAAGCCGGCTTTCTTTCCCAAAAATATTAGATTTGTGTTCTGAGCCGAGAGGTAAGTCACGAGCTGAGCCTGATTAGAGCTTTCAAATCAAAGACCCGACTTTTTGAACACATCTCGAAAGCGATATGATTCCATATTCAGAAGTCTGCATAGAATCATTTATACCTTTTACATAAACATTTATGTACATAGAATCACCTATCAATATTTTATAAATGCATTCGTGTAGCTACTGTAGTATTCTCAAAACTACTCTTTCAAATCCTTTTAGCTTTCTTGTAAAGTTTCAAAAAAAAAATTACTCGCAAGCTAATCGTAAGAAACAACGGAGAAAAATCAGTAGAGGTGCTTCTGATGTTTTACCTTCAAAACCAAAGGGTTTTTTCCACAAAATAAAAAAAGAGTTAGTTAATTCGGTAAAGTGAATAAGATTAGTATATATTTGTCTGTATGAACATGTTTCAGTTTGTCAACAAGCTTATTAAGCTAATTCTACTTAGTGCTAAGTGAGGGTGGAAAGCAGTAAATCGGGCTTAGGCTCTTTAATTCAACGGATAACGGTTTCTACTTTTGGCGGCTTCCGCTGGAAAATCTTTTTTTTTCGGTAATTTCAAAATCAAATCTCAGCAGAGACAGGAAGTGCGATCGAGGAGAGGTTTCAGATTATGCTCCCTAGAGCTCCTATTTTCCTAATATTTATGCAGTCTCTTCCTCTGAATCAGAAAATAAAAAGAATCAGGTTAGGTTTCTTTCCCTTTTTTCTACCTAAATCTGCCATTCGCAAATTTTCTTTAAATAATAATAAAAGATTTTACCTTGCCAATTTCCATCTTTTCACTTGGATTGTAAATGTTCACAATGGGTTCAAACAATTCCATTAGGTCGTCACGCTGAATAATGGAGGTGAACGAAAATGAAAAAAAAAGAAAACGAGTTCTCACAATTCTGAGTCTATTTTTGGAACGTATCAAGACAAAATTGTAGCTCGAGTTTCCTGTGGCATTCTTCTTGAGAACTCTCTTTTTCTCTTTCTCTGTCTATTTCTATTTCTCTGTCTATTTCTATTTCTCTCTTTCCATCTTTCTCTCTCTCTCCCTCTTTATCTCTCCCTTTCTCTCTCTCTCTCTCTCTCTCTCTCTCTCTCAGTCGTTAACGAGCAACATGAATGATTCCAAAACTAGTGTGATACATTCCATTTTTCTCTACTTTCGAACATCTGATGTCGTTTCCAGTTGCGATCCGCTGATCTTATTCTTGGCACGCGCCATTTCCGGTAAAATGTTCTTTTTTCTCGATACTAATTCATTGTCAAGGCTAACTTTTTTCCTTCATTTAGTTTTCCTTTCTCCTGAAAAAACACGTGTTTCAAGTGACTTCACTGGTGAAATTTCTGTATACAGAGTATATACTTTGTATACACAAAAGAATGCCACGTGTGCACGTGGATTCCATGTAAAATATGCCTTGTCCACGACAGTAGAATATATGCAGAGGAGAAGACGATTGAGCGAACAAAAGGTGTCGATGATTGCTGTCCAATCTATTCAAGGTGGAACAACGGGGCACAAGAGTTTGGTCAACAAAGAAATTCAATAAATAGTTTCATTAAAATGGGGAATACGCATAGATACATATGTATGCATGTGATTATATACAATGATACAGAGGAATGTCGACGAAATTGATAGGAAAGCATGGAAAGAAGAGAAGATGGTTGTTTGTTGTCTAGATTTGAAATGTTTTGTGGAATGTCGACAACGAGAGAGAGAGAGAGAAAAAAAATAAAAAAGTGGAGGAGAGAGAAAGAAAGAGAGAGAGAGAGAGAGAGAGAGAGAGAGAGAGAGATGAGCAGGCTGATTAACAATGAGTGGAAGCTTCGCTCACAATCAGAAGTAGATCTTTCACATGTTTGAGAGCGCAGAGAGCGGTGGCCATCAAGATCGTAGATCAAAAGTGAAATTTTGCAACAGAATCATTTTTCCCTCGTAATGTTACTTTCAGATTTCTCTTTGCGAGCAAAGTAGAAAAATTCCTGCAGAACTTTCCACTATAACTAAAAATATGATATTTCTATGCATTCGTAGTTAGGAATTCGTCACAAATTCGGAACACTCCAGGCTCACTCAGAGACTGGCGGAGAAAAGGGATGAAAAAGGTGTCAAGTGATAGAAAGTGAGGTTGTGGGGAGGGAGTGGAATAGAGAAAGAAAGAACAAAGCAGAGATAGCTCTCTAGACAAAGAGAGAGAGAGGGAGAGAGGGAGAGAGAAAGGATTAAAATAAGTGTATAATATGTCTGTGCTAATTCCGTCATGAACTTGCTGTGGTCTCCAACTAATTCACAGGTGATTAAATATGCCCATACATAATTAGGCCTTTGCGGCGCATTGGGCAACACTTATGATGTGAGTCACTAGAACCCTTGTCATTTAAACACCGGCAGCCTCCTTGTTGCCAGTGTCATTTCTTTTTTCTTTTTCAGCCTTAAAATTTCAAAATCAAAACGTCAGGCGCTTCCAAAGTTTCGATGTTATTGTTGCTTTGGTGAGCTGTTCTCCTTCCGTTCGAAGAAAGACTGATCATGCGCCACTTCCAAGTCATAACACCATTTCCTTTCTATCATCCACACTTTTTTTCTTCTCTCCAAAAATTCAATGCCTTATTCCTTTCCATCTTTTTCTCTGCTTCTTCATTTTTGCCGGTCCGTTTCTGGCTGTTTAATTGAGGAAGATGAATAGCACCGCGATATATTCTTTTTCATAATTGGAGCCTTGGCCATATGCATATGTTCATCTGTTCGTGACATGTACATATCTCTAGATTCGTGTGCCACTCATACATATAAGTAACTAACCTTTACCACGAACGAGAACACTCCCGGGAACGACGAATCTCTTGCCATTCGCCTCACTTCCGAATGTATCAGAAATTGGAGATAGGCGAATGACGCAAGCTGCGCTTTAGCATGTCACTTTCAGATTTAAAGAACAGCGTTCTCATATTTTCCATCCGGGACCCATAACTGGAGAGGCGGAATGCTAACCAGCCATTCGTAATATCTTCGCTTGACGAAAGTGACATTGCCTCTAGAGCTACTTTGGGGGCTTACGGCTGCTAGTTGCAGGAATGATATTAGTCCATTTACATCATTGCGCTATCCATCATTACGCAAAGAAATATGACAATAAATCCGTACTCAGCGAGCAATAATGCACTATTGTTTACGAAAAATAATAAATGATTGCTTTCCTGCACTGCTTTCGTTTGTTCACTTGAATTTTCGGCCCGCGTAATTCGAGTTGCTAGATTAATCGCCAGAAATACTACAGTGCACATGAACATATGAACAGTTAGATCACTGGATAGTTGAACGCTTACTGTTTGTATTTTTACCTAATCCCACTTTGTCGCGAATGTTCACTATTTCTGTAGCTCAATTTTAAGCTGTCTCTCTCTCTCGCTCTCTCCTTTCTCTCTCTCTCTCTCTTTCCCCCTCTCTCTCTCTCTCTTTCTCTCTGTATCTTCCTCATTTGTATGTCACAATGCGTAAGCCACTTTTCCGACTCCTTTCTGGATGATTCCAACCACTTGCCCGGCCCTCGAGAACTAGTGCAAACATGTAGTGGAAGAGCCAACCAGGGGAACTCACCTCGCATATCAGCCAAGACAGACAATTTCACCATTCTCCGGAAATGAGAGAGAGAGAGAGAGAGAGAGAGAGAGAGAGAGAGTAAGAGAGAAGCGGGGAACTCCCCCCATTTTCGCCATTACACGTAGTCTATCTACACAAGGGGAAGAATACCTCTATGCTCTCTCTCTCTCTCTCTCTCTCTCACTCTCCCTCTTTCCTAGTGTCTCTATCTATCAATCTCTCTCTTTCATTTTGTATCCGATCAGGGAAAGCATAATAAGATCATCGATATGATACTTGGAATTGCCTTGTGTATTCATGCATATTAATCAAGCAATTTCTCTCATCTCTGCACTCTCTCTCCCACTCACCTGATTCTAATACCAGTAATCCTTATTCCTCGCAATTCCAGCGTCTCCTTGTTATTCGAGGTCTTTGTAGCGTGAGAGAAAAGAGAAAGAGAGTGCGAGAGAGAGAGAGAGAGAATTAGAGAAGACCAGCAATAATGGGACAACCCCAACCGTGTGCTCCGCCCCTTTTCGCAACGCTAAGAGAATGGGGCTAAAGAGAGAGAGAGAGAGAGAGAGAGAGACGGAGCGAGAAGACCGCCTCAATATCACTCCATTGTGTGTGTGTTCTCCCACACAGTGCTGCTGCTTGTTCCAGCCTCTCTCGGCCAAAACTCCAATTTGAATTTCCCGCCCTCAACGCTGGCTCCTCACGCGAAGCCCTCGACGTCTTCCTTTGCCATGTCGCCGGCAACTGACACGGAGAGCTCCAACTTCTGCTCGCCTTCTTCTTCTCTCGCCCGCCGCCCTCTCCGACGCATTCACTCGCGGCAGCTTGGTCAGTGCATATCATTATTGTTGTTATAATAATAATAAAAATTATTATTATTATTATTATTATTATTATTATATATTATTATTATTATTATTATATATTATTATTATATATTACTATATTTTTTTATTCTTTCTTTGTTGTTTTTTTTAAATGACATTAATTCTTAGAAACAAAACATAAACAACCGCTTCCGGTGATTCATTTCCCGACATTTATTGCAGCGAATGTGTTGTTGTGAGTATCTCTCGCTGACAATCTCCTTCCTCATTCTTACTCACCAGTTTTTCTTCTCTTTCTCGCACATTGCATCATTGCGCCCCTTTGATTTAGTGCCGCTTTCTTTTCTCTCTTTCTCTTTCTACTCTCTCTCTGTCTCTGTCTCTCTCTGTCTCTGCCTCTCTCACTCTCTCCCCCTCTCACTCTCACTCTCACTCCCTCTCTCTCTCTCTCTGTTTACACGTATTTATGTGTGGATAGGTAGTAGATTCGTGACTCAGCTGCTCCATCTCACACGTGTTTCTCAGCAGCAGCAATCGGGGGCTGCTGCTCCCTTTCTCTCCTCCATTCACTGACTCATACTCTTTGGATCTTGCTTCCTTCTTCCTTAAAACAAGAGCAAAAGAGACCGAAATCCTCGCTGGCTGGCAACAGCTAAATTGACAGAGAGCACGGCTTCCCTTCCTTTCAGCTTCTTCTTCTTCTTCTCTTTTTCTTCGTCCCCAAACTGATCTCGGATGTCCTCGAATATCCTCTCTCTCCCACGCCCCGAACTATTCTCGGATTTCCTCACCGTGCGCCCCCTTCAATGTGGGAGAGAAGATTTTATTAGGCTTCAAAAACCTAGCCTAATTAAAAATAGCTTGGGACATTGGAAATAACTAAAAGCTGCCTACGCCTTCCCATATACATTTGTCTCCGACTTCTCGTCGAGAAACGAGCGGAGCGAACTCTAACGATAAGATGTTACTAGGGAGAAAGCAGTAGAATGCTCATTCAGGCGCATTGCACGAACCCCCGCATATCCATTCTCTTGCATTTACCGGTTGAGCGAACTCTTTCTCTCTTTCTCTCTTTCTCTCTTTCTCTCTTCTCTCTCTCTCTCTCTCTCTCTCTCTCTCTCTCTCTCTCTCTCTCTCTCTCTCTCTCTCTCTCTCTCTCTCTTTCTCTCTCTCTCTCTCTCTTTCTCTCTCTCTCTCTCTCTCTCTCTCTCTCTCTCTCTTTCTCTTTCTCTCTTTCTCTCTCTCTCTCTCTCATCTCGTTTCCGTCCTGCCTCAAAATCCTTTTGTCCCCAACCTCTTTTGCCATTTCTGACTAGTCTGAGCACGTTTCAACTTGTTTCCTCCTTCTTCGTTTTGCTTTTAACGACACCCGGAAAAGCGCGCACTGATTAACTGATAAGACGTCCCGACCCACCCGGGTTCTGTTGAAGAACGCGTTTAATCCCCCTTCTAGGAATTCAGCCACACGTCAATATTGGACAGGAACAAAGTGTATCCATTCCCACTTTCGGTCTTCCACGAATTGGGAACGTCCTCCGGTAGCTTCTCCTCCATCTTTGCACTTCTGGGTTGGAAAGAGAGAGGGAAGGCTGCACAAAAAAAGAGGCCCCTAGGGCTGGCTGCCACGGGAGCGTTCTTTATTCCAGATATACGAAAGAGAGAGAGAGAGAGAGCGAGCGAGCGAGAGAAAGAGAAGGGTTTAACAAGATTTTTGTGTGTGGCCGCTCGGATTGCCCGGCAACGAACCAGGAGTGCATTTCGCTGGCCCTTTTTCACTGCGGCGGGCACACTCGAAAGTGCTAACAATAGGACGAAGAGAGTGAGAGAGGATTAAAAGTGACAGAAACTGGGAGAGAGAGAGGAAGAAGGAGAGAAAGGGACAGGAGAGAGAGAGAGAGACAGAGAGAGAGAGAGGGAGAGCGAGACAACCAGACAGTGCAAATGAACTAGGACTGCGTTACGTCAGTTGTATCTTCAGCCTCAACTTCTCTCATATATTTATTGCCACGTGCGTCTCGCTGTCTCTCTCTAGATGCTTTCATTGTTATCTTCTGCTTTTTCTGCCTCTCTCGCTCTCTTACTCTCCCTCTCGCTCTCTTTCTCTCTTTCTCTCTCTCTTTATCTCGCTCTCTTTCCTGTTGTGCTGCTTCTCTGACGTAGTGATCTAACCTGTCAAAGGTGTTGCTCTAAACATCAACTCAAGGTTAGGGTCACGCGGCAATCTGGATGCTGAGAGAAGAAGAGCACTGAAGTGGTCGATGTTCTTTCAATTCTATTCTTTACCTTCTTGTCTCTTTCTCTCACTCTCTCCCTCCCTCTCACTCTCTCGCTATCCCTCTCTTTATTCCATTCTCATCTTGTCTTCCTCTTCAGCAGTCATGAGTTGGCATCGAACCATGTTCTTGAGAGAGAAAAAAATCAGAGAAAGAGGCAGCGAAAGAAAAGGGAAAGAGAAGCTCTAGTGAATTGGATTGCATGGCTTGTCACTAGGCATTAGATCAAAAAGTGCTCCGTTAGTTTGAAGGATCTCAGCTGATAGGTAAAGATAGAGGAAGAGAATGAAAATGAAAATAAACTAGGAGAGGGCTAGAGTTTTCGAAGAGTGTGAAGAGAGGGAAAGGGAAGAGAGAGAAAAGAAATAAGCGGACAGAGAGAAAGAGTGAGAGAGAGAGAACGGGAAGAGCAAAGATGGAAGAGGAATTAGGCAATGGTTTCAGTGGAAGTTTCTTTTCTACTTGACAGATGGAAGTCACACTAAGAAAGGGAGGAAGAGTTAAGAGGCTAATGGGATGAAGAGGGGACTCATTGTGCAGTTGGGACTCGGAGTATACATCATTCTATGATAGAGGGCGAGAATGAGAGAGTGAGAGAGACAGAGAGAGGGAAATGAGAGGGAGAGAGAGTCAGTGTGAGAGAGAGATAGAAAAGAGAACAGAGACAAATTGGTCTGATGAAAGCGAAAAAGTGCGCCATTCTTGCAGCGAACACGATACATGCATAATTTATGAGCCGTGTAAGGGCAAAGAGTTCACGAATTGATCCTTGGCTGAACGGCCATTGGAACCACGCGAGAATTCTCTTGATGAAGGCAAAAAGAATGGACCGGTTGGACTTGAAGGAAAAGGGAGAGAAAGAGATAGAGAGAGAGAGAGAGAGAGTTTGGAGAGAAAGAGATGGAGAGAGAGAGATTGGAGAGAAAGAGATGGAGAGAGAGAGATTGGAGAGAAAGAGATGGAGAGAGAGAGATTGGAGAGAAAGAGATGAGAAAGAAAGAGATGATGAAAGAATGGCAAGATAAGACATGCAACAATAACGTGGGCGTTCAATTAGATATTTCTTGTGAATATATAGCAACGCCTGCGGCCATCCTTCACGTCATTCTATATTTTCTCTCTCTTATTGAACGTCTTCTACATTTTTTCATAACTTCAATGTTCTCCCTCTCTCACTCCTTCCCTAAGTCTCTACTCTTCCCTGTCTCAATTTCTCTCTCTTTCTCTCTCTTTCTCTCTCCCTCTCTCCCTCTCTTTCTTTCTCCCTCTACACTCGTAACCACTCGTGCATGGCCATTTCTTTTTACATCTGGGTGCATTCTCTCTAGAACTGACCGAACTAGCCCTAATCTCATTTGTTGTCGCGCGTGTAGCAGAGAGAGAGAGAGGGTGCAGATTTGGTTGAGCGACGAAGAGAAAAGGTCGCGACGCTCCCTCCACGCCTTTGCATGAAAAGAAGGCATATTTGCAAAATAATTAATAATAATAAAATGTTATAAACCAATTATAATTTTAAATAACTCTTGATTCAAAATATATATTTTTTTAAACGTTAATTTTTTGCAGACTCGTTGCCTTCCTCCTCGATGACCTCTCCTCCCCGTCGCCGTCTCTCGTCTCCCTCGTGCTCACTCGACTCCCCGCCACTGCCCACGGTGCACGAGGACGAAGTTCTCGAGTCCTCCTTCGCTTCTACCGTCATTCCTGAGCTCCCGGCTACCGTACCCCGCGCATTCGCGTCGAGACCCGAGGCCAATAGCAACCGCCGCCGCCCCCTGGCCGCCACGTCTCGCTCGCCCTCTCCGCCACCCGCGCTCTCTCTCGGCCGCCGCAACAAGAAGGCCATCATCTCGCGGCCATCTCTCTCGGCCATTGACGAGTCCGAACTCAAGGAGAACTAAATAGTGTGGCCGACCACGCGTGGACACCAAAAGATATTGCTCGATTTACTTCAACATTCAGCATCATTATCACCATCAAAAGCTCAGAGCTGTCTCTCTCTCTCTTTGTTTTTCGAGAAATTCTCGACTCCTTCCCCTTTCTCTGCTGTCTATTTACCATGGTACCAAGCTGTTTGAGCACCGGTTTAGAACAATGCCGAAAGCAACTTTTTGCTCATAGACTCGTTCGGATAGAGAGAAGAAAAGAGTAACTTTGAACCTGTATTTCGTGTGTCGTTGTAGTCATCTTACTGTGCCTCTAACATGTCTGTTCATTCTTTCTTGCTCATTTTTGAGCTTCTCGAGGTCTTTAAAAAAGCTAGCCCAGCGTACTCTTTCTTTCCAATTGCACAACTCCGCTCTTACGTCCTTCTTTTACCGGGGTTCCCTCCTCATCGAGTTCACACCAAAAGTGCTGCTCGTAAACGTTGTCTCGATTGATACATATATGAAAGTGCAAGAAGTAAAGTACTGGTCTGGAGTGTTTTTTTCTCCTTATTATTCGCCATCCACTCTCCGGCTGAAATTGAATGTTAAAGTATTCGAGAAAACAAGTTAGATACTCTTGATGCGTTCATCAAATAAGTAGTCGTTGTCGCCTTGTCTTCCTTTCACTGTGTACGATTGCCAACAAAGTGTATCCTCACGTGTTTCCAACTTCTTTAATCGGCCTTTCTTTTGTTCTTATTCACTGACGTTCTTCACATGTTCTTCATAATATTTCTTTCCTACACAATTGTACGTACTTCCGGTGTTTCCTCGCTGGTCGATTTTCGCATTGTAATACAGTATACATTGCGCAGTTAGTGTACTTATTCGCTTATGCCGGTCTATTAAATCATTCATCTTCTTTATCACAATCTTTTTCCACATATAATACACATTGAAATATAAATAATGAAATGCTCGAGGAGGAAAATTAGGGCATTTTCGACTAACACAAAACAGATATAGCTTCAAGTTTCTTATAGCAAGAGAGCCAACCGCATACGAAGCATACACGTTTAGATGAATGGCAACTGAGTGTCTTAGAATGGCTTTTAAAATAAAAGAAGGGAAAGATGTTTTATGGTGACGAAAAAAGGTGGCATACATTGGGTGAAAGGGAACGAGCAAGTCATATTTGTACATGGGAGATAAAGAGAAGCTGACTAGAGAAAGAGAAACACAAAGATCACCGAGGTATCACAAATGTCACACGGAGAGAGAACCGTCTGAGGCAGAGGGAGAAAGAAGGAAAGAAGAACGATGGTCACGAGACAACGAGAATTCGAGTTGATTTCTTCTTCGTCTTCAATGTGCTAATTACCTATTTCTAAGACAAGATGCACACACTGAGAAGTGGATGGCAGACGCTTCGAGGGATAATTAAACCGGTTTAGAGAGAGAGAGAGAGAGAAGAGGCAACCAGAGAGGGAGAGAGGGTTAGATTGTGAGAGAAAAGCCGCGTGGCAGCAATCAGCCGTTATCAGCCGCATGATGTGGGGAAAGGTGGTCAGGGAGAGAGAGAGAGAGAGAGAGAGAGAGGGAGAGAGAGAGAGAGAAGGAAAGAGTCTATAATAGAGAAGCTAGAACAATTGCGACAGAGCTAAGGAAAGGATCCTGAAAAGAAAGGGCATAGCCAGGCTGTCTCCTGTATTTTCGAATTGGAGCACTATCAGAGGGCGAAGTAGGTAGACAGCGAGGGAGGATGATGAGAGGGAGGGAGAGAGAGAGAGAAGTCAAGAGAGTGGTGACAAGGGAGATAGTGATGGAGAGGGAGTGCGAAACAGTGTAAAGAGGAAAGAGTGATTGAGAGAAAGAGAGAGTGAGTGAGAGAAAGAGAGAGAGAGAGTAATATACTAACGGTAAGCAGATAAGAGAAGCTTGCTACGCGCCACAGTGGCGCCACGACATGGACTCACTCTTTGCACTCGGATAATGTCAGAGAAGAGAGAGAGTGAGAGAGAGAGAGAAAGTGAGAGAGAGAGAGTAAGATGAGAGACGCAGACAAGTCAGACGACACCTGACAGTCTACTGTTGTGTGCTGTGCATGCATGCGAATATGTATACAAGAAGGTGGGAGATAACGCGAGGCAGAGGCAATTCTCGCTCTCTGTCTCTCTCACAATGCGCGTGACTTGCTTTGTATACTGTGCGCATTACTAACAGAGTGATATATACTGATAGTGAGAGAGAGAGAAACAGAGAGAGAGAGGGGAGAGAGAGAGAAAGAAAGCGACTACTGGACACAGAATACGGATCAGTCACAGATGGAAACTGGAAACGAGAAAAGAGCAACAATTTGAAAGGAGACAGTCAGAAGAAATGAAGAATAGGAACAGTTGGCATGCAGAAATTACGGCAAATTAACGGCAAATTCATTCAGTAATGTAAATGACGGGCAAATATGCCTAAATAAGAGTGCCTAAATATTGCCAGTGTAATTAATTGGTTAGAAAGCACAAAGATTGCGGGCGAAGAGAGCTTGCTTATCAGTCAGAGGAAAGCGAAGAGAGAGAGAGGGTGAGAGAGAGAGAAAGAGAAATAAGAAGTAAAGGGGAGAGAGAGAAGGAGGGAGAGGGAGGGAGAGAGAGAAAGAGTGAGAATCAGAGAAAATACACAACCAATGGGACAAAGCAGTAAATTGCGAGTAAACAAAGTGTTCGAATATTGGGTGAAGAAGCGAGACTACCGAAACTGCGTGATCATCAATCACTTTCTAAGAAAGCGATGATCGAGAGAGAGAGAGAGAGAGAGGAGAGGGAGAGACACAGAGAGTGTACACAGAGAAGTAATAGAAAATGAGAAAGAGTAATATGAAGAAAAGTGACAATGCTGGGCATGCGAATGTGTAGAGTTGCGCGTTGTTAACATGCATACCTACATAATCATGGCGAGTGGCTTGACGAAGGGATTTGGGAACAAGTTATTTGATCCCTCACTAATCATACGTGATTTGATCCCTCACTAATCATACGTACATAATCCCGACTACTGTGATCACGACAACAATAAAGTAACCGAAAACAACAACCATAACAATATTTAGAGATGATAGGAAAGTATGAGTTATCTATGTAATTCCGAGTGGGGCTCACGTGAGTTGTGGAAGGAGTAGTGTGCATTGAAACACAATTGTGTGTTTGTGTGTTTGTTTGGATGTGTATTTATGTGTGTGGGCGTCTTTGTGCAACCAGAGTCATGCACAAGCAGACCTTGCTGCTGCCACATTCATTACAACTCACGCTTCCGTGTTCTTTGAGGGATGAGACGGAGGGGGTGAAAAGGAGGAAGGGAAAGGATAGGTTTGCTCCCCCCACTCTTGTTCAATGGGGATGTAAGGATGGGGGTGGCGAAGAGCGGAAAATGCGGGTGAAGGAAGTAGAATGGTTGCTGGAACTCTAGCTGATTCACTGATAGAATCAACATTAGATATGTGGCATCTTTAGCCACACACATTTCCGGCTGGACTCGTTAAGCTCTCGGAATTTTTAGGACTTGTTAGACAAAATGTGTTTTTCTATTCGGCGAATTGAGGATTAGGGAACTTGGAGCGGAAGTGAAATTATTGTGGTTGGAGATTGATAAGGCTTGGCAACGCTTTTTTTAGAATTGGGATTGACAACCTGGTAAAGGTGCGTCGGTGGTGATAAGATTTGGTGAGGCAGTAGGAAGGCGAGAGAGTGTTAGAGAGTCAGAGAATGAGAGAGAGAGACGACCACTCCAGTAATCTTCTGTCACCGGAAATGACGCGTTTGCCCTAGAAGCGAACGATGATTTCGCCTGCTGTTGAGCTGTCGGTCGATGCCTGGGAAAGAAAAGAACACACCAAATATGCTGCTACACAACAAATGCTGACTGGATGTATCCAAAATGTCACAACGATCAGGTTTCTCGGTGAGGAGTGAAGAGAGGGTGCAAGGTACAAAGTGTTATTTGTTACTATTACGAGAAAGTGTTGTTGTTATCACACACGCATATTGACTACATTTTCATTTCGATGACGTAAATAGAAATTCTCTCTCCTCTGCCTCGCTCCATGATTTCGCTGTCACGCTTTTGATCTCTCTCCCTTTCTCTCTCCCTTTCACTTTATTTTTCTATCACTTTCTCTCCCTCGTGTTTTTCGTAAACAAATGTACATAGCGAGTTTGCTCCGTCTTATGCATTTTCCAGTACTGTTACGAAGACAGGACAGGGACAGAAGACAGGACGAATAAGGGAAAAGATGCGCATGCGTTGAGGTTGAAGCAATATGAATAATCAAAGAGTAGCAGATCAAGAAAAAACAGGCAAGTTATTCAAGCGGCAAAATCATTATTGTAAATCAATAAAGAATATTATTCTTGTAGAAACACACTGAAATCAGGAGGCGAGGGGACGAAGAAAAAAAGATTCGCTGGAGAGAAGAGCCTGGCACTGCCCGGTACCGTACATCCGGAGGCAAGGTTGATGTGCATGCTGATCGTTTCAAGAGCCGCCCTCGTTTTGGCGGGAAATTTAAATATGCCGCCAGTAGATCTAATGCAACTTCGGACGCCGCCGCTGAAACGGATTACGCTCCGTGGCGACATGCGGAGTATGGTAGTGTATCATATTTTTTGCGGTTAGACATTTAATTAGTGGAAAAAAGTTTGCACAATTTATTTTTGGCACTTTGCCAGGAAAGTGAATCACACGCACATCACACATTCACACACACACAAAATGTGATTATTTCATTCCCTGCCATTGGAGTGCGACCGGGCAAGGAATCCGGGGGGAAAAGAGAGAAGAGAATAGAAAGAGGTGGAAACAAACATAAGAATAGAAAGAAAGACGGAAGAAAATTAAAAAGGGGACAAGCAACAAAAAAACAAGAGTGAAACCGTTCGAGTGAACCATTCTTTGAGGAATAGAGAGAATAATATTGGGCGAATAGAAAGAAAGCAAGAAGAACAACCAAGTGAGCAAGTGAGGAGAAGAAAATGATAACTTGAAACAACATCGAGAAAGTAGCACAGTCAGAGAGGAGGTACCCGTAGCGAGAAAGAGGCGGCTCTCCGAAATAGTACACATATAAAGGAGGCAGAGAGAGAAAAAAACGAAGAAGAAAAATAAGAGTAGAACATAGAGAGAGAGTTCACACTCGCACAACCATTCACCGGGGGCAATTGCACATTGGAAATGATGCTTAAAGCACTGTCATAAAAGCTTGAGGATAGAGAGAGATAGAGGAAACAGCCGTTGAATGCCCGGGAACAAGGGGAAATGAAAGCAATATAGTACATATACAAAATATAGAGCAATATCTGGAATGAAAGCCTAAGTGGTCTAGGAAGCTTTGGCCTTGGGGGTTGCTAGTCTCTCTTATTATACCTGATTCTCGATGCGCCTGCGGCGGACCGGCTCTCCGTCGCCATTTATGCGCGTGCCGGCGTACGGAGACGGTTGGCCGCCCGGGATGCCGACGGACACCTCCTCTACCTCGTGAATCTCTTCGACATTCACCATCAGTTGATGGATGCGCGAGTTGCGCGAGTGGCTGCCCGACGACATGGTGGAGGGGCGCGTCGTGGTCGAGGGCCGCGAGATCGTCGTGCTCGACTGCCTCCGTGGCCGCCGCACTGACGACGCCGTCGACGAGGACAGCGGCTAAAGGAGAGCATGAGAAGAAGGGGTGCGGCACGAAGAGAGACGAGAGAAGCGTGTGAGTGAGAGTGAGGAAGGAGAAGAGGGAGAGGAAGAAGATTGGCAAGAAGCGCACGATATAGAAGGGTCTAGCTGGAGAAACTCAAGCATACGATATGTGGTACTATTTTAATTTTACAAAAAAATGTTTAAAATAAAATTTTCTAAAAGATAAAATAAAATCAAAAAATAAATAATTGAAATAGCGCACCGTGGACATGGCCGTGATGGTCGAGTCGGTGGGGGTCGCGGGGTACAGCTCGAGGGAGGGCGGCATCGAAGTGAGCAGCTGCACCGGCTGCTCCGACTCCACGATGGGCGCGAGCGCGAGGGGGCGCGACGTGGCCACGGCGCCCGCCGGATACGCCGCCGGCTCCGCGGCCGATGGGCGGGCGCTGGGATTTTTGGCATTGTTTATTTATGTATTTTAAATGCTGATAAATACATGGTTATTTGTTTATTTCTTTTCTACTATTGCACATGCACATCTATGTATTACAATTCATGTGTATCTTTCCTGATTGTTTCATTGTTACTTTTTCAGTTTGATTGATATGGGACTTCAAGCGAAGAACGGAAAAAACGGCTGACTCACCCCTGACTCTGCGCGCGAATGTCGCTGACGTTCTTGAAGAGGCGGCCTTTCGTGATGAGGTCTCCGAAGCCCTGAGAAGAGAGTTGTCTATTGTACATGTTTGGATACAAGGGTGCCCTCATGGTCAGATACAAAGTATCGATCGATACATTTATCGATTGATACATTGTATCGCCGATCAATAACTCAATGGAGTGCCAGTCAACAATCCAGTAATCAAATAACGCGATTAGAGTGACCTGGGTATGCGAGAAGGCGTAGCCAGAGCGGAGCGAGCCGCGCGCGCTTCGCCTCGTTTGGCCCGTTCGCTTGAAGGCGCTCCTGAATGACAGCAAAGAAATTTGCATAAATTAAAAAAAATATATTTTTTTAATCTATAATTTATATCTGATCTATTTCACTGTTCAAGATTAAAAAACATTTCAGATTGCTTGTCTTCTACATTCATTCATAGGTGGACGATTATGTATAAATTTGTTTGAAATAATTGCCCCATGACCAAATTGGACGACTGGCTGTTCGGTCGCCCTAAGCTGGGCCATGCTATTTTAGGTGCCATGTCGCTTAAAAATGCTCCATAATCCTCGGAAGCGCCCTCGTGACGGAAAGTGAGACTAAGAGGAGAAAAAGAGAAAGAAGAGTGACATGAGAGAATGAGACAGAGTGAGAGAGTGAGAGAGAGAAAGAGAAAACCATGAAGACATAAAATAGAAAGAAAGAGAGAGAGAGAGAGAGAGAGAGAGAGAGAGAGAGGTAAAAAAAACACTGGCTTATGTTCTTCGCAAATCTTTGAAGTACTCGGAGCGGTGGAAAGGGGCATAAAATGAGTTTAGCGTTCTGTGTGGACGTGGGATTACCCATTTTGACAGTGAAAGGAGAGGGAAAATAATGGAGAAGACAAAAAGGGAAAGAAGCAGGGACAGAAAGAAAGGCAGAAAAGTGGAGGAAGAGAGACAGAGATCGAAATAGGGATGCAAAGGGGAGAGGAGAGGAGAGTGAGGGAGGGAGAGAAAGACAGAGAGAGATGGAGAGAGTGAGTAAACGTTAATGGTAAGCAGCTATTTGGCCAGGTCAAAGAATCAAACGATGCGACGACTACTACTTTATTGGTTGCGGCTCTTGAATAACGATGTCTGCAATGGGGGAAGGAACGGGTGAAGGGTATGTAGGTCGCAAAAATGGCCATACATGATGTCATCTTAATCGAATAAAAAAAATGTAATGGAGTTTATCGAGAGCGCCTTGCAAACAGTGCATGATGAAAAATGTTTAATATCTGAATTATTAATCAAAATATAAAATAAACTATGAAAATAAAGAGTACGCACTTGACAGGCACGACGGTGTCGCCGCGTCGGGAGGCACGCGGCAGATGGCCTCTCACGCGAAGTTTGTCTGCGAGCGTCGGGTGCGTGTCGAACCAGAAGAAACGATTCAGCAGCACGGGAAGCAGAAGAACCATGCAGATCTCAATTATATATTATTATTCTTTAAAGGAGCTATCCGAGTCATCACTTCTATGGCTTTCTTTTAAGCTGCTCCATACATGTCAAGTCATTTGATTCTGAGTAATACGTAAAAGATGCTTGAAAGGCGCATAGATGGCCGTACCAGGAGAATGGAGAACCAGAAGTGAGGGAGACGCATGGCGCGAAGCACAACTCCGTACGACGGAGACGAGCCAGTCTTTACGAGCACTGATGCCGGCAGGGCTAGAAAAACGAAGCCTTTCACATGTATGTATGTGTAGCTACATACACATGTATGTGCATATAAGGTTTTTTTAATTCAAAAACATCAACTCTCGATTTCTAAACGTGCAGGCCTTAAAGCGAACGTTTGATTTGCATTGGCTTAATTCCTCTAGAATGTCGTTGGAGGGTCACTGATCAAGTCAATACCTCTGTAAAATTATTCGAAAGCTCACGCCTATAGAGCATACTCGCTTTTTCTCTCTGCCTTGTCAATATTGTTCTACCTTCCGTGGTCATTCTTACAAGCTACATAGCACTTACCCTCTCCGCTCCTCCCTCCGATCACGGATATTGTGTTAAACACCTCTGGAACTCTGTACTATAAAATTATGACTCCTCAAATCCTTTCTCTTTATTACGCAAGTATTGTACCCACGTTGTAACTCAGCAAAAGATCTCTTGATCTATACCTCTCATGATCACATTGTTTTTCTCACCTTTTCCTCTCTTTTCTTTATAAAAAATTATTTCTTCATTATATTGCCTGACCAAAGTTCCCATCGGTTCCTGTCATAAAGGGATTGAATGAATTGAAATTGAATTGAATTGCGCAAGCACTGTCGATTGATGAGTTAATTGGACATTCAAACAAAGAGAAAAAAGTCAGAAAAAACATACCTTCAAAGTAGACAAAGCACACGAGGAGGTACAGGATGATTGAGCCCCAAATCACAAAATGGTTGATACTCGTCCATATGAAGTATCTATTGCAATCTGAAAGAAAGGAATGGTATATATGTTTAAAAAAGATTACATGAACAATAATTATGAAGCAATTAAAATGCTACCTGTCCCGTAACAACGATAACTAGCGCGGTAAAGCATGTAAATGCGAGGACAGAGTAGTCGTCAACGGTCCTTCCAGAAATGTCATACTAAAGAAAAATTCTACTTATATAATTTCCAAACAAATTAATATTCCATAATCATTGTTGATTAGGTTCTCATATGATGTCCAAGAAAATTGATCTCTGCTCTGCACGAACCTCCAGATTGAGAGCGCCATACGGAACGAAAAAGATTACCAGCGAGCTGCAACAATTAAATTATATGTAGCAGGAAGGTTTTTTAAATATAAAGTTAATGGACAATTTAAAGAAACTCACGAGAACATTCCGTGTAAGACCGAGTAGATGAAAATGCGCATATTGAAGAAGAGATTATACTGCCCGGGCTTGTACAATTTAGGAAACCTAAAAGGCCGAGAGTGTTAGAAAGTGACGAAAACTAGAGAGTGAAGGAAATAGAGAGAGAGAGAGAGTGAAAGATGAGATAGGAGAAGAAGAGGAATAGAGAGAGAGAGAGAGTGTGAAGGGTAAGAATACCTTAGACTGTACTCACTTCAGCATCAACATCTTGGTCGAGTGCACCGAGAAGCGATGACAGTCAAAGCAGTGAAGAAAGAGATGTAGCAGTCATGAGTGTCGTGTCAAATACGGTCTAATAATGGAAACTTGTAAATCAATATAATTTTTTAAAATAAATATTGTAAACAGCGCGGAATATCACTTTAAAAATTATACCTATTTATCATTATACTAATAATGTAAATAACAAAAAAAATTAATTACCTTGCAGAATATCCGCAGAAGAAGGAGAACCAAAAGTGAGTGAGTGTGAAGGAAAAGTTCTTGTAGAAGAAGTAGCGCAGAAACTTGCACATCCGGAAGTAGGACCTTGGGAGGGAAAAGGAACAATTTCCAAGATGTGAAGAGTATTAAACAAGATCATTTATATTTTGTTTTAATTAAAATGAAATTTGTTTAATTCGCTTTTTTCACCATCTGCCATGCACGAGAAGCAGCCGCTCGAGATACTTGAATTGACCGATCGAGTAGTCTGAAGAGAGGACCGCTTGCATCCCTTCTTGGCCTGAAATGAAGATGGAGGTCAAATTGTTCCCCCAATTTCTAATCTGCTCTGCACAGATCTATGAAAAAAAAATCATTATTTCAAAATGGCGGGAATTAAAAAAAAACATATTTGTAGTATGCCTCACCCGAGATGCCGACGCCGATGTGAGCCGTCTTGATCATGCTGACGTCATTGGCGCCATCTCCGATCGACAACGTCACTGCCTTCTTGTTCCGCTTCACGAGGTCAACCACCTAAGAATAGGGAGATTCAATTATCACAGCAAGAAATATTTAAAAGTATTCTAAATTTTTGGCCTTTTTACTGCAGTTATTAATCTTTACAACTCTTCAGCACTGATTGTGAGCAATTTGGAGAAGATGAAAAACAATGAATTAACTACCTGCGCCTTCTGAAGTGGCGTGACTCGGCAGCAAATGACAGCCTGCAAGTATGCCAAACGTTTCTCCAGGAATATTCTAGTATCGTTCAGTTAAAATGGTTCTTTATAAATTTAAAATGCTGTAAATAGTAATGAATTACCTGGCACATGCAAGCAATCTCGAGGAAAGTTCGCTCAAGCCTTTTCGTCAGTGCAAATCTGCAAATTATGTATTCCATCTTCTTCGTTTTCTTCTTTTTAAATTTAACGCCATAATGGTCAATCTAAGAAAAAAAAGTTCGTATAGTTATATTCAGAAAAAGCATTTAGGGCTATGTATGAAGTTACAACATATCATATATATATATATATATATATATATATATATATATACATTTTAGATTATGACCGCTACAAACCCGAGTGAATCTCCGTTGATGACGAGCGCGACGCCGTCTCCATCGCCCGTGTCGATCGGACTCGGCTCGCCAGCTTCGATGAATCCTGATAAAATTATTTATTTTATATCATAAACTACATACATATATATATACAAACCTTTCAAATTCAGGACAATTTCTAAACGAATAGAGACTTCCTAATTGATTACTAAATGCCGTTACCGTAATCCGGCGTGGACGTCTCGGTGTACTCGACGCTGTGTTCGGGTGCGCCGTGAATGGTCATGATGTCGACGCCGTTGCTGCTGGCCGTCGTTGGCGCTGGCGTCTTCTGCTCTGGCGACGTAGGCCCCTATAATTTTTAATTTTAATTCTAAAAAAAAGAAGAAGAAAAAAACAGAAAGATATAATTGAGCGGGACTCTATAACCCGTTAACTTGCGGGAGACACAAAATAACTCAAACAACTGTATGTACACATATACCACCGACACATGTGCTTTCCTCTTTCAAACAAGAATAGATGCATGCCCTTGCCCCCCCCCCCCTCCAAACCAGCCTACTTCTCATGGCCACTTTAACAGAACCAAGATAAACGCGGAATATGCAACCCAGTGACAGCGAGAGGAGGAGATTCGTGGAGAAATCGAGGAGGAAAAAATAGCAAGAACCAATTCTAGCTTCCGATAGCAGCGGCCAAATCAAAGTATCGCAAAACAAAAGTGAAAGTGCGGGCATGCGTAGCATTCACTGATCGCCCAGGCTTCTTCTTTTTCCCTTCCACTAACGGTGCGCGATAATCGCTTTATAGTCTCCGAAATGTAGTGTTCCGCTGGAATCATTGCGCACAATTCCGAGGCTTGGAGACGCTGTTGAATATCGATTGGGAATATTGATTGATTCGTGATCTACCATTTTATACTTAATTTTTTGAAGTCTATATCTCCGTTTCTTGTCAGCTAAGACCCTAAGCCATTTCTGTATAAAGATACATACATACATAGAAAATGAATAAAAATGACGATGACGATAAGTCACTGACTCCTTTGAGAAGCGCCGTGAAGAGCCGCTTCGTGTCTTTCAATTGCACCTGAAATTTTGGAGCCATTCGTGTAGAAATTGTGATTTATGCTCGTTAGAAACATCGATCATCGTACTACGGTAGCACATAAAATTGCCAATCCATCAGTTCTCTCACCTCGACTTCGACCTCGGTCTGCCCGTCCACCACCATGATCTGGCGCATCTCTTCCGTCAGCAGATTGCACGAGTATGCAATGTTGATGGCAGTTTCCTGAGAATGAAACTCTAGCCTATTTATATATGTTTATCATTAAGATTTCATCTTTAAAAAATTGCTGGCATTTAAAATTTCCTATCTATGTACATATATAGATGTTTTTTTGTAAATAAAAATAAAGGAAAAAAATCTAAAAAGTGACCGTTTTGTCGCCGGTGAGTACCCAGACTTTGATGTTTGCTTGCGCGAGCCGTGCAATCGTCTCTGGCACGCCGTCCTGCAGCTTGTCCTCGATCGCTGTCGCGCCAATCAATTGTAGATCTGGCGCAATTTATTAATTGATTAATTAATTAATTAATTATCGATTCATTTTTGAATAAAAAACATTTCGACTTCATCAATTGAGGCATTGTTTTAAGAAAAATTTACAACAAAATAATTAAATAAAGTAACCATATTAAACGCTTTAGAATTCAAAGCTATAGTGTCAATTAAAGACGATTGCTAACCCTTCTCAATCTCCTCATAGAGCGCATCCAGACTCTCATCGCGGTTGACGAGAGTCGCGGCAGCTGTTTGCTGGCGATTCTGAACACGACGACTTCATACTTATGCTCTGCTCGTTTGTCGAGTCATTTTAAGGATTATCAAACTAAAGGAAACCAATTACATATCCAAAACATTACAAATAAAAAAAGGACCATCCAATCTGCAAAGTAGTCTTCGTCGATGTCCTTATATGCGAGGCAGAGGGTTCGTAGGCCAATCTGGAATATAAACAGGAATTGTAACGCGGCAATAGAAGCAAAGCGAAATAAACACAACAATATCTAAGGATGTGATCAAAGAGAAATTGACAAAGTGAGAGAGAGAGAGAAAGAGAGAATAAGGAAGATATAAAACTTTGGTAAGAAAACGAATGTACTCGTGCAAACTCGTCGAGATGGTGAGTGGTGGAATCTCGGAGCAACGGAGACGTCCTCTGATGAAGTCTGAATTGCTACTCTTGCGAGGAAAACAATTATGGAAAGCAATTGTATTCGTGTTTCAAAGATTATAAGCAAAAATAAAATAAATTTAAAAAAAACATAATGACCTCTCCATAATCTTCATGTCAGCGCCCTTGCAGTAGAGGCGAATCGCACCACTGTCAGGGCTGCGCATCACCACCGACATTCTCTTGCGGTCGTTGTTGAAGTCGAGGATACAGAGAAGCTCGTAGGTCTGCAGGCACATTTTGTGTGTGTGTTTTTTTCAAGTGTAAATTTTATGTCAAATAAAAAAAAATTGCTTTCGTTATAAAAGTTCGAAAATGTCGAAAATAATCACAAGGTTTTTTTTTCATATTTAACTTTCGCGCCAACCACGTCTCGTCCATCGACTACGATGGTAACGGAAGTCGGCGTCCGCGAGCGGAAGACGAAGCCAAAGTTGCGCGCTGCTGACGTCAGCGCAGCTTCATCCGGAGATTGGGCCTGAAAAGAGAGAGAAGAGAGAGAGAGAGAGAGAGGGCGAAGAGGAGAGAGAGAGAGAGCGAAAACGAAAGCGAGAGAGAGAGATAGAGAGAGAAAGAGGGCGAAGAAGATATAAAGTCAGCGAGAGCGAAAGTGAGAGAGAGAGGGAGAAGGAGAGGGAGAAAGAGCGGGAAGGAGGGAGAGAAGCAGAGAGAGAGAGAAAGAGTGAGAGAGAGATGCTAAGAAATGAGACCTGATAGATGAGCTGTCCCTTCTCTCCTCGCTCCGGCATCACGGTGTGGCAGAGCGCGAGCACCAGCCAGAACTCGCGCACCTGTACATCAAAGGAAGAGCCCAATAATTATGTCCTTATTTCAAATATTTATATATATATACATATATTTATGTATATCATATGATATGAATAATAATGTAGAATAAAAACATACCTACTCCCTCTCCCTAAAAGCTCCGCAATGCGCACTGCTGCTATTGAACTCTTTTATCTTTTGAAATGTTGAAAGTGAAACTGAGAGTTCAATCAAATTATACGAGATCTAATTGGTTTGAAAGAGACAAAAAAAAATGCATGCTGACCTCGCTGACGCCTGCTCGCGTCGCCTCCAAGAGGGTCTGATCGTAGAAGCGAAAGGTCGGCTCGTAGAAGGCGTTGTCGCGCGAGAAGTCCACGTTCGGTGTTTGCTTCAAGACAATATTTATATTTTTTTTTCCTTTTTTGCACTAGCAGTATACATGCATACATATATCAACTTAAAAGTTTTCTAATGCGAACTGAAAATTATAGAGTGGGAAAAGAGAGAAGAAAACAAACATCCGTGATCTCGACGGTGTTTCCGCGTGCGTCGCGGACATCTCCGTAGCTGACGCCGTTGATGGTGGCCTTGTTGAACGTCATGACATTCTGTGTCAACGTGCCAGTCTTGTCCGAGAAGACGTACTGCACCTGCAAAATCGATTGACTAATTAATTTTTATCATTAGTTAATTATCGATTGCTTTTGGAAACAATTTTAAAAAGAACTTTTATACGGAGATACGTACGAATAACCGCCTGAATAATAATAACTTTCTGCCGAACCTGTCCGAGCTCTTCGTTGAGTGTGGTGGTGCGCGCGCTTGAGCAGCGACGCTATGAATGCCATTCTCATAGTACATCTCCTGGTCGTAGTTGATCCAGAGGGAATGCAAGAAGCGGATGATTTCTACACTGAAATCGAGAGAGGGAAAACTCGTGAAAAAACGATGAGTGCAAATATTATGTAGATAAAGTATTTTTGCTTGAAAACAGAAGAGCAATTATGTAAATTAAAAAAAATAAAATAAAAGCATATATGTACGATTTGATTGCCTCGACAAATGTAGGGTGCAAGTGCCAAGTATAAGCTCACAAAATATCGATTGATTCATTGATTCACCAACCTGACGTAGAGCGAGATGGGCACGACCGTATTGAGCAGGATGATGTAGGAGAAGAATGCGAGAAAGGAGATCAGCGCGATCTGCGTCGAACCCGTCTCGCCCGGCTAAAAGCAGAAGAGAAAGTGTCTCTTAAGAGAGCCTCTCTCTAAGGGTCAAGGACTGCCTGCCCCGGGGACCGATGTTTGATTTTGACTATCAGAACTTTATGAGTGATACATGGATAGATTATAAGGAAAACTAGACGGTTGAAAAGTTTGTGAAATTTTTTTTCTCCACGCCACCACCCAAAATATGTCAAAAATTCGATGTTCTGTAACTTGCTTCATTTACAAGATTTTTTACTTTTCTTCTTTTTTTTATCTGATTTCTCATTCAAAACTGCACAAAAAAGTCCCAGATAACTGTTTCTGAAAAGATTCATTTTAATAGACTTTTTCCGGATACAATTTTTAGGACTAAAAAAATGTTATTTTTTTGTTTTTTTTTTTCATTTTCGCCGGTCCATTTCCAGAGAAATCATTCCATAATATGAAAGTAGAGGAAAAAGTACATGATATATGTTTCTACGAAAAGGATTTGAGGACACCTTTTTTGGGTATCAATTTTTGAATACTATATGCGATCAAGTGCTGCACCGAAGTTTAAGCTCCATATCTGGTTTCCCTTTTTACCTTTTCATCTGCAAAGCAAGTATAATGGTGTAGTTTTTTATTCTCTACAAATCATGTCTATACGGAACTTTGATACTTCCCGAAAAATAAAGTTTAGACATAAAAATTCAATTTTTCGGTTTTTCGTATACGTCTGCCGTCGGGTTTTTTTGAAATTTTCCGTATTTCATAGATCGATTTCCAGATAATATTCACTGCTATCTTGAAGAGGAAAGAAAACTGCATAGAATATCATTTTATTATAGGAATCTGAGAACACTATTTTTAGTTACATGAATTTTAATCAGCGATAATGTGCGGAAATGTCATCAAAAACTGTTCGGCAAGTCCTGCCCCAAAATGTTCGAATTGAATTTTTCTCTTAAAATCAGCCCAGGGGGTTCTTTGATGCGAGGAACACGAAAATCATGTTTATTTTTTATTATGACGTTATTTTAAAAAGTTACGGTAGGTAAATGGCTGAACGACACAGTTTTACAATTCAACTACCGTATCTTTTTAAAATGACGTCATAATAAAAAATAAACATGATATTCGTGTTCCTCGCATCAAAAAACCCCCTCGGGGTGATTTTGAGAGAAAAATTCAATTCGAACATTTTGGGCAGGACTAGTCGACTAGTTATTGATGACATTTTCGCACATTATCGCCGATTAAAATTCATGTATCTAAAAATAGTGTTCTCAGATTCTTATAATAAAATGATATTCTATGCAGTTTTCTTTCCTCTTCAAGATAGCAGTGAATATTATCTGGAAATCGATCTATGAAATACGGAAAATGTCAAAAAACCCGACGGCAGACGTATACGAAAAACCGAAAAATTGAATTTTTATGTCTAAACTTTATTTTTCGGGAAGTATCAAAGTTCCGTATAGACATGATTTGTAGAGAATAAAAAACTACACCATTATACTTGCTTTGCAGATGAAAAGGTAAAAAGGGAAAACAGATATGGAACTTAAACTGCGGTGCAGCACTTGATCGCATATAGTATTCAAAAATTGATACCCAAAAAGGTGTCCTCAAATCCTTTTCGTAGAAACATATATCATGTACTTTTTCCTCTACTTTCATATTATGGAATGATTTCTCTGGAAATGGACCGGCAAAAATGAAAAAAACACAAAAAATAACATTTTTTTTAGTCCTAAAAATTTGTATCCGGAAAAAGTCTATTAAAATGAATCTTTTCAGAAACAGTTATCTGGGACTTTTTTGTGCAGCTTTGAATGAGAAATCAGATAAAAAAAAAGAAGAAAAGTAAAAAATCTTCTAAATGAAGCAAGTTACAGAACATCGAATTTTTGACATATTTTGGGTGGTGGCGTGGAGAAAAAAAATTTCTCAAACTTTTCAACCGTCTAGTTTTCCTTATAATCTATCCATGTATCACTCATAAAGTTCTGGTAGTCAAAATCGAACATCGGTCCCCGGGGTAGGCACCAATGGCGTCCTCCTTGAACCTTACAGAGAGGCTCTCTTAAATGTAATATACAATGATGTCATAGCTCGCAAGACGAGGCATGAAATTGAAGCTTGTAATGAATAAAGCATGCAGAATCAGCTAGAGTAAGTATGCCGGCAAACACTATTTTTCTCATGCATAAACTTGAAGAAAAAATGCCCTGATTTAAGTCGCATTCGCACTGTAATTGACATTGATTAACTTTCGGACATTGAACCAACTTGATCCAAGTGTAAAAAGTCTAAATGAGTATTCAGTATCACTTGTGATAGATTAATATTGAAGAAAAATGATGCGTTGATTTACTTGACATTCGTAATCATATTGAGTGGTTGTATTGTTTTTCTTGCATGGAAGCAACTGGACCCAATCGAGAAAATTCTAAATGAGCATTCAGTATGATTCATGTAAGATTACTGTTGCAAGTAGATTATTGTGTAAAATTCAGTTGTGAATTTGAAGAGAGGAGAGAGATGAGCAGAGACAGACAATTAAGTGAGAAATGAGAAAGTCTCGATGGAAATGGAGGGTAAGACATGGGAAGGAGAGAGGGAAAGAGCAAGAAAAGACATACAGAAGTAGAAAGGGATATAGCGAGAGAGAGAGAGACAGAGAGAGATAGAGAGAGTAGAGCGGGAGAGAGAGAAAGAGAGAAAGAGAGAGAAAAGAGAGGGAGAGAGAAACCGTACCATAATGTTGGGCACGATATCGTCCCACGGCAGGTAGACCTGGAAGTTCTTTCCTGTCGTCCACTCCCAGACACCGCAGAGCACAGTGCAGATCAGGCACATTGAGATGAGGAAGAGCACGATCTGGCGAGAGGAACGCTTTCTTTCATTCTCTCTCGCTATCTCTTGTTCTCTTTCAACCTCTCTCTTTTCTCTTTCTCTCTACCCCCCTCTCTCTCCCTCTCTCCCTTTCTTTCCCTCTCTCTCTCCCTCTCTCTTTCTCCCTTTCTGCACCTTTCTTTCTTTCTTACTCTCTCGCTCCTTCATGATATCGTTCATCCTTTCAAATCGTTTTCAATTTTCCTCTCATTCCCTGTTTTCTATCTTTCTCTCTCTCTCCTCTCTCTCTCTAACTCTCTCTCTCTCTCTCTCTCTCTCTCTCTCTCTCTTTCTCTCTCTCTCTCTCTCTCGTTGACTCACTCCGAGAATGAGCACGTTCAGGAAGCGATCGAGCGACGTCCGTTTGAACTTGGTCTTGCCGCTGTTCATCATCAACTTGGTGTCTCGGCCGGCGAAGATGACCAAGCCGTAGCACCTTCAATCGAACACATCTTCTCCCCCATTCTCTTCTCCGTCTCCAGAGTTGATGAACTCTTTGACAACCAAAAGCTATATCCCCTCCACATCTCATACGATTTTTAAGACGAGTATTGAAGCATCTTACGAAAACGAATTCAACTTCTTCATTTATATAAAAATATGACTTATGTACATATATACATACCTTTAATGAAGGTAAAAGAAAAGAGATAATTAACATGATTAAAGGAGAAATGTGGCCAGACCATCGCGTGTTCTTGAGGATGCAGCCACGCAGCAGAATGTTGTCATTCGTGATGGGAATCGTCTTCTGCTGCCAAATCATCTGGCCCTGGAACTTGTCCAACTTGTTGTTCGGCGCCTCGCAGACTACTTCGCCTGAAAGGAAACATATTACTTTCGTTGCAAAATCTAGGAATTCTCACAATATAGTCCATTCACCAAATGGGAATCGGCTTCTGTTTTTTTTCACCCTCGTGTGTGAGTTCCACCTCTCTCACGCTCTCTCTCTCTCTCGCTTTCTCTCTCTTCCTTTCTCTCTCTGTCTCCTACCTCTCTTTCTCTCTCTCTCTCTCTCTCTCTCGGTTTCTCCCTCTTTCTTTCTCTCTCTGTCCAACCTCTCTTTCTTTCTCTATATCCCACCTCTCTCTTCCCCCTCTCTTTCTCTCTCTCCCTCTCTCTCTCTTCCTCTATCTCTCTCTCTCTCTCTCTCTCTCTCTCTCTCTCGAACTGCACCAGTGAACCGCGATATCTTGTCCAGATCGTCTCCCATGGCCTCGGTGTCTGCGAGTGCCGCTCTCGTCTTGAGATTCGTCTCTCCGTCCAGCTCCTTCGTCTCGATGTAACAGATTCCGTGTGGCTCGGACGAAGACAACAACAGCAAATCCGCCTGAAATTTGATTTTTCTCTCGATTTTACTACTTTAAATTAAAGTAAATGCTATTTTTTAAATAAATATCAACTTATTCATTTGCAAGGCGCTGTTCTTCAGTCATATCTTATCATAATTGTTAGGCTGCCGCCTTATTATTGTCATTATTAAGCATAATTATAAAATAATAAATATTGATAATCTAACTGACGGCAACAAATTGATTGCTCATCATGCGGATGACGTCACCGACGCGCACATTCATCCAGACTTCCTCGGCAAGCCTTCCGTCGCGCACCACGTACGACTTGCGATTGTTCACGGTACGATCGGAGATGTGGCGTTGCTGAACAGAGCAATTCAAGGTTCTTCCGCAATAAGTAACACCGAAAAAATCTTCTTTTTTTTGTTGTTGACAAATACAAATATTTATTTCCGTCCGTAATATACATATAGCAAAAAGAGAATACGTAAAATAGTAGCTACGTGACAATTGTCAATATAATAATATTACAATGTCATCGTAGGCGTCCTTGGCGGCGGAGAATGCGAGCACAATGACGAGCGGCACGAGAGTCGTGTACCACGGAATCGACGAGATGTACGGCAGGCTCTGAAATTTGTTATTTATCTTTTCATTATACTATTTATTCAATTCATTTTTTAGATGTTAAAAAAGGATTTTAAAGTTATCGAGTTTAGTAGTATTTTCCATTGATATCGCAAGAAGCAAAATGCCGACTCGCCTGAAGGAACATGAGAATGAGAAAGTAGAAGTTGGCAATCCGTTGAAATTGCTCGAACAGATTGCGCGGGATGAAAGTGAGAAGGTTGTACTTGGACGTCTGGATGTAGTTGTCCTGCGAACACACAGAAAAAATGTTATGCACAAAAATGTTATGGAAAAATGAAAAATGAAGAGAATTTATCTCTCATGTTATTGCATGCGCTAGCAATCACATTCTCTAGGGTGAAACGCATGATATCCTGCACGCTATGGCGAAACGGATTGAATCAGAATGAACGTCACTTCGTGTCAAACAGTAAACATAATAAACAATATAAATAAACTTTTTTTTTCGTTCATTTCATCCAAATTCATGCTAATTAAATAAATATAAATAAATCTATCGATAATCTGCCTGACCGAATATCTGAACTGCGCATTGTAGTCGACGTCATTGGCACGTAGCCTCCGCTCGTCCTTGCCACGGATGACGTCCTCTTGCGTCTTCTGCCTCGGGCGCGCCCAGCAACGCCAGCCTGCCATTCCCTTTCCGCCGCCACCGGAGGAGGAGGAGCCGGAATCGCCTCCGTCGCCAGCGTCTCCCTCTGTTTGGTTGCAATTATTTATATTTTTTTGAATATTTATAATTATTAATTGCTTAAAAATTATTTATTTACATAGATGTACGTACATATTTTGTCCTTATTTTTTGTCTACTGTGTATGATTTCAACGCAAGAAAAAAATTATCTATAAGAATAAATTTGCGAAGAAATCCAATTTATCGCTCGAATTAGAAGGCGTCAATGAAATGGGGGCAATGAACACAGATTCACGAGCAACCTTGCGTCAGCGCCAAATGAAGTCTATTATTTTATCGAATCGTGTGGCTTTTAGTTATGACATCACGCAGCTCATGCAGACTGCTGGGAATATAACACATTGCAGTGTATAGAGTTTAGGAATGACTCACTCCCCCCCTCTCTCACCCCCCTTTCCCTCCTGCTCTCTTTCATCTCTCTCTCTCTCTCTCTCTCTCTCTCTCTTACTCTCCTTCTGTATCTCTTTCCCTCTCACTTCTCTCTCTCTCCCAGTCTATCCCTCACTACCTATATACATATGTACATATCTCTCTCGCTCTCTATCCATCTCTCTTCCTCTCTCTTCCTCACTTTCCTCTCTCCCTCCTAGTTGACCTTGTTTTTTTTTTTAATCAAAATGTATACAACATGTCACGTGTGGAAGAAGAATAAAATGAAACTAACTTGACTGATCTTTCTTCTTGCTCGCAGACGAATTTGCTGCGAGCGTCGGAGGCAACACAGCGGAAGTGGGAGCGACTGTTGCTGAAACTAAATAATTGTCTTAAAAAATTTATTTTATGGAAACGAAAATTAATTATATGCGCAAGTTTTTATAATTTCAAATGAAAATAAGGACCTAAAAATTGCCATAACGAATTCACATGATATTGTCCAGCGTGTCTGTTCCGGAGATTGCATAAATACAATTTCCGAGTATGGTAGAGATGTTGTGAGAAAAAAAATTTAATAACCAAGCGCTACAATTTAGACTTCCTTGAGCTCAATAACTCTATAACTCCTAAAATCAATATTTCCTGTTCGAGGCTTTTTTATTATTATTTATTTACTTCGCAGACAAAACGAAAAAAAAACCGATGAGTAACTTGCAAGCCCAATGTGCATTATAAAGCAATGATTGGAAGCGTGCTGTGGAATGAGTGTACAGGCGTGATAAGTGTATTTAAAGCATGGTTTGAACAGATCATTTGAAATAGAGAGAGAAAGAGTGAAAGTGAGAGAGTGAGAGGAGAAATGGAGACAGAGAGAAAGACAGAGAGAGAAAGAGGACGGAAGAGATAAGAAAAGAGCAATGGTTTAAAGCTGAAAAGATCCAAAGTGGCCACAGATAAGGCGGGCGCACTCCACGCACTAGTTCATATGTGTCATAGTGCTTACAATTCAAGAAGGTTCGGATGAGTCTTGGAATCTTATACATTCGCGGCAAACGCCGAAATGGCACACTCATCTAGCAGAGAGAAGATCACAGCCGACACCTTCCATCATATTGGAGGATGCAACAATAACAATGTTTTCATGCCCGGAATTGAGCATTCCTCTCCGCCTTCTCTCAAATCTGTACATATGTATGTAGCTCGCGCCAAAACACCTCCCGGGAAGCTCGTGTTTGTGAATTCCAAAAAGAAGAATTAACATGCTGTTGCCTATAATGTTGTGCGCTTTGTAGTAAATATCCTGGGAGGAGTGTTTTTTTAGATCAAAATAATATTATTCATAAAAGGAATACATATATGTCAAAATGCATCGCATATCAACAATTTCTTCATCTAACAAAAAAAAAATTACAGAGCTGCTACTGTTTCGAGCAAATTTCACCAGAATTCATGAATTAGAATACTTAGACTTATAGGAAGCATCCACAGCTAATTTATGACAAGAGAAGCTGACAAGCATTCATATGAGATGAATATGTACTTGAGATGAATGCACTCAAATGTAAATGCGAAAATAAGTTGCTAATAATAGGGAGGAAAATAGAAAAAATAGACATCCTGACAGAACGAGGAAATAGATGCGAAAGAACAAGGTAACGAGAGAAGCGAGCTTACGTCACAAGAGCGCAGAGCGAAATAGCACTCGAGTCGAGAGGAGCAGAGAAAGAGAGAGAGAGAGTAATAATAGAATAGCATATGTATCCTTTGAGAACCAAAAAAGTCATTTCAGGTTTGAAATCTTAAAGGAGTCCAAAACTCAATCTTGAAAAAAAAACTCAATCCCAATTTTCCTGACACAAGGGCCAGAGAGCATATGATTTCGAGAGACGCGACTTTAATGGCAAGGGAAGTTGAAATACATAGATTGCGGCTGAGTTTCGTGATGTTTTAAAAGTGACTTTTAATGTTAGGTTCTCATACGGCTTGATAGAAAAAAATTGCAAAACACTCCTCTGGATGGCTCTCTTTGTGGGCAGTTATCACATGGCCGGACAACGTTCTAATTCGAGGCATACATACATACATATGTATATCGGTTCTCAAAGGATCTAGCGCTATAATATAGCCTGACAGGCAGAAAAAGGTACAAACTTTAAGGCATATGAGAAAGAGGGAGAGTGGAAGTGATCGAAGAGAAGTAAATGTAGATGTCCTGAGAGCGAGAGAACGAGAAAAAGAGAGAGAGCGAAAGAGAGAGAGGGAGAGAGAGCGGGGGAACGTACTTGCGAGAGCAATAACTATGCGAGTCTTCGCTGCACTGATAAGGATAGGAAGAGGTTGGCGATCGCCCTTGCCTTGCCGGAGTGATGGATAAAGCATAAGTGTCTAGCTGTCTGTCGCACTCTCTCTCTCTCTCTCTCTCGAGCTTTCTCCAATTTTCTTGCTCCTCCTTCTATTTCTCATTCTATCTATCTTGCTCCAGTTTGTTTTCTCTTGTCTCACTCACCACAAATAATATATTCGAAATTATGATTTCTACATTTTATCTCAGTCCTGGTTTGTCTCTCTCTCTCTCGCTCTCTCTCTACCTCCCAATCTCTCTCTTCCTCTCGCTCTCTTTCACTCTCCCCTCCCCAATATCTCTCTCTTCCTCTCTCTCTCTCTCTCGCTCTCTCTGTCACTATCCAGTTCACTTTCTTTCCTTCTGGACCTCTCTTTGGATCTCTCAAGTTTCATCTACTTCTCTATTCGTCGACTGTATGGTGGCATCTTTACTATCTTCAGCCGTTCCGAAGAGGGGAGAGAGATCGCGCGCAAATATTACTCATGGCCATTGAGATGCAGGGCAAACAGTTCACAGAGAGCGAGGGAGAGAGAGAGAGAGGGAGAGATAGAGAGCGAGAGAGAAGAGGAATGAGAGAGATAAAGGACGAGAGAGCAGCAGAGATACAAAGCGACGCGACCTGCCATGAGCGGTCGTAACCCCCGAGGACCGTTACTAAGCGATAGCAAAGATGACACGAAGAGCAGAGTCATCGAGAGTACAGATCAAGATGCCTCGAGGGAGTAAGAATGGCTCTCTAGGCAACTGATCAGAGATTCACGCGGAAGTGAGGGAGGAGGTTGCGAAAGTGCAAATGTTACTATCTGAGTGACAAAGTAGTAAAGGGGTATTCATTGAAACGGTCGGGAATATTCGCAGTGAACATTAGCGGAAAGAGAGAAAAAGTGCACGCGACGGGCAAACTACATATTCAAGCGCGCTCTAATGACTTTGGTCAACCATGAGATGGCTCTGCGCAACATTCATAGAAGAGGTCAAAAATTGCTCGTGCCCTTGCAAAGAGCATTGCCAAGAAGACAATCGACTGATAGCTAGATTACCAAGAAATATGTAGATATGAATATAATAATCAATACTTAAATGCAAAAGCGGAGGAAAAGAAGCATGTAGTACATGGATGTGCAATTTCTTCTCTTTTTCTGCCACAAAACGGAATTATGACGAGTCCTGGTTAGAACAAAAGAAAATATATAGAAAAATTTCTCATTCCTCTGACTCACTACTTCCTTTTTTCTGGCCCGAATATGATGTTGCTTAAACATCCTTTAAATTGAAATTATATTGGCACGTGCTTGCAAAATAATATATTTAGTTAAAATATTTGATTAGTTATTATTGATCATATTTTAGATTATAATAATATAAATAATACATGCAGAAGGCGTGAGAAGCCGTCGGAACCAGAGCTTGGCGCGGAGATCGCGACTGTACATGACTTTCGTCTGAGATCGCGTGCCCTTCCATGGGGTCATTATCACCTTTGAGCTTTTCCCCTTCATCCTTTTTATCTTCTTTCTTTTTTCTCTTTCTCTTCTTCTTCGCGGATCCACTCGATTCTTCCGTTATGGTGGAAAGTGACCGTTGATTAGAAGATATTGCAGAAGAAGAAGGGTCCTTTGATCTTGATTGGAGTATTGATTGATTGGACGACATTGTTTGTTGTCGCTTTGCTAGCTTTCTCATCATTTGACTTGACAAGTCGGTTGCAGTGGTGGAGAGATAGCCAGAATCGCCTAGGGCCTTCTGCTTCTGGCTGCTGATCTTAAGCGACGTCGGCGCCGAGCGATACTTTGGCTTGAACTTGGAAGACGCCAGCTTTTCCAGCTTTTCCCTAATCGATAATTTCCTTCTTTTGTTCTTCTCGCCTTTCCAAATGCTGCCATGGATGAGTCGGCCGTGCAGGAAAGTCTTCTTTCGCTTCGAGGAAAACGTTGAATCGAATGACGTCATCTCTTTCGTCTCCGGCATCGTTGCCGAGGTGGATGAAGTCGAATGGCCAGAATGGAGAGGAGTCGGAAAGGGAGTCGTTCCGGAGTCACGGTGTTGACCGACGAAGTGGGAAGATTGCAAAGTTTCCAAAGTAAGAAAGGCAGGGACTTTGCCTCGGCGTCAGTTTAAAATATGTTTTTTTTTCTTCTGAAATCTATGAAAAAGCTAAAAAGACATTAGCATCCTGGCGACCAGAAAGGAGCAGATAAAGAGAGAGAGAGAGAGAATGAGAATGAGAAAGAGAGAATGAGAGAGGGAGAAAACGAGAGAGAAAGAGTACGGTATTAATGATATTAATTAGTGTGCAGCACAGGTGAGGGGACAGCGCAATCCGTAGTCAAGGACACATGAAAACAGATTCGGATATGGCGGAGGATGCGAATGGTCTCCTTTGCCATTAGTCATCAAAGAAAGGGGACGGCTGGCTTGACTTCTTGGCAAGCCAACCTTGTGTATACCTTTTCGGCATACACAAGGTAGCAACTACATCCATGCATATAAGCACTGCAGAGTTAGAGCTAGAACTACAGAGGAATCTTTCAAAAATGAAAAAGTCACAAAACCACAAGAAGATGATGGGAGAAAAGTTGAAAAGTAAAAGGGAATTTAAAATGAAATAAAATGCAAAAAAAAGAGCTTTTGCTTGATGTTCAAGATGGCTGCCGTTTTATTTCCAAGGAGGCGCTGCGAATTGTCGGGCAAAGCAAATGTTATACATGCAGCAGAATGGAAAGAAGGCTCGTCAAAAGACACCTTTTGGAGAGAGAATATTTCAAGTGGAGAGGAGGCAATAATGCTTGTGCCACATGGCTCGAGGGCAATTCAGCGTGCATGGAGAGCGTCTTGACGGATGAATTGAAGCAACATTCAAATGGTCTTTGACATTAAGGGAAACAATTGCTTAAAGAGTAATTGAATGGTATATATATATATATATTTATATATGTAAATATTTACAATAACTAAGAAAAGGATGATACACTGTGGTGACTATTCGTAAAAATTTTTTAGAGATTCCTTTTTATGTTTAATTATTGGATTCTTTGGACACTCTGTCGTTGTTGCTTTCCAGCCTTTTCCGATGTTGCTTTGTGATTGCCGGAGGCAGTCTGCACAGCTGAGGCAGCCATGGAGACAACGGAGGGAGGAAAGCACGGCGAGAGAGAGAGAGAGAGAATTGGGTTAGTTATAGAGGAGAGGACAGAAAGAAAAGGTGAAAGAGAGAGAGTGAGTGAGGACTCCGGAGAGAACAGAGAAACAGAAGTCAAAAGAGAAGCCAAACAAAGAGTATGAAGCTAACAATAAGCGTTTATGCCTCCCCCTTGGAAGGCTCGATGGATGTGGCAGAGTCAGAATGAGAAGAAGAAAGAGAGAGCGAACGAATGAGAGGGAAAGAGAGGTATAGAGAGCGGGAGGATGAGAGAGATAGAGAGAGAGAGAGAGAGAGAGAGAAATGCGTGAGGGTGCTTGAAGAACCGAAACGTCTTGTACAACATATGTATATTTACTGTATGCAAAGAGTAAATCGAAAACAATAATACTTCGGCGTGGAAATGTGCTCGAATTGGATACAAAACTGCAGGGGAAAACCACGATTAAATAAACGTACAAATGTAGATGAATTATACAAGTATAAACGTATATACATACATATGAAAGTGTGAAAGCTGGAAGGAAAAGAGAGAGAATTGGAAACAGCCATTGCAATGAGAAAATGACTCATCAATTCTCGCTGTAGTCTCACTCACGAAAAAAAACAGAAAGACGGAGTAGTGCATATCAAAACAAAAAGCAATGTAAAAATAAGGATAGTGATGAGCAAAAGAATTATTTTATTTTAGTTTAATTGTTATTAAATTGAGCCAGTTCCGAACATACATATGTATGTACATACAGAAAACCATGAAAGAGTTATATTCGAATGGTATAAAAAAAACATCACTGCGTTTTCCATTATTAAATTTGGAAAAAGAGGAGAAAAGGAAGCACTTCCTTGTCCCTTTATCGTGCCTAGTTTTAATATTTTTTTCGCTATTTTAATAAGGGCAAATTTTATTCTAGGAAAGAATAGAAGAAGGAGTGTCAAGGAGAAGAGACGTGTCGAAATTCCAAGAATCTATTTGCGCTCACGAAAGGGAAATAGATAAGAAGAAAGCGAAAGAGTGAGAGAGAGAGAGTTCACAAAAGTCATGAGCAGACGGCAAAAGATAATTGATAGACAATGGGATCAGGTGAGAGAGAGAAATAGAAAGAAAGAGA
>CALZFC010000351.1:0-5000 GCA_945643635.1 Allodiplogaster sudhausi
AAAGGTTAACACTTTGTATCTAATTGATTTGACTGCTGACTACTTTGCATGACAATACTTTTTTAAGTAAACAAAAATAACAATAAACAAAAGCACACATCTAGACCTCAAATGTTACATGGCGCGGCACATTGTCGTTGACAAATGCGCAGCGTGGACGAGGACAAGTTAGTAAGAGAAATAATCGGGATATTTTTTTTTCAATTTTAGCTTTTCTTCTTTCTCTCTCACTATGTCATTCTCCCTCTTGTTCACATGTTTCTCCTTCTCTCTCCCTCTCTCTCTCTCTATCTCTCTGAGCATACTCCATTCTCTTCCACTTCAGATGGCTCGCAATCCGAATCGGCGATGCTGAACTGGAATGCTTCAGGCCTTGTACCAGGCGAGTACTTAAAATAAATATAAACAAAAAATTGCGATCCCTATTTCAGGTGCATCATGGTGAATGTCGATCCTGAGACTGGCGTTCGGGACGAGAGCCTCGCGACTACGAAGGGGCTTAAGACGTTAGATCTCGCTCTGAGTATCATTAATATTAATGAATTAAGAAAGTCTATGGATTTATATAATTAACGATTTATGGTTATAAAAATTGCCATTTTGTGTTACATATCTTGGCGGGAAACAAAATTATTTTTTTAAAGCTTCCGATGGCTCCCGAGGGCACGAAGATGGCCGAGATCTTCATGCAGAAGCCAATCTTCGGCGTGAAGGCGGGCCTCGTGCGCCCTGGCCACGTCCACGTCGGCCAGACCGTTTGGGCCAAGTACAAGCCGAGCGCATTCTGAAGATAAGATGAGCGCGAATTATAAAAAAAACCATCAATCATATCACAACGCTGCATATTCAGGAACATTACATATATGTTCTTATTTGTACCTACACAGTTACCTACAAGACTTGACTCATGAATGATCCGTATAAAGATATTATTTGCGATTGAAGTGAATCCTGACTGAATCCAAGTCTTATGATATGAATATTTTGGCTGTGACTGTTTGGGAAGTTTTTTTTTGTTATTTTGGAACATCCCTCAAAGCGGAAACATCAGCGACGGAAATGGCATATATATTCTAATGTGATCTCGTCCTTCACATCAGAATATGCGTCTCTATACAGGCTAACATATACATGAGACTATGGAGCGGAAGCAGATTTATAGTATTCATTTCGTGGGAAAGGTCATCAAAACTTCTTCCTTTTTAAATCATGCAAAATGTGATAACATTTATCCTGAGCTTCCATCCAAGGTACGCGCATCAGCCGCCGAAATAACATTCGATTTTTGGCATTTTCATTTTAAGCTGCCGAGTGCGCACGAGCTTACTTTCCGCTCAAGGATCCGGCGAATTACTTATTCTAATGGCAAAGCCTTTCTTGCGACGGATTAACCGAAGATGAGAGCGATAAATAATTAAAAAGAAGGAAAAAGTCGAGTGTTCGGAAGCTAGCAAAACAGTTGAGTCGGAAAGTAGAGTCGTTATCGATAAATTTATTTTATTTTCATTTTGTTTTTTAGCGTTCTCCTTCAGAATTTGCTTGTCGCAAGCATGAATCTCACAAGGATCTATTGTAATAATGAAAAGGATACTTTCTTCGCCGAATACTTTCTTCACTCTTCTCGTGAAGGGAGATGATTCTGATTGTCTTTCCACGTCACTTTGCATGCCCGACTCATTCGCACAAGGTTGACATCATTTATTTCTCTCAGTCAGACTCAGAGCCAATTTGGCATGGATAGGGATTTCGCTTTGGCGTCTGCCTTTGCAGGAGAGCACCACACGGCTTAGATGGCATTCGAGAACCAGAATCGGGCATTTACAGATGATGAATCATTCAAAGACATCAGAAAAATCATTAATTACAACATGAGCGAGGTAGAGAAAGAAATGGCGGGGGTTTAAAACGGAGTTTTAAAATATCAATACATCAATCAATTAATTTCCTGGACGCTCTTCGATTGCCGGAAGAGACATCTGAGAAAGCAGCATTTCGGTGCTCCTTCGACGAGAAAGGAGCATTTTAGCAGGTGGCGGAGACGAGGCGCGGACTCCGTCCATCGCCTCTTGAGTGGCCGATCTCTTCTGCCGTTTACCAGTGCCATGATGGCACTCGCTGAAGGCTGGCAGCATACGGTAGCACCGGAAGTGTCTGGCTCGGCGGCCGCAAAGACGACCTCTTCATCCTCGCGAACCGTGACGAGGGGCGATGCGATCTCGGCCGGGCAGCAACTTGAGGAGGGCGCGACGAAGCGGAGACGGTTCGAGAACACCGTGCAAGGTCCTGGAAAAAGTGAGACAAATAATTTTGGTGCCACTTGTTTACTGTACTTAATTAAAAACAATGTTTTAGAAAGAAATTTTTTCATTCACATACTAATTGATTAATAAAAGGCTGATTAAGCAGAATGAAACTTAATAGCTGATGAGTAAAAACTTTGAAAAGTTGTTAATTGGTCAAATGGAATAATTTTTTTTAGAAAAAGTAAAATAAAATAATAAAAAATGAAATTTAAAAAAAAAACGTACGTGATAGAACTTGATCGATGATTGGCTGGTGTTCCTCGATGAGTTCTGAGCTTCATGAACGCATTCGATGGCAGAGCAGGCGATTCTGGCATCTCTCTCAAGTCCGCTTGGTCTCGGATGGGGCTGACTAAGGAGGGATGGAACGAGTAGCTTCAGTGCCCCTTCTCTTGCCTCGCTCCTTATATAGCAGCCCCTCCTCGGCAGAGATCTCCGGAAAAGAGGGTGGAGCTTCCGGACTTGTAGGACTGCCTTCCGCTCTCTTTTCACCCCTTTCCTCAATCTACTTTCATTTATGCTTTCCAATCACTTCATCCATTAGTGCTCCTAGACCAAATCTAAGCCGGCTTTCTTTCCCAAAAATATTAGATTTGTGTTCTGAGCCGAGAGGTAAGTCACGAGCTGAGCCTGATTAGAGCTTTCAAATCAAAGACCCGACTTTTTGAACACATCTCGAAAGCGATATGATTCCATATTCAGAAGTCTGCATAGAATCATTTATACCTTTTACATAAACATTTATGTACATAGAATCACCTATCAATATTTTATAAATGCATTCGTGTAGCTACTGTAGTATTCTCAAAACTACTCTTTCAAATCCTTTTAGCTTTCTTGTAAAGTTTCAAAAAAAAAAATTACTCGCAAGCTAATCGTAAGAAACAACGAGAAAAATCAGTAGAGGTGCTTCTGATGTTTTACCTTCAAACCAAAGGGTTTTTTCCACAAATAAAAAAAGAGTTAGTTAATTCGGTAAAGTGAATAGATTAGTATATATTTGTCTGTATGAACATGTTTCAGTTTGTCAACAAGCTTATTAAGCTAATTCTACTTAGTGCTAAGTGAGGGTGGAAGCAGTAAATCGGGCTTAGGCTCTTTAATTCAACGGATAACGGTTTCTACTTTTGGCGGCTTCCGCTGGAAAATCTTTTTTTTTCGGTAATTTCAAAATCAAATCTCAGCAGAGACAGGAAGTGCGATCGAGGAGAGGTTTCAGATTATGCTCCCTAGAGCTCCTATTTTCCTAATATTTATGCAGTCTCTTCCTCTGAATCAGAAAATAAAAAGAATCAGGTTAGGTTTCTTTCCCTTTTTTTCTACCTAAATCTGCCATTCGCAAATTTTCTTTAAATAATAATAAAAGATTTTACCTTGCCAATTTCCATCTTTTCACTTGGATTGTAAATGTTCACAATGGGTTCAAACAATTCCATTAGGTCGTCACGCTGAATAATGGAGGTGAACGAAAATGAAAAAAAAGAAAACGAGTTCTCACAATTCTGAGTCTATTTTTGGAACGTATCAAGACAAAATTGTAGCTCGAGTTTCCTGTGGCATTCTTCTTGAGAACTCTCTTTTTCTCTTTCTCTGTCTATTTCTATTTCTCTGTCTATTTCTATTTCTCTCTTTCCATCTTTCTCTCTCTCTCCTCTTTATCTCTCCCTTTCTCTCTCTCTCTCTCTCTCTCTCTCTCTCTCAGTCGTTAACGAGCAACATGAATGATTCCAAAACTAGTGTGATACATTCCATTTTTCTCTACTTTCGAACATCTGATGTCGTTTCCAGTTGCGATCCGCTGATCTTATTCTTGGCACGCGCCATTTCCGGTAAAATGTTCTTTTTTCTCGATACTAATTCATTGTCAAGGCTAACTTTTTTCCTTCATTTAGTTTTCCTTTCTCCTGAAAAACACGTGTTTCAAGTGACTTCACTGGTGAAATTTCTGTATACAGAGTATATACTTTGTATACACAAAAGAATGCCAGTGTGCACGTGGATTCCATGTAAAATATGCCTTGTCCACGACAGTAGAATATATGCAGAGGAGAAGACGATTGAGCGAACAAAAGGTGTCGATGATTGCTGTCCAATCTATTCAAGGTGGAACAACGGGGCACAAGAGTTTGGTCAACAAAGAAATTCAATAAATAGTTTCATTAAATGGGGAATACGCATAGATACATATGTATGCATGTGATTATATACAATGATACAGAGGAATGTCGACGAAATTGATAGGAAAGCATGGAAAGAAGAGAAGATGGTTGTTTGTTGTCTAGATTTGAAATGTTTTGTGGAATGTCGACAACGAGAGAGAGAGAGAGAAAAAAAATAAAAAGTGGAGGAGAGAGAAAGAAAGAGAGAGAGAGAGAGAGAGAGAGAGAGAGAGAGAGAGATGAGCAGGCTGATTAACAATGAGTGGAAGCTTCGCTCACAATCAGAAGTAGATCTTTCACATGTTTGAGAGCGCAGAGAGCGGTGGCCATCAAGATCGTAGATCAAAAGTGAAATTTTGCAACAGAATCATTTTTCCCTCGTAATGTTACTTTCAGATTTCTCTTTGCGAGCAAAGTAGAAAAATTCCTGCAGAACTTTCCACTATAACTAAAAATATGATATTTCTATGCATTCGTAGTTAGGAATTCGTCACAAATTCGGAACACTCCAGGCTCACTCAGAGACTGGCGGAGAAAA
>CALZFC010000351.1:10000-39261 GCA_945643635.1 Allodiplogaster sudhausi
AGCAAAGATGGAAGAGGAATTAGGCAATGGTTTCAGTGGAAGTTTCTTTTCTACTTGACAGATGGAAGTCACACTAAGAAAGGGAGGAAGAGTTAAGAGGCTAATGGGATGAAGAGGGGACTCATTGTGCAGTTGGGACTCGGAGTATACATCATTCTATGATAGAGGGCGAGAATGAGAGAGTGAGAGAGACAGAGAGAGGGAAATGAGAGGGAGAGAGAGTCAGTGTGAGAGAGAGATAGAAAAGAGAACAGAGACAAATTGGTCTGATGAAAGCGAAAAAGTGCGCCATTCTTGCAGCGAACACGATACATGCATAATTTATGAGCCGTGTAAGGGCAAAGAGTTCACGAATTGATCCTTGGCTGAACGGCCATTGGAACCACGCGAGAATTCTCTTGATGAAGGCAAAAAGAATGGACCGGTTGGACTTGAAGGAAAAGGAGAGAAAAGAGATAGAGAGAGAGAGAGAGAGAGTTTGGAGAGAAAGAGATGGAGAGAGAGAGATTGGAGAGAAAGAGATGGAGAGAGAGAGATTGGAGAGAAAGAGATGGAGAGAGAGAGATTGGAGAGAAAGAGATGAGAAAGAAAGAGATGATGAAAGAATGGCAAGATAAGACATGCAACAATAACGTGGGCGTTCAATTAGATATTTCTTGTGAATATATAGCAACGCCTGCGGCCATCCTTCACGTCATTCTATATTTTCTCTCTCTTATTGAACGTCTTCTACATTTTTTCATAACTTCAATGTTCTCCCTCTCTCACTCCTTCCCTAAGTCTCTACTCTTCTCTCCTGTCTCAATTTCTCTCTCTTTCTCTCTCTTTCTCTCTCCCTCTCTCCCTCTCTTTCTTTCTCCCTCTACACTCGTAACCACTCGTGCATGGCCATTTCTTTTTACATCTGGGTGCATTCTCTCTAGAACTGACCGAACTAGCCCTAATCTCATTTGTTGTCGCGCGTGTAGCAGAGAGAGAGAGAGGGTGCAGATTTGGTTGAGCGACGAAGAGAAAAGGTCGCGACGCTCCCTCCACGCCTTTGCATGAAAAGAAGGCATATTTGCAAAATAATTAATAATAATAAAATGTTATAAACCAATTATAATTTTAAATAACTCTTGATTCAAAATATATATTTTTTTAAACGTTAATTTTTTGCAGACTCGTTGCCTTCCTCCTCGATGACCTCTCCTCCCCGTCGCCGTCTCTCGTCTCCCTCGTGCTCACTCGACTCCCCGCCACTGCCCACGGTGCACGAGGACGAAGTTCTCGAGTCCTCCTTCGCTTCTACCGTCATTCCTGAGCTCCCGGCTACCGTACCCCGCGCATTCGCGTCGAGACCCGAGGCCAATAGCAACCGCCGCCGCCCCCTGGCCGCCACGTCTCGCTCGCCCTCTCCGCCACCCGCGCTCTCTCTCGGCCGCCGCAACAAGAAGGCCATCATCTCGCGGCCATCTCTCTCGGCCATTGACGAGTCCGAACTCAAGGAGAACTAAATAGTGTGGCCGACCACGCGTGGACACCAAAAGATATTGCTCGATTTACTTCAACATTCAGCATCATTATCACCATCAAAAGCTCAGAGCTGTCTCTCTCTCTCTTTGTTTTTCGAGAAATTCTCGACTCCTTCCCCTTTCTCTGCTGTCTATTTACCATGGTACCAAGCTGTTTGAGCACCGGTTTAGAACAATGCCGAAAGCAACTTTTTGCTCATAGACTCGTTCGGATAGAGAGAAGAAAAAGAGTAACTTTGAACCTGTATTTCGTGTGTCGTTGTAGTCATCTTACTGTGCCTCTAACATGTCTGTTCATTCTTTCTTGCTCATTTTTGAGCTTCTCGAGGTCTTTAAAAAAGCTAGCCCAGCGTACTCTTTCTTTCCAATTGCACAACTCCGCTCTTACGTCCTTCTTTTACCGGGGTCCCTCCTCATCGAGTTCACACCAAAAGTGCTGCTCGTAAACGTTGTCTCGATTGATACATATATGAAAGTGCAAGAAGTAAAGTACTGGTCTGGAGTGTTTTTTTTCTCCTTATTATTCGCCATCCACTCTCCGGCTGAAATTGAATGTTAAAGTATTCGAGAAAACAAGTTAGATACTCTTGATGCGTTCATCAAATAAGTAGTCGTTGTCGCCTTGTCTTCCTTTCACTGTGTACGATTGCCAACAAAGTGTATCCTCACGTGTTTCCAACTTCTTTAATCGGCCTTTCTTTTGTTCTTATTCACTGACGTTCTTCACATGTTCTTCATAATATTTCTTTCCTACACAATTGTACGTACTTCCGGTGTTTCCTCGCTGGTCGATTTTCGCATTGTAATACAGTATACATTGCGCAGTTAGTGTACTTATTCGCTTATGCCGGTCTATTAAATCATTCATCTTCTTTATCACAATCTTTTTCCACATATAATACACATTGAAATATAAATAATGAAATGCTCGAGGAGGAAAATTAGGGCATTTTCGACTAACACAAAACAGATATAGCTTCAAGTTTCTTATAGCAAGAGAGCCAACCGCATACGAAGCATACACGTTTAGATGAATGGCAACTGAGTGTCTTAGAATGGCTTTTAAAATAAAAGAAGGGAAAGATGTTTTATGGTGACGAAAAAAGGTGGCATACATTGGGTGAAAGGGAACGAGCAAGTCATATTTGTACATGGGAGATAAAGAGAAGCTGACTAGAGAAAGAGAAACACAAAGATCACCGAGGTATCACAAATGTCACACGGAGAGAGAACCGTCTGAGGCAGAGGGAGAGAAAGAAAGAAAGAAGAACGATGGTCACGAGACAACGAGAATTCGAGTTGATTTCTTCTTCGTCTTCAATGTGCTAATTACCTATTTCTAAGACAAGATGCACACACTGAGAAGTGGATGGCAGACGCTTCGAGGGATAATTAAACCGTTTAGAGAGAGAGAGAGAGAGAAGAGGCAACCAGAGAGGGAGAGAGGGTTAGATTGTGAGAGAAAAGCCGCGTGGCAGCAATCAGCCGTTATCAGCCGCATGATGTGGGAAAGGTGTCAGAGAGAGAGAGAGAGAGAGAGAGAGAGAGAGAGAGAGAGAGAGAGAGAGAGAGAGAAGATCTATATAGAGAGCTAGACAATTGAGACGAGAGCGAGAGAGATGAGAAGAGAGAAGAGAAAGAGAGGAATAGAGCAGAGACGAGGAGCACTGAGGAGAGCGGAGAGGGAGGAGGAGAGGAGAGAGGAGAGGAGGAGAGAGAGAGAGAGAGGAGAGAGAGAGAGAGAGGGAGAGATGAGGATGAAAGAAAGCATAGTGAGAAGGAGGCGAAGTAGGTAGACAGTGATGAAGAGAAAGAGAGAGAGAGTGATGGTGACAAGAGTGAAGAGAAGAGAGAAAGAGTGAGAGAGAAAGAGAGAGAGAGAGAGAGAGAGTAATATACTAACGGTAAGCAGATAAGAGAAGCTTGCTACGCGCCACAGTGGCGCCACGACATGGACTCACTCTTTGCACTCGGATAATGTCAGAGAAGAGAGAGAGTGAGAGAGAGAGAGAAAGTGAGAGAGAGAGAGTAAGATGAGAGACGCAGACAAGTCAGACGACACCTGACAGTCTACTGTTGTGTGCTGTGCATGCATGCGAATATGTATACAAGAAGGTGGGAGATAACGCGAGGCAGAGGCAATTCTCGCTCTCTGTCTCTCTCACAATGCGCGTGACTTGCTTTGTATACTGTGCGCATTACTAACAGAGTGATATATACTGATAGTGAGAGAGAGAGAAACAGAGAGAGAGAGGGGAGAGAGAGAGAAAGAAAGCGACTACTGGACACAGAATACGGATCAGTCACAGATGGAAACTGGAAACGAGAAAAGAGCAACAATTTGAAAGGAGACAGTCAGAAGAAATGAAGAATAGGAACAGTTGGCATGCAGAAATTACGGCAAATTAACGGCAAATTCATTCAGTAATGTAAATGACGGGCAAATATGCCTAAATAAGAGTGCCTAAATATTGCCAGTGTAATTAATTGGTTAGAAAGCACAAAGATTGCGGGCGAAGAGAGCTTGCTTATCAGTCAGAGGAAAGCGAAGAGAGAGAGAGGGTGAGAGAGAGAGAAAGAGAAATAAGAAGTAAAGGGGAGAGAGAGAGGGAGGGAGAGGGAGGGAGAGAGAGAAAGAGTGAGAATCAGAGAAAATACACAACCAATGGACAAAGCAGTAAATTGCGAGTAAACAAAGTGTTCGAATATTGGGTGAAGAAGCGAGACTACCGAAACTGCGTGATCATCAATCACTTTCTAAGAAAGCGATGATCGAGAGAGAGAGAGAGAGAGAGGAGAGGGAGAGACACAGAGAGTGTACACAGAGAAGTAATAGAAAATGAGAAAGAGTAATATGAAGAAAAGTGACAATGCTGGGCATGCGAATGTGTAGAGTTGCGCGTTGTTAACATGCATACCTACATAATCATGGCGAGTGGCTTGACGAAGGGATTTGGGACAAGTTATTTGATCCCTCACTAATCATACGTGATTTGATCCCTCACTAATCATACGTACATAATCCCGACTACTGTGATCACGACAACAATAAAGTAACCGAAAACAACAACCATAACAATATTTAGAGATGATAGGAAAGTATGAGTTATCTATGTAATTCCGAGTGGGGCTCACGTGAGTTGTGGAAGGAGTAGTGTGCATTGAAACACAATTGTGTGTTTGTGTGTTTGTTTGGATGTGTATTTATGTGTGTGGGCGTCTTTGTGCAACCAGAGTCATGCACAAGCAGACCTTGCTGCTGCCACATTCATTACAACTCACGCTTCCGTGTTCTTTGAGGGATGAGACGGAGGGGGTGAAAAGGAGGAAGGGAAAGGATAGGTTTGCTCCCCCCACTCTTGGTTCAATGGGGATGTAAGGATGGGGGTGGCGAAGAGCGGAAAATGCGGGTGAAGGAAGTAGAATGGTTGCTGGAACTCTAGCTGATTCACTGATAGAATCAACATTAGATATGTGGCATCTTTAGCCACACACATTTCCGGCTGGACTCGTTAAGCTCTCGGAATTTTTAGGACTTGTTAGACAAAATGTGTTTTTCTATTCGGCGAATTGAGGATTAGGGAACTTGGAGCGGAAGTGAAATTATTGTGGTTGGAGATTGATAAGGCTTGGCAACGCTTTTTTTAGAATTGGGATTGACAACCTGGTAAAGGTGCGTCGGTGGTGATAAGATTTGGTGAGGCAGTAGGAAGGCGAGAGAGTGTTAGAGAGTCAGAGAATGAGAGAGAGAGACGACCACTCCAGTAATCTTCTGTCACCGGAAATGACGCGTTTGCCCTAGAAGCGAACGATGATTTCGCCTGCTGTTGAGCTGTCGGTCGATGCCTGGGAAAGAAAAGAACACACCAAATATGCTGCTACACAACAAATGCTGACTGGATGTATCCAAAATGTCACAACGATCAGGTTTCTCGGTGAGGAGTGAAGAGAGGGTGCAAGGTACAAAGTGTTATTTGTTACTATTACGAGAAAGTGTTGTTGTTATCACACACGCATATTGACTACATTTTCATTTCGATGACGTAAATAGAAATTCTCTCTCCTCTGCCTCGCTCCATGATTTCGCTGTCACGCTTTTGATCTCTCTCCCTTTCTCTCTCCCTTTCACTTTATTTTTCTATCACTTTCTCTCCCTCGTGTTTTTCGTAAACAAATGTACATAGCGAGTTTGCTCCGTCTTATGCATTTTCCAGTACTGTTACGAAGACAGGACAGGGACAGAAGACAGGACGAATAAGGGAAAAGATGCGCATGCGTTGAGGTTGAAGCAATATGAATAATCAAAGAGTAGCAGATCAAGAAAAACAGGCAAGTTATTCAAGCGGCAAAATCATTATTGTAAATCAATAAAGAATATTATTCTTGTAGAAACACACTGAAATCAGGAGGCGAGGGGACGAAGAAAAAAAGATTCGCTGGAGAGAAGAGCCTGGCACTGCCCGGTACCGTACATCCGGAGGCAAGGTTGATGTGCATGCTGATCGTTTCAAGAGCCGCCCTCGTTTTGGCGGGAAATTTAAATATGCCGCCAGTAGATCTAATGCAACTTCGGACGCCGCCGCTGAAACGGATTACGCTCCGTGGCGACATGCGGAGTATGGTAGTGTATCATATTTTTTGCGGTTAGACATTTAATTAGTGGAAAAAAGTTTGCACAATTTATTTTTGGCACTTTGCCAGGAAAGTGAATCACACGCACATCACACATTCACACACACACAAAATGTGATTATTTCATTCCCTGCCATTGGAGTGCGACCGGGCAAGGAATCCGGGGGGAAAAGAGAAGAAGAGAATAGAAAGAGGTGGAAACAAACATAAGAATAGAAAGAAAGACGGAAGAAAATTAAAAAGGGGACAAGCAACAAAAAAACAAGAGTGAAACCGTTCGAGTGAACCATTCTTTGAGGAATAGAGAGAATAATATTGGGCGAATAGAAAGAAAGCAAGAAGAACAACCAAGTGAGCAAGTGAGGAGAAGAAAATGATAACTTGAAACAACATCGAGAAAGTAGCACAGTCAGAGAGGAGGTACCCGTAGCGAGAAAGAGGCGGCTCTCCGAAATAGTACACATATAAAGGAGGCAGAGAGAGAAAAAAACGAAGAAGAAAAATAAGAGTAGAACATAGAGAGAGAGTTCACACTCGCACAACCATTCACCGGGGGGCAATTGCACATTGGAAATGATGCTTAAAGCACTGTCATAAAAGCTTGAGGATAGAGAGAGATAGAGGAAACAGCCGTTGAATGCCCGGGAACAAGGGGAAATGAAAGCAATATAGTACATATACAAAATATAGAGCAATATCTGGAATGAAAGCCTAAGTGGTCTAGGAAGCTTTGGCCTTGGGGGTTGCTAGTCTCTCTTATTATACCTGATTCTCGATGCGCCTGCGGCGGACCGGCTCTCCGTCGCCATTTATGCGCGTGCCGGCGTACGGAGACGGTTGGCCGCCCGGGATGCCGACGGACACCTCCTCTACCTCGTGAATCTCTTCGACATTCACCATCAGTTGATGGATGCGCGAGTTGCGCGAGTGGCTGCCCGACGACATGGTGGAGGGGCGCGTCGTGGTCGAGGGCCGCGAGATCGTCGTGCTCGACTGCCTCCGTGGCCGCCGCACTGACGACGCCGTCGACGAGGACAGCGGCTAAAGGAGAGCATGAGAAGAAGGGGTGCGGCACGAAGAGAGACGAGAGAAGCGTGTGAGTGAGAGTGAGGAAGGAGAAGAGGGAGAGGAAGAAGATTGGCAAGAAGCGCACGATATAGAAGGGTCTAGCTGGAGAAACTCAAGCATACGATATGTGGTACTATTTTAATTTTACAAAAAAATGTTTAAAATAAAATTTTCTAAAAGATAAAATAAAATCAAAAAAATAAATAATTGAAATAGCGCACCGTGGACATGGCCGTGATGGTCGAGTCGGTGGGGTCGCGGGGTACAGCTCGAGGGAGGGCGGCATCGAAGTGAGCAGCTGCACCGGCTGCTCCGACTCCACGATGGGCGCGAGCGCGAGGGGGCGCGACGTGGCCACGGCGCCCGCCGGATACGCCGCCGGCTCCGCGGCCGATGGGCGGGCGCTGGGATTTTTGGCATTGTTTATTTATGTATTTTAAATGCTGATAAATACATGGTTATTTTGTTTATTTCTTTCTACTATTGCACATGCACATCTATGTATTACAATTCATGTGTATCTTTCCTGATTGTTTCATTGTTACTTTTTCAGTTTGATTGATATGGGACTTCAAGCGAAGAACGGAAAAAACGGCTGACTCACCCCTGACTCTGCGCGCGAATGTCGCTGACGTTCTTGAAGAGGCGGCCTTTCGTGATGAGGTCTCCGAAGCCCTGAGAAGAGAGTTGTCTATTGTACATGTTTGGATACAAGGGTGCCCTCATGGTCAGATACAAAGTATCGATCGATACATTTATCGATTGATACATTGTATCGCCGATCAATAACTCAATGGAGTGCCAGTCAACAATCCAGTAATCAAATAACGCGATTAGAGTGACCTGGGTATGCGAGAAGGCGTAGCCAGAGCGGAGCGAGCCGCGCGCGCTTCGCCTCGTTTGGCCCGTTCGCTTGAAGGCGCTCCTGAATGACAGCAAAGAAATTTGCATAAATTAAAAAAAATATATTTTTTAATCTATAATTTATATCTGATCTATTTCACTGTTCAAGATTAAAAAACATTTCAGATTGCTTGTCTTCTACATTCATTCATAGGTGGACGATTATGTATAAATTTGTTTGAAATAATTGCCCCATGACCAAATTGGACGACTGGCTGTTCGGTCGCCCTAAGCTGGGCCATGCTATTTTAGGTGCCATGTCGCTTAAAAATGCTCCATAATCCTCGGAAGCGCCCTCGTGACGGAAAGTGAGACTAAGAGGAGAAAAAGAGAAAGAAGAGTGACATGAGAGAATGAGACAGAGTGAGAGAGTGAGAGAGAGAAAGAGAAAACCATGAAGACATAAAATAGAAAGAAAGAGAGAGAGAGAGAGAGAGAGAGAGAGAGAGAGGTAAAAAAAACACTGGCTTATGTTCTTCGCAAATCTTTGAAGTACTCGGAGCGGGTGGAAAGGGGCATAAAATGAGTTTAGCGTTCTGTGTGGACGTGGGATTACCCATTTTGACAGTGAAAGGAGAGGGAAAATAATGGAGAAGACAAAAAGGGAAAGAAGCAGGGACAGAAAGAAAGGCAGAAAAGTGGAGGAAGAGAGACAGAGATCGAAATAGGGATGCAAAGGGGAGAGGAGAGGAGAGTGAGGGAGGGAGAGAAAGACAGAGAGAGATGGAGAGAGTGAGTAAACGTTAATGGTAAGCAGCTATTTGGCCAGGTCAAAGAATCAAACGATGCGACGACTACTACTTTATTGGTTGCGGCTCTTGAATAACGATGTCTGCAATGGGGGAAGGAACGGGTGAAGGGTATGTAGGTCGCAAAAATGGCCATACATGATGTCATCTTAATCGAATAAAAAAAATGTAATGGAGTTTATCGAGAGCGCCTTGCAAACAGTGCATGATGAAAAATGTTTAATATCTGAATTATTAATCAAAATATAAAATAAACTATGAAAATAAAGAGTACGCACTTGACAGGCACGACGGTGTCGCCGCGTCGGGAGGCACGCGGCAGATGGCCTCTCACGCGAAGTTTGTCTGCGAGCGTCGGGTGCGTGTCGAACCAGAAGAAACGATTCAGCAGCACGGGAAGCAGAAGAACCATGCAGATCTCAATTATATATTATTATTCTTTAAAGGAGCTATCCGAGTCATCACTTCTATGGCTTTCTTTTAAGCTGCTCCATACATGTCAAGTCATTTGATTCTGAGTAATACGTAAAAGATGCTTGAAAGGCGCATAGATGGCCGTACCAGGAGAATGGAGAACCAGAAGTGAGGGAGACGCATGGCGCGAAGCACAACTCCGTACGACGGAGACGAGCCAGTCTTTACGAGCACTGATGCCGGCAGGGCTAGAAAAACGAAGCCTTTCACATGTATGTATGTGTAGCTACATACACATGTATGTGCATATAAGGTTTTTTTAATTCAAAAACATCAACTCTCGATTTCTAAACGTGCAGGCCTTAAAGCGAACGTTTGATTTGCATTGGCTTAATTCCTCTAGAATGTCGTTGGAGGGTCACTGATCAAGTCAATACCTCTGTAAAATTATTCGAAAGCTCACGCCTATAGAGCATACTCGCTTTTTCTCTCTGCCTTGTCAATATTGTTCTACCTTCCGTGGTCATTCTTACAAGCTACATAGCACTTACCCTCTCCGCTCCCTCCGATCACGGATATTGTGTTAAACACCTCTGGAACTCTGTACTATAAAATTATGACTCCTCAAATCCTTTCTCTTTATTACGCAAGTATTGTACCCACGTTGTAACTCAGCAAAAGATCTCTTGATCTATACCTCTCATGATCACATTGTTTTTCTCACCTTTTCCTCTCTTTTCTTTATAAAAAAATTATTTCTTCATTATATTGCCTGACCAAAGTTCCCATCGGTTCCTGTCATAAAGGGATTGAATTGAATTGAAATTGAATTGAATTGCGCAAGCACTGTCGATTGATTGAGTTAATTGGACATTCAAAACAAAGAGAAAAAAGTCAGAAAAACATACCTTCAAAGTAGACAAAGCACACGAGGAGGTACAGGATGATTGAGCCCCAAATCACAAAATGGTTGATACTCGTCCAATATGAAGTATCTATTGCAATCTGAAAGAAAGGAATGGTATATATGTTTAAAAAAGATTACATGAACAATAATTATGAAGCAATTAAAATGCTACCTGTCCCGTAACAACGATAACTAGCGCGGTAAAGCATGTAAATGCGAGGACAGAGTAGTCGTCAACGGTCCTTCCAGAAATGTCATACTAAAGAAAAATTCTACTTATATAATTTCCAAACAAATTAATATTCCATAATCATTGTTGATTAGGTTCTCATATGATGTCCAAGAAAATTGATCTCTGCTCTGCACGAACCTCCAGATTGAGAGCGCCATACGGAACGAAAAAGATTACCAGCGAGCTGCAACAATTAAATTATATGTAGCAGGAAGGTTTTTTAAATATAAAGTTAATGGACAATTTAAAGAAACTCACGAGAACATTCCGTGTAAGACCGAGTAGATGAAAATGCGCATATTGAAGAAGAGATTATACTGCCCGGGCTTGTACAATTTAGGAAACCTAAAAGGCCGAGAGTGTTAGAAAGTGACGAAAACTAGAGAGTGAAGGAAATAGAGAGAGAGAGAGTGAAAGATTAGATAGGAGAAGAAGAGGAATAGAGAGAGAGAGAGGTGTGAAGGGTAAGAATACCTTAGACTGTACTCACAATACAGACTTCTGCGCCATCCAATGTCCCCTCCCGCTCCGGTCCCATAATCTCCGAGTCCTTAGCAATGGCGCAAGTGAAGCCCTAGAATGTGAACCCTAATCAAACTAAACCTATGTTGTCAGCATCAACATCTGTCGAGTGCACGAGAGCGAGGACAGGCAAACAGTGAAGCAAGATTGTTAGCAGTCATGAGTGTCGTGTCAAATACGGTCTAATAAGTGGAAAACTTGTACTCAATATAATTTTTTTAAATAAATATTGTAAAACAGCGCGGAAATATCACTTTAAAATTATAACCTATTTATCATTATACTAATAATGTAATAACAAAAAAAATTAATTACCATTGCAGAATATCCGCAGAAGAAGGAGAACCAAAAGTGAGTGAGTGTGAAGGAAAAGTTCTTGTAGAAGAAGTAGCGCAGAAACTTGCACATCCGGAAGTAGGACCTTGGGAGGGAAAAGGAACAATTTCCAAGATGTGAAGAGTATTAAACAAGATCATTTATATTTTGTTTTAATTAAAATGAAATTTGTTTTAATTCGCTTTTTTCACCATCTGCCATGCACGAGAAGCAGCCGCTCGAGATACTTGAATTGACCGATCGAGTAGTCTGAAGAGAGGACCGCTTGCATCCCTTCTTGGCCTGAAATGAAGATGGAGGTCAAATTGTTCCCCCAATTTCTAATCTGCTCTGCACAGATCTATGAAAAAAAAATCATTATTTCAAAATGGCGGGAATTAAAAAAAACATATTTGTAGTATGCCTCACCCGAGATGCCGACGCCGATGTGAGCCGTCTTGATCATGCTGACGTCATTGGCGCCATCTCCGATCGACAACGTCACTGCCTTCTTGTTCCGCTTCACGAGGTCAACCACCTAAGAATAGGGAGATTCAATTATCACAGCAAGAAATATTTAAAAGTATTCTAAATTTTTGGCCTTTTTACTGCAGTTATTAATCTTTACAACTCTTCAGCACTGATTGTGAGCAATTTGGAGAAGATGAAAAAACAATGAATTAACTACCTGCGCCTTCTGAAGTGGCGTGACTCGGCAGCAAATGACAGCCTGCAAGTATGCCAAACGTTTCTCCAGGAATATTCTAGTATCGTTCAGTTAAAATGGTTCTTTATAAATTTAAAATGCTGTAAATAGTAATGAATTACCTGGCACATGCAAGCAATCTCGAGGAAAGTTCGCTCAAGCCTTTTCGTCAGTGCAAATCTGCAAATTATGTATTCCATCTTCTTCGTTTTCTTCTTTTTAAATTTAACGCCATAATGGTCAATCTAAGAAAAAAAGTTCGTATAGTTATATTCAGAAAAAGCATTTAGGGCTATGTATGAAGTTACAACATATCATATATATATATATATATAATATATATATATATACATTTTAGATTATGACCGCTACAAACCCGAGTGAATCTCCGTTGATGACGAGCGCGACGCCGTCTCCATCGCCCGTGTCGATCGGACTCGGCTCGCCAGCTTCGATGAATCCTGATAAAATTATTTATTTTATATCATAAACTACATACATATATATATACAAACCTTTCAAATTCAGGACAATTTCTAAACGAATAGAGACTTCCTAATTGATTACTAAATGCCGTTACCGTAATCCGGCGTGGACGTCTCGGTGTACTCGACGCTGTGTTCGGGTGCGCCGTGAATGGTCATGATGTCGACGCCGTTGCTGCTGGCCGTCGTTGGCGCTGGCGTCTTCTGCTCTGGCGACGTAGGCCCCTATAATTTTTAATTTTAATTCTAAAAAAAAAGAAGAAGAAAAAAACAGAAAGATATAATTGAGCGGGACTCTATAACCCGTTAACTTGCGGGAGACACAAAATAACTCAAAACAACTGTATGTACACATATACCACCGACACATGTGCTTTCCTCTTTCAAACAAGAATAGATGCATGCCCTTGCCCCCCCCCCCCTCCAAACCAGCCTACTTCTCATGGCCACTTTAACAGAACCAAGATAAACGCGGAATATGCAACCCAGTGACAGCGAGAGGAGGAGATTCGTGGAGAAATCGAGGAGGAAAAAATAGCAAGAACCAATTCTAGCTTCCGATAGCAGCGGCCAAATCAAAGTATCGCAAAACAAAAGTGAAAGTGCGGGCATGCGTAGCATTCACTGATCGCCCAGGCTTCTTCTTTTTCCCTTCCACTAACGGTGCGCGATAATCGCTTTATAGTCTCCGAAATGTAGTGTTCCGCTGGAATCATTGCGCACAATTCCGAGGCTTGGAGACGCTGTTGAATATCGATTGGGAATATTGATTGATTCGTGATCTACCATTTTATACTTAATTTTTTGAAGTCTATATCTCCGTTTCTTGTCAGCTAAGACCCTAAGCCATTTCTGTATAAAGATACATACATACATAGAAAATGAATAAAAATGACGATGACGATAAGTCACTGACTCCTTTGAGAAGCGCCGTGAAGAGCCGCTTCGTGTCTTTCAATTGCACCTGAAATTTTGGAGCCATTCGTGTAGAAATTGTGATTTATGCTCGTTAGAAACATCGATCATCGTACTACGGTAGCACATAAAATTGCCAATCCATCAGTTCTCTCACCTCGACTTCGACCTCGGTCTGCCCGTCCACCACCATGATCTGGCGCATCTCTTCCGTCAGCAGATTGCACGAGTATGCAATGTTGATGGCAGTTTCCTGAGAATGAAACTCTAGCCTATTTATATATGTTTATCATTAAGATTTCATCTTTAAAAAATTGCTGGCATTTAAAATTTCCTATCTATGTACATATATAGATGTTTTTTTTGTAAATAAAAATAAAGGAAAAAAATCTAAAAAGTGACCGTTTTGTCGCCGGTGAGTACCCAGACTTTGATGTTTGCTTGCGCGAGCCGTGCAATCGTCTCTGGCACGCCGTCCTGCAGCTTGTCCTCGATCGCTGTCGCGCCAATCAATTGTAGATCTGGCGCAATTTATTAATTGATTAATTAATTAATTAATTATCGATTCATTTTTGAATAAAAAACATTTCGACTTCATCAATTGAGGCATTGTTTTAAGAAAAATTTACAACAAAATAATTAAATAAAGTAACCATATTAAACGCTTTAGAATTCAAAGCTATAGTGTCAATTAAAGACGATTGCTAACCCTTCTCAATCTCCTCATAGAGCGCATCCAGACTCTCATCGCGGTTGACGAGAGTCGCGGCAGCTGTTTGCTGGCGATTCTGAACACGACGACTTCATACTTATGCTCTGCTCGTTTGTCGAGTCATTTTAAGGATTATCAAACTAAAGGAAACCAATTACATATCCAAAATTACAAATAAAAAAAGGACCATCCAATCTGCAAAGTAGTCTTCGTCGATGTCCTTATATGCGAGGCAGAGGGTTCGTAGGCCAATCTGGAATATAAACAGGAATTGTAACGCGGCAATAGAAGCAAAGCGAAATAAACACAACAATATCTAAGGATGTGATCAAAGAGAAATTGACAAAGTGAGAGAGAGAGAGAAAGAGAGAATAAGGAAGATATAAAACTTTGGTAAGAAAACGAATGTACTCGTGCAAACTCGTCGAGATGGTGAGTGGTGGAATCTCGGAGCAACGGAGACGTCCTCTGATGAAGTCTGAATTGCTACTCTTGCGAGGAAAACAATTATGGAAAGCAATTGTATTCGTGTTTCAAAGATTATAAGCAAAAATAAAATAAATTTAAAAAAAACATAATGACCTCTCCATAATCTTCATGTCAGCGCCCTTGCAGTAGAGGCGAATCGCACCACTGTCAGGGCTGCGCATCACCACCGACATTCTCTTGCGGTCGTTGTTGAAGTCGAGGATACAGAGAAGCTCGTAGGTCTGCAGGCACATTTTGTGTGTGTGTTTTTTTCAAGTGTAAATTTTATGTCAAATAAAAAAAAATTGCTTTCGTTATAAAAGTTCGAAAATGTCGAAAATAATCACAAGGTTTTTTTTTCATATTTAACTTTCGCGCCAACCACGTCTCGTCCATCGACTACGATGGTAACGGAAGTCGGCGTCCGCGAGCGGAAGACGAAGCCAAAGTTGCGCGCTGCTGACGTCAGCGCAGCTTCATCCGGAGATTGGGCCTGAAAAGAGAGAGAGAGAGAGAGAGAGAGAGAGGGCGAAGAGGAGAGAGAGAGAGAGCGAAAACGAAAGCGAGAGAGAGAGATAGAGAGAGAAAGAGGGCGAAGAAGATATAAAGTCAGCGAGAGCGAAAGTGAGAGAGAGAGGGAGAAGGAGAGGGAGAAAGAGCGGGAAGGAGGGAGAGAAGCAGAGAGAGAGAGAAAGAGTGAGAGAGAGATGCTAAGAAATGAGACCTGATAGATGAGCTGTCCCTTCTCTCCTCGCTCCGGCATCACGGTGTGGCAGAGCGCGAGCACCAGCCAGAACTCGCGCACCTGTACATCAAAGGAAGAGCCCAATAATTATGTCCTTATTTCAAATATTTATATATATATACATATATTTATGTATATCATATGATATGAATAATAATGTAGAATAAAAACATACCTACTCCCTCTCCCTAAAAGCTCCGCAATGCGCACTGCTGCTATTGAACTCTTTTATCTTTTGAAATGTTGAAAGTGAAACTGAGAGTTCAATCAAATTATACGAGATCTAATTGGTTTGAAAGAGACAAAAAAAAATGCATGCTGACCTCGCTGACGCCTGCTCGCGTCGCCTCCAAGAGGGTCTGATCGTAGAAGCGAAAGGTCGGCTCGTAGAAGGCGTTGTCGCGCGAGAAGTCCACGTTCGGTGTTTGCTTCAAGACAATATTTATATTTTTTTTTTCCTTTTTTGCACTAGCAGTATACATGCATACATATATCAACTTAAAAGTTTTCTAATGCGAACTGAAAATTATAGAGTGGGAAAAGAGAGAAGAAAACAAACATCCGTGATCTCGACGGTGTTTCCGCGTGCGTCGCGGACATCTCCGTAGCTGACGCCGTTGATGGTGGCCTTGTTGAACGTCATGACATTCTGTGTCAACGTGCCAGTCTTGTCCGAGAAGACGTACTGCACCTGCAAAATCGATTGACTAATTAATTTTTATCATTAGTTAATTATCGATTGCTTTTGGAAACAATTTTAAAAAGAACTTTTATACGGAGATACGTACGAATAACCGCCTGAATAATAATAACTTTCTGCCGAACCTGTCCGAGCTCTTCGTTGAGTGTGGTGGTGCGCGCTTGAGCAGCGACGCTATGAATGCCATTCTCATAGTACATCTCCTGGTCGTAGTTGATCCAGAGGGAATGCAAGAAGCGGATGATTTCTACACTGAAATCGAGAGAGGGAAAACTCGTGAAAAAACGATGAGTGCAAATATTATGTAGATAAAGTATTTTTGCTTGAAAACAGAAGAGCAATTATGTAAATTAAAAAAAAATAAAATAAAAGCATATATGTACGATTTGATTGCCTCGACAAATGTAGGGTGCAAGTGCCAAGTATAAGCTCACAAAATATCGATTGATTCATTGATTCACCAACCTGACGTAGAGCGAGATGGGCACGACCGTATTGAGCAGGATGATGTAGGAGAAGAATGCGAGAAAGGAGATCAGCGCGATCTGCGTCGAACCCGTCTCGCCCGGCTAAAAGCAGAAGAGAAAGTGTCTCTTAAGAGAGCCTCTCTCTAAGGGTCAAGGACTGCCTGCCCCGGGGACCGATGTTTGATTTTGACTATCAGAACTTTATGAGTGATACATGGATAGATTATAAGGAAAACTAGACGGTTGAAAAGTTTGTGAAATTTTTTTTCTCCACGCCACCACCCAAAATATGTCAAAAATTCGATGTTCTGTAACTTGCTTCATTTACAAGATTTTTTACTTTTCTTCTTTTTTTTATCTGATTTCTCATTCAAAACTGCACAAAAAAGTCCCAGATAACTGTTTCTGAAAAGATTCATTTTAATAGACTTTTTCCGGATACAAATTTTTAGGACTAAAAAAATGTTATTTTTTGTGTTTTTTTTTTCATTTTCGCCGGTCCATTTCCAGAGAAATCATTCCATAATATGAAAGTAGAGGAAAAAGTACATGATATATGTTTCTACGAAAAGGATTTGAGGACACCTTTTTTGGGTATCAATTTTTGAATACTATATGCGATCAAGTGCTGCACCGAAGTTTAAGCTCCATATCTGGTTTCCCTTTTTACCTTTTCATCTGCAAAGCAAGTATAATGGTGTAGTTTTTTATTCTCTACAAATCATGTCTATACGGAACTTTGATACTTCCCGAAAAATAAAGTTTAGACATAAAAATTCAATTTTTCGGTTTTTCGTATACGTCTGCCGTCGGGTTTTTTTGAAATTTTCCGTATTTCATAGATCGATTTCCAGATAATATTCACTGCTATCTTGAAGAGGAAAGAAAACTGCATAGAATATCATTTTATTATAGGAATCTGAGAACACTATTTTTAGTTACATGAATTTTAATCAGCGATAATGTGCGGAAATGTCATCAAAAACTGTTCGGCAAGTCCTGCCCCAAAATGTTCGAATTGAATTTTTCTCTTAAAATCAGCCCAAGGGGTTCTTTGATGCGAGGAACACGAAAATCATGTTTATTTTTTATTATGACGTTATTTTAAAAAGTTACGGTAGGTAAATGGCTGAACGACACAGTTTTACAATTCAACTACCGTATCTTTTTAAAATGACGTCATAATAAAAAATAAACATGATATTCGTGTTCCTCGCATCAAAAAACCCCCTCGGGGTGATTTTGAGAGAAAAATTCAATTCGAACATTTTGGGGCAGGACTAGTCGACTAGTTATTGATGACATTTTCGCACATTATCGCCGATTAAAATTCATGTATCTAAAAATAGTGTTCTCAGATTCTTATAATAAAATGATATTCTATGCAGTTTTCTTTCCTCTTCAAGATAGCAGTGAATATTATCTGGAAATCGATCTATGAAATACGGAAAATGTCAAAAAACCCGACGGCAGACGTATACGAAAAACCGAAAAATTGAATTTTTATGTCTAAACTTTATTTTTCGGGAAGTATCAAAGTTCCGTATAGACATGATTTGTAGAGAATAAAAAACTACACCATTATACTTGCTTTGCAGATGAAAAGGTAAAAAGGGAAAACAGATATGGAACTTAAACTGCGGTGCAGCACTTGATCGCATATAGTATTCAAAAATTGATACCCAAAAAAGGTGTCCTCAAATCCTTTTCGTAGAAACATATATCATGTACTTTTTCCTCTACTTTCATATTATGGAATGATTTCTCTGGAAATGGACCGGCAAAAATGAAAAAAACACAAAAAATAACATTTTTTTTAGTCCTAAAAATTTGTATCCGGAAAAAGTCTATTAAAATGAATCTTTTCAGAAACAGTTATCTGGGACTTTTTTGTGCAGCTTTGAATGAGAAATCAGATAAAAAAAAAGAAGAAAAGTAAAAAATCTTCTAAATGAAGCAAGTTACAGAACATCGAATTTTTGACATATTTTGGGTGGTGGCGTGGAGAAAAAAAATTTCTCAAACTTTTCAACCGTCTAGTTTTCCTTATAATCTATCCATGTATCACTCATAAAGTTCTGGTAGTCAAAATCGAACATCGGTCCCCGGGGTAGGCACCAATGGCGTCCTCCTTGAACCTTACAGAGAGGCTCTCTTAAATGTAATATACAATGATGTCATAGCTCGCAAGACGAGGCATGAAATTGAAGCTTGTAATGAATAAAGCATGCAGAATCAGCTAGAGTAAGTATGCCGGCAAACACTATTTTTCTCATGCATAAACTTGAAGAAAAAATGCCCTGATTTAAGTCGCATTCGCACTGTAATTGACATTGATTAACTTTCGGACATTGAACCAACTTGATCCAAGTGTAAAAAGTCTAAATGAGTATTCAGTATCACTTGTGATAGATTAATATTGAAGAAAATGATGCGTTGATTTACTTGACATTCGTAATCATATTGAGTGGTTGTATTGTTTTTCTTGCATGGAAGCAACTGGACCCAATCGAGAAAATTCTAAATGAGCATTCAGTATGATTCATGTAAGATTACTGTTGCAAGTAGATTATTGTGTAAAATTCAGTTGTGAATTTGAAGAGAGGAGAGAGATGAGCAGAGACAGACAATTAAGTGAGAAATGAGAAAGTCTCGATGGAAATGGAGGGTAAGACATGGGAAGGAGAGAGGGAAAGAGCAAGAAAAGACATACAGAAGTAGAAAGGGATATAGCGAGAGAGAGAGAGACAGAGAGAGATAGAGAGAGTAGAGCGGGAGAGAGAGAAAGAGAGAAAGAGAGAGAAAAGAGAGGGAGAGAGAAACCGTACCATAATGTTGGGCACGATATCGTCCCACGGCAGGTAGACCTGGAAGTTCTTTCCTGTCGTCCACTCCCAGACACCGCAGAGCACAGTGCAGATCAGGCACATTGAGATGAGGAAGAGCACGATCTGGCGAGAGGAACGCTTTCTTTCATTCTCTCTCGCTATCTCTTGTTCTCTTTCAACCTCTCTCTTTTCTCTTTCTCTCTACCCCCTCTCTCTCCCTCTCTCCCTTTCTTTCCCTCTCTCTCTCCCTCTCTCTTTCTCCCTTTCTGCACCTTTCTTTCTTTCTTACTCTCTCGCTCCTTCATGATATCGTTCATCCTTTCAAATCGTTTTCAATTTTCCTCTCATTCCCTGTTTTCTATCTTTCTCTCTCTCTCTCTCTCTCTCTCTAACTCTCTCTCTCTCTCTCTCTCTCTCTCTCTCTCTCTTTCTCTCTCTCTCTCTCTCGTTGACTCACTCCGAGAATGAGCACGTTCAGGAAGCGATCGAGCGACGTCCGTTTGAACTTGGTCTTGCCGCTGTTCATCATCAACTTGGTGTCTCGGCCGGCGAAGATGACCAAGCCGTAGCACCTTCAATCGAACACATCTTCTCCCCCATTCTCTTCTCCGTCTCCAGAGTTGATGAACTCTTTGACAACCAAAAGCTATATCCCCTCCACATCTCATACGATTTTTAAGACGAGTATTGAAGCATCTTACGAAAACGAATTCAACTTCTTCATTTATATAAAATATGACTTATGTACATATATACATACCTTTAATGAAGGTAAAAGAAAAGAGATAATTAACATGATTAAAGGAGAAATGTGGCCAGACCATCGCGTGTTCTTGAGGATGCAGCCACGCAGCAGAATGTTGTCATTCGTGATGGGAATCGTCTTCTGCTGCCAAATCATCTGGCCCTGGAACTTGTCCAACTTGTTGTTCGGCGCCTCGCAGACTACTTCGCCTGAAAGGAAACATATTACTTTCGTTGCAAAATCTAGGAATTCTCACAATATAGTCCATTCACCAAATGGGAATCGGCTTCTGTTTTTTTTCACCCTCGTGTGTGAGTTCCACCTCTCTCACGCTCTCTCTCTCTCTCGCTTTCTCTCTCTTCCTTTCTCTCTCTGTCTCCTACCTCTCTTTCTCTCTCTCTCTCTCTCTCTCTCGGTTTCTCCCTCTTTCTTTCTCTCTCTGTCCAACCTCTCTTTCTTTCTCTATATCCCACCTCTCTCTTCCCCCTCTCTTTCTCTCTCTCCCTCTCTCTCTCTTCCTCTATCTCTCTCTCTCTCTCTCTCTCTCTCTCTCTCTCGAACTGCACCAGTGAACCGCGATATCTTGTCCAGATCGTCTCCCATGGCCTCGGTGTCTGCGAGTGCCGCTCTCGTCTTGAGATTCGTCTCTCCGTCCAGCTCCTTCGTCTCGATGTAACAGATTCCGTGTGGCTCGGACGAAGACAACAACAGCAAATCCGCCTGAAATTTGATTTTTCTCTCGATTTTACTACTTTAAATTAAAGTAAATGCTATTTTTAAATAAATATCAACTTATTCATTTGCAAGGCGCTGTTCTTCAGTCATATCTTATCATAATTGTTAGGCTGCCGCCTTATTATTGTCATTATTAAGCATAATTATAAAATAATAAATATTGATAATCTAACTGACGGCAACAAATTGATTGCTCATCATGCGGATGACGTCACCGACGCGCACATTCATCCAGACTTCCTCGGCAAGCCTTCCGTCGCGCACCACGTACGACTTGCGATTGTTCACGGTACGATCGGAGATGTGGCGTTGCTGAACAGAGCAATTCAAGGTTCTTCCGCAATAAGTAACACCGAAAAAATCTTCTTTTTTTTGTTGTTGACAAATACAAATATTTATTTCCGTCCGTAATATACATATAGCAAAAAGAGAATACGTAAAATAGTAGCTACGTGACAATTGTCAATATAATAATATTACAATGTCATCGTAGGCGTCCTTGGCGGCGGAGAATGCGAGCACAATGACGAGCGGCACGAGAGTCGTGTACCACGGAATCGACGAGATGTACGGCAGGCTCTGAAATTTGTTATTTATCTTTTCATTATACTATTTATTCAATTCATTTTTTAGATGTTAAAAAAGGATTTTAAAGTTATCGAGTTTAGTAGTATTTTCCATTGATATCGCAAGAAGCAAAATGCCGACTCGCCTGAAGGAACATGAGAATGAGAAAGTAGAAGTTGGCAATCCGTTGAAATTGCTCGAACAGATTGCGCGGGATGAAAGTGAGAAGGTTGTACTTGGACGTCTGGATGTAGTTGTCCTGCGAACACACAGAAAAAATGTTATGCACAAAAATGTTATGGAAAAATGAAAAATGAAGAGAATTTATCTCTCATGTTATTGCATGCGCTAGCAATCACATTCTCTAGGGTGAAACGCATGATATCCTGCACGCTATGGCGAAACGGATTGAATCAGAATGAACGTCACTTCGTGTCAAACAGTAAACATAATAAACAATATAAATTTTTTTTTTTCGTTCATTTCATCCAAATTCATGCTAATTAAATAAATATAAATAAATCTATCGATAATCTGCCTGACCGAATATCTGAACTGCGCATTGTAGTCGACGTCATTGGCACGTAGCCTCCGCTCGTCCTTGCCACGGATGACGTCCTCTTGCGTCTTCTGCCTCGGGCGCGCCCAGCAACGCCAGCCTGCCATTCCCTTTCCGCCGCCACCGGAGGAGGAGGAGCCGGAATCGCCTCCGTCGCCAGCGTCTCCCTCTGTTTGGTTGCAATTATTTATATTTTTTGAATATTTATAATTATTAATTGCTTAAAAATTATTTATTTACATAGATGTACGTACATATTTTGTCCTTATTTTTTGTCTACTGTGTATGATTTCAACGCAAGAAAAAAATTATCTATAAGAATAAATTTGCGAAGAAATCCAATTTATCGCTCGAATTAGAAGGCGTCAATGAAATGGGGGCAATGAACACAGATTCACGAGCAACCTTGCGTCAGCGCCAAATGAAGTCTATTATTTTATCGAATCGTGTGGCTTTTAGTTATGACATCACGCAGCTCATGCAGACTGCTGGGAATATAACACATTGCAGTGTATAGAGTTTAGGAATGACTCACTCCCCCCCTCTCTCACCCCCCTTTCCCTCCTGCTCTCTTTCATCTCTCTCTCTCTCTCTCTCTCTCTCTCTCTTACTCTCCTTCTGTATCTCTTTCCCTCTCACTTCTCTCTCTCTCCCAGTCTATCCCTCACTACCTATATACATATGTACATATCTCTCTCGCTCTCTATCCATCTCTCTCTTCCTCTCTCTTCCTCACTTTCCTCTCTCCCTCCTAGTTGACCTTGTTTTTTTTTTAAATCAAAATGTATACAACATGTCACGTGTGGAAGAAGAATAAAAATGAAACTAACTTGACTGATCTTTCTTCTTGCTCGCAGACGAATTTGCTGCGAGCGTCGGAGGCAACACAGCGGAAGTGGGAGCGACTGTTGCTGAAACTAAATAATTGTCTTAAAAAATTTATTTTTATGGAAACGAAAATTAATTATATGCGCAAGTTTTTATAATTTCAAATGAAAATAAGGACCTAAAAATTGCCATAACGAATTCACATGATATTGTCCAGCGTGTCTGTTCCGGAGATTGCATAAATACAATTTCCGAGTATGGTAGAGATGTTGTGAGAAAAAAAATTTAATAACCAAGCGCTACAATTTAGACTTCCTTGAGCTCAATAACTCTATAACTCCTAAAATCAATATTTCCTGTTCGAGGCTTTTTTATTATTATTTATTTACTTCGCAGACAAAACGAAAAAAAAACCGATGAGTAACTTGCAAGCCCAATGTGCATTATAAAGCAATGATTGGAAGCGTGCTGTGGAATGAGTGTACAGGCGTGATAAGTGTATTTAAAGCATGGTTTGAACAGATCATTTGAAATAGAGAGAGAAAGAGTGAAAGTGAGAGAGTGAGAGGAGAAGAAATGGAGACAGAGAGAAAGACAGAGAGAGAAAGAGGACGGAAGAGATAAGAAAAGAGCAATGGTTTAAAGCTGAAAAGATCCAAAGTGGCCACAGATAAGGCGGGCGCACTCCACGCACTAGTTCATATGTGTCATAGTGCTTACAATTCAAGAAGGTTCGGATGAGTCTTGGAATCTTATACATTCGCGGCAAACGCCGAAATGGCACACTCATCTAGCAGAGAGAAGATCACAGCCGACACCTTCCATCATATTGGAGGATGCAACAATAACAATGTTTTCATGCCCGGAATTGAGCATTCCTCTCCGCCTTCTCTCAAATCTGTACATATGTATGTAGCTCGCGCCAAAACACCTCCCGGGAAGCTCGTGTTTGTGAATTCCAAAAAGAAGAATTAACATGCTGTTGCCTATAATGTTGTGCGCTTTGTAGTAAATATCCTGGGAGGAGTGTTTTTTTAGATCAAAATAATATTATTCATAAAAGGAATACATATATGTCAAAATGCATCGCATATCAACAATTTCTTCATCTAACAAAAAAAAATTTACAGAGCTGCTACTGTTTCGAGCAAATTTCACCAGAATTCATGAATTAGAATACTTAGACTTATAGGAAGCATCCACAGCTAATTTATGACAAGAGAAGCTGACAAGCATTCATATGAGATGAATATGTACTTGAGATGAATGCACTCAAATGTAAATGCGAAAATAAGTTGCTAATAATAGGGAGGAAAATAGACTAAAAAATAGACATCCTGACAGAACGAGGAAATAGATGCGAAAGAACAAGGTAACGAGAGAAGCGAGCTTACGTCACAAGAGCGCAGAGCGAAATAGCACTCGAGTCGAGAGGAGCAGAGAAAGAGAGAGAGAGAGTAATAATAGAATAGCATATGTATCCTTTGAGAACCAAAAAAAGTCATTTCAGGTTTGAAATCTTAAAGGAGTCCAAAACTCAATCTTGAAAAAAAAAACTCAATCCCAATTTTCCTGACACAAGGGCCAGAGAGCATATGATTTCGAGAGACGCGACTTTAATGGCAAGGGAAGTTGAAATACATAGATTGCGGCTGAGTTCGTGATGTTTTAAAAGTGACTTTTAATGTTAGGTTCTCATACGGCTTGATAGAAAAAAATTGCAAAACACTCCTCTGGATGGCTCTCTTTGTGGGCAGTTATCACATGGCCGGACAACGTTCTAATTCGAGGCATACATACATACATATGTATATCGGTTCTCAAAGGATCTAGCGCTATAATATAGCCTGACAGGCAGAAAAAGGTACAAACTTTAAGGCATATGAGAAAGAGGGAGAGTGGAAGTGATCGAAGAGAAGTAAATGTAGATGTCCTGAGAGCGAGAGAACGAGAAAAAGAGAGAGAGCGAAAGAGAGAGAGGGAGAGAGAGCGGGGGACGTACTTGCGAGAGCAATAACTATGCGAGTCTTCGCTGCACTGATAAGGATAGGAAGAGGTTGGCGATCGCCCTTGCCTTGCCGGAGTGATGGATAAAGCATAAGTGTCTAGCTGTCTGTCGCACTCTCTCTCTCTCTCTCTCTCGAGCTTTCTCCAATTTTCTTGCTCCTCCTTCTATTTCTCATTCTATCTATCTTGCTCCAGTTTGTTTTCTCTTGTCTCACTCACCACAAATAATATATTCGAAATTATGATTTCTACATTTTATCTCAGTCCTGGTTTGTCTCTCTCTCTCTCGCTCTCTCTCTACCTCCCAATCTCTCTCTTCCTCTCGCTCTCTTTCACTCTCCCCTCCCCAATATCTCTCTCTTCCTCTCTCTCTCTCTCTCGCTCTCTCTGTCACTATCCAGTTCACTTTCTTTCCTTCTGGACCTCTCTTTGGATCTCTCAAGTTTCATCTACTTCTCTATTCGTCGACTGTATGGTGGCATCTTTACTATCTTCAGCCGTTCCGAAGAGGGGAGAGAGATCGCGCGCAAATATTACTCATGGCCATTGAGATGCAGGGCAAACAGTTCACAGAGAGCGGAGGGAGAGAGAGAGAGAGGGAGAGATAGAGAGCGAGAGAGAAGAGGAATGAGAGAGATAAAGGACGAGAGAGCAGCAGAGATACAAAGCGACGCGACCTGCCATGAGCGGTCGTAACCCCCGAGGACCGTTACTAAGCGATAGCAAAGATGACACGAAGAGCAGAGTCATCGAGAGTACAGATCAAGATGCCTCGAGGGAGTAAGAATGGCTCTCTAGGCAACTGATCAGAGATTCACGCGGAAGTGAGGGAGGAGGTTGCGAAAGTGCAAATGTTACTATCTGAGTGACAAAGTAGTAAAGGGGTATTCATTGAAACGGTCGGGAATATTCGCAGTGAACATTAGCGGAAAGAGAGAAAAAGTGCACGCGACGGGCAAACTACATATTCAAGCGCGCTCTAATGACTTTGGTCAACCATGAGATGGCTCTGCGCAACATTCATAGAAGAGGTCAAAAATTGCTCGTGCCCTTGCAAAGAGCATTGCCAAGAAGACAATCGACTGATAGCTAGATTACCAAGAAATATGTAGATATGAATATAATAATCAATACTTAAATGCAAAAGCGGAGGAAAAGAAGCATGTAGTACATGGATGTGCAATTTCTTCTCTTTTTCTGCCACAAAACGGAATTATGACGAGTCCTGGTTAGAACAAAAGAAAATATATAGAAAAATTTCTCATTCCTCTGACTCACTACTTCCTTTTTTCTGGCCCGAATATGATGTTGCTTAAACATCCTTTAAATTGAAATTATATTGGCACGTGCTTGCAAAATAATATATTTAGTTAAAATATTTGATTAGTTATTATTGATCATATTTTAGATTATAATAATATAAATAATACATGCAGAAGGCGTGAGAAGCCGTCGGAACCAGAGCTTGGCGCGGAGATCGCGACTGTACATGACTTTCGTCTGAGATCGCGTGCCCTTCCATGGGGTCATTATCACCTTTGAGCTTTTCCCCTTCATCCTTTTTATCTTCTTTCTTTTTCTCTTTCTCTTCTTCTTCGCGGATCCACTCGATTCTTCCGTTATGGTGGAAAGTGACCGTTGATTAGAAGATATTGCAGAAGAAGAAGGGTCCTTTGATCTTGATTGGAGTATTGATTGATTGGACGACATTGTTTGTTGTCGCTTTGCTAGCTTTCTCATCATTTGACTTGACAAGTCGGTTGCAGTGGTGGAGAGATAGCCAGAATCGCCTAGGGCCTTCTGCTTCTGGCTGCTGATCTTAAGCGACGTCGGCGCCGAGCGATACTTTGGCTTGAACTTGGAAGACGCCAGCTTTTCCAGCTTTTCCCTAATCGATAATTTCCTTCTTTTGTTCTTCTCGCCTTTCCAAATGCTGCCATGGATGAGTCGGCCGTGCAGGAAAGTCTTCTTTCGCTTCGAGGAAAACGTTGAATCGAATGACGTCATCTCTTTCGTCTCCGGCATCGTTGCCGAGGTGGATGAAGTCGAATGGCCAGAATGGAGAGGAGTCGGAAAGGGAGTCGTTCCGGAGTCACGGTGTTGACCGACGAAGTGGGAAGATTGCAAAGTTTCCAAAGTAAGAAAGGCAGGGACTTTGCCTCGGCGTCAGTTTAAAATATGTTTTTTTTTCTTCTGAAATCTATGAAAAAGCTAAAAAGACATTAGCATCCTGGCGACCAGAAAGGAGCAGATAAAGAGAGAGAGAGAGAGAATGAGAATGAGAAAGAGAGAATGAGAGAGGGAGAAAACGAGAGAAAGAGTACGGTATTAATGATATTAATTAGTGTGCAGCACAGGTGAGGGGACAGCGCAATCCGTAGTCAAGGACACATGAAAACAGATTCGGATATGGCGGAGGATGCGAATGGTCTCCTTTGCCATTAGTCATCAAAGAAAGGGGACGGCTGGCTTGACTTCTTGGCAAGCCAACCTTGTGTATACCTTTTCGGCATACACAAGGTAGCAACTACATCCATGCATATAAGCACTGCAGAGTTAGAGCTAGAACTACAGAGGAATCTTTCAAAAATGAAAAAGTCACAAAACCACAAGAAGATGATGGGAGAAAAGTTGAAAAGTAAAAGGGAATTTAAAATGAAATAAAATGCAAAAAAAAGAGCTTTTGCTTGATGTTCAAGATGGCTGCCGTTTTATTTCCAAGGAGGCGCTGCGAATTGTCGGGCAAAGCAAATGTTATACATGCAGCAGAATGGAAAGAAGGCTCGTCAAAAGACACCTTTTGGAGAGAGAATATTTCAAGTGGAGAGGAGGCAATAATGCTTGTGCCACATGGCTCGAGGGCAATTCAGCGTGCATGGAGAGCGTCTTGACGGATGAATTGAAGCAACATTCAAATGGTCTTTGACATTAAGGGAAACAATTGCTTAAAGAGTAATTGAATGGTATATATATATATATTTTATATATGTAAATATTTACAATAACTAAGAAAAGGATGATACACTGTGGTGACTATTCGTAAAAATTTTTTAGAGATTCCTTTTTATGTTTAATTATTGGATTCTTTGGACACTCTGTCGTTGTTGCTTTCCAGCCTTTTCCGATGTTGCTTTGTGATTGCCGGAGGCAGTCTGCACAGCTGAGGCAGCCATGGAGACAACGGAGGGAGGAAAGCACGGCGAGAGAGAGAGAGAGAGAATTGGGTTAGTTATAGAGGAGAGGACAGAAAGAAAAAGTGAAAGAGAGAGAGTGAGTGAGGACTCCGGAGAGAACAGAGAAACAGAAGTCAAAAGAGAAGCCAAACAAAGAGTATGAAGCTAACAATAAGCGTTTATGCCTCCCCCTTGGAAGGCTCGATGGATGTGGCAGAGTCAGAATGAGAAGAAGAAAGAGAGAGCGAACGAATGAGAGGGAAAGAGAGGTATAGAGAGCGGGAGGATGAGAGAGATAGAGAGAGAGAGAGAGAGAGAGAGAAATGCGTGAGGGTGCTTGAAGAACCGAAACGTCTTGTACAACATATGTATATTTACTGTATGCAAAGAGTAAATCGAAAACAATAATACTTCGGCGTGGAAATGTGCTCGAATTGGATACAAAACTGCAGGGGAAAACCACGATTAAATAAACGTACAAATGTAGATGAATTATACAAGTATAAACGTATATACATACATATGAAAGTGTGAAAGCTGGAAGGAAAAGAGAGAGAATTGGAAAACAGCCAATTGCAATGAGAAAATGACTCATCAATTCTCGCTGTAGTCTCACTCACGAAAAAAAACAGAAAGACGGAGTAGTGCATATCAAAACAAAAAGCAATGTAAAAATAAGGATAGTGATGAGCAAAAGAATTATTTTATTTTAGTTTAATTGTTATTAAATTGAGCCAGTTCCGAACATACATATGTATGTACATACAGAAAACCATGAAAGAGTTATATCGAATGGTATAAAAAAAACATCACTCTGCGTTTTCTCCATTATTAAATTTTGGAAAAAGAGGAGAAAGGAAGCACTTCCTTGTCCCTTTATCGTCTAGTAGTTTATAATATTTTTTCGCTATTTTAATAAGGGCAAATTTTATTCTAGGAAAGAATAGAAGAAGAGTGTCAAGGAGAAGAGACGTGTCGAAATTCCAAGAATCTATTTGCGCTCACGAAAGGGAAATAGATAGAGAAGAAGCGAAAGAGTGAGAGAGAGAGAGTTCACAAAAGTACATGAGCGAACGGCAAAAGATAATTGATAGACAATGGGATCAGGTGAGAGAGAGAAATAGAAAGAAAGAGATAGAAAAAAAAGATAGAAAGAGAGAGAGAGAAAGAGAGAGAGAGAAGAGAGAGAGAAAAAAACAGAGAAAGAGGAAGAGGTACGCGGCGGGAGGGAATAGCAATGAAACAGTAGTGATAAGACATTTTGCGGTGTATTTGCTGCGAGGTCCGAAAATACTCACGATTCAAGAGCCGTTGGGGGAATACTCCTGGTTTAAGTGGAACAAGACACTTTGAGTGAAGGATGGA
>CALZFC010000352.1:5000-34178 GCA_945643635.1 Allodiplogaster sudhausi
TCCCGCCCAAATTGGGTCTCCTCTTCATCATTCTCATCATTCGCTTCAAGACTCCAGACATGTTTCAACTGGGATACTGTGAGAAAGAAAGAAAGGAAGAGAGAGAGAAGAGAGAGAGAGAGACAGAAAGAGAGAGAGATAGAGAGAAAGAGAGGGGGAGAGATATTAAGTGCGAGTGTGATATAAGGGCTTGGGTAGAAATGGTTTGCGAATTGAGTTAGTGCACGGGCATGCATGGAATGCGTTGCCAACTCTGCCAAGCATGATATTCGAGAGTAGAGGAAGAGGGGCACGCAAGAGCTTCACGGCTCATGGCGCAGGAGAGCATGAGAGAGAGAGAGAGAGAGAGAGAGCTGAGTTAGGAGGTTAGTATGGAAAAGTAGAGATCGTGAAATGTCTGTGCATATTTAGGTAAAGGACTAGAATAGCAGAGCTCGTAGACGAGATTCATGGAGACGCAGCTTGCGAGTAAAAGAATAGAAAAGAGGAAAGCGAATCCTTTGTTGTGGCGGCGTCTTTTGTGTTGTACGGTGTGGACATTGCAATGGAAATGGAGTGATGGATGCGCCTTCTCCCTTCGAAGGAATCGCTGTCCAGGGAGTCGTCACTGACAAAGGACGAAGCTGCTCAGAGCGTCAATTCACTTCTGGTGCCACCGTAACCCCCCCCCCCTCCCTTCCCAAATGAAAATGGGCTTTGTTTTCGCTCTCCAGAGAAATGTCATTCAATTCAATGAGTGGAATCAAGGAACTAAAGCTCTCAGTAGATGAAACACAACACGGAAACAAAAGTGATGAGGAAGGGAATGAAAATGAAAGGAAGAGACAGTGAAAGAGAAAAGGAGAGAGAGAGAAAATGAGGCAAGGATTTTAGTGGACCGGCGCTCATTCCTAAATGGCCCTCCGAGAAGGAAGCGAGCCGCTGATCTGATTTCACTTGCTTTCTGCCTTCTCTTTCTTCGCTTGCCGGAAGCACCTTGCTGCATAAGAAGGAAGAACGTTAATTAAAGGGATTCTACCAATCTCTCCGCTTACTCGATCTCCTCTCTCTCTCTCTCTCTCTCTCTCTCTCTCACGACTCCCGATATCTCGCCCTCTTTCTCTCTCACACACCAAATGCTCTCTTTCCCTCGCTCCCTTGTTTTCTCCCTCGCTCTTAACTAAGTGGCAATTAAAGGTCGCTCTCTCTCTCTCCCTGAAGTCTCTTCAGCCCGTCCCTCTGGAACTCTCCGTGATGGCTGTTCCCTTTCCATAATCATTTTATCTCTCTCTCTTTCCCTCTCTCCCTTTTACGGTCTTCTTTCTCTCCCTCTTTCCTCTCCATTTCCGTTCGCTTTCCTGAGCATCCGATGTGACTGTTGATGGTAAGCCGTCTTCCTCAAGAGATTCTTCGTCCTTCCCGTCTTCTTTCGCATACTAAGAATCTAAGCGAACGATAGATGATAACTTGTGAAGATAAATAGGAGAGATGGAGATAAAGGATAATCAGAGAAGAAGGAAGAAGAAGAAAAACATAAAGAAAGAGTGAGAGAGAAATGGGGAGAGAGAGTGAGAGCAAAGGCTGATTGCTGTCTCTGCATATTATCCTTCCTCCTTTTCGTCTATACCAAGTGGATTCTCGGCATCTCTTCGAAAGATGCTGGCAAAGGCGAAATGAGAAAATAACTGTGGAGCGTATCTGCTGTAGCTGCCTCTTTGCTCTCCATTTCATTGTCCAGATATCTGCTGCATCAATCGCGGCCATTCAAGTACATAGTAATATGGTCATTCCAAACTTATTCATCCTATTGATCCTCTTCCTTCTTCCGCCTTTCCCATCTTTTCCGCCATATTTCAATCTCGCTCTCTTTCTCATTTCCTCTTCAAACATTAGAGAGAGAGAGAGAGAGAGGAGAGAGAGAGAGAGAGAGAGAGAGAGAGAGATGAGGTGAGAGAGGTAAAGAGGATGAGAGATAGAGAGGGAGAGAGAGATGGGGAGAGAGAGGTAAAGAGGAAGAGAGAGATAGAGAGGAAGAGAGAGATAGAGAGTGAGAGAGAGAGTGGGCTCAGTATGCTTCTTCTACTTCTTATTTGGATGGATTTATGAGGGACATCTCACGAGCTCTGCCTGGAGCTCGCCTTCCTCCCTTCCTCCGCACGAATACTCTTCCGTGATTCAAGGTGCGAGGAGGAGAGAACAATTGCTCCTTCTCTTCTTCTCTGCGGTCTCTTCAGCTCTCCTCTCTCTCTCGTCTTTTATTCTCTACTTCCTTTTAATCTGCGTTCCATCTTTCTTGCTTTCTTTTCTTACTTTTTACACTTCTCGCGAACATTCGGCCATTTCGTTCCCTGCTTGTGCATATTGCGATGGGAAAGTGCGCAAAATAAAAATAGAAGAGAAGAGCCATGAGAAGAAGAGTGCGAACATGACAGTGATTGAAAGACTATGAAGAAAAGGAGAGAGAGAAGGAGCGAGGACAAGGAAAAAGAGTGAGCCAGGGAGAGAGGCAGAGAAAGAGGTAGAAAGGACTCAAACTACTGAAAAAAAGAGAAGTTCCCTCCTCTTATGGAAGATCACCACTGAGGATTAACTTCTGTCTTGGGAGGCCAGCAAAGGTAGAGGAATGGAAGAAGACTGATGAGGCTGAGACTGAGAGATGATAAAGGAGGGAGACGGGGAAGAGAAAGTGAGAGAAAGTGAGAAAGAGAGTAAGAGAGAACGAGAGAGACTGAGAGAGTGAGAGTTTGAGGTGGAGCGGGGAGGAAAAGCTAAGGGAGGGAAAAGCAAAAGGAACTGCATATTGGAAACCAAAAAAAAAATTTATAAGGACTAGGCAAGTAGAAGTAAGAATGCGTTGAATTGAAGAAACGATAGAGAATAATCGAGAGGAAGAGAGGAGAGAGAAAGGACGAGTTGCCCAGGCGATTTTGCTGGGAACATGGAGGAATGTTTCGGGAGTGGAGTAATAGAAAGAGATGTGTTTTAGTGAGAAAAGGAGAGAAACATGGAGAGGGAGAGAGGGATAGAGAGGGGAGGGGAGAGAGAGAGAGAGAGACAGAGAGAGAGATAGAGAGATAGAGAGGGGACGAAAAGGGCGACTAGCGAAGGGCGCGAATCGCTCAGCCGACTAAATAGCGTTAGAGGAGAGGCTGGTGAGGCGCAGCTCCGAGTCGACTCGAGACGAGGTGTGCACGGCAAGTAAGAAGAGACTCTCTCTTTCTCTGCTTCTCTCGCTCTCCCCTTCCTATCACTTCTCTCTCTCTCCGTCTGCACTTTCTCTCCTCATCTCAACACCGTTCTACATGAATGCTCCGCCCATCTCACGCCGTCTGGTCTCTCCTGACCAGCTTCTCCCCTCCCTTCCCTCTCTCATCATCCTCCTCTCATCGCTTCCTTAGGCTGAGCTGGTCATTGCCTGCGTGTGCAGCAGTGGCTTCCAATCGTGTGGTGGTGGTGGTGTCAGTCCTCCTCTGCCCCTCCTCCTGTCTTCTCTTCCATCTCTTCTCTCTCCTCCTCTCCTTGGCTTCGTCCTTGGCGCGGGCGCCCTTCCGGCGCCTTCGGGCGTCCTTGGCGGCGGGGGTGAGCGGAGGAGAGGATGCAGAAGGTGGCAGAGGAGTCGGTCTTCCTCCGTCTTCGGCCATCCTTGAGATGACTTCTCAGTTCACTCAACTCTTCTCTTTCATCCTCGCCAATGTCCACGATCCAGCCACTTCTGCCGATTCCAGTCAGATTACTCTTCCACCTTCCTTTCTTCTCCATTCTACGCCTTGTTATTGTCTTGTCTGTCGGATGATCTGTCATTTATTCAGATTATGGAGCGCAATGCCACGTTTTTTTTGAAAGAGAGAAAAATTACAATCCGTCCTTACAAGGTCTCCGCTCCCTACCTCAATCTCTCTCTTTCTTCTCCTCTCTCTCTCTCTCTCTCTCTCTCTCTCTTTCTCTCTCTCTCCATTTTTATCTTCTTTTTGATAGCCCTTTGGTCTTCTATTCTTTCCTTGAACAAAAGGTTAACAAAGCATCAAGAATCAGGGCTCTTTAGAAGCGAGTGCCCAATCTAATTGAGGTTCGTGAATTTCCTCGCTTTGCCAAATTCCTTCTAGCTTTTTCTTCCTCAACTTTCTGCACTGCCTTTGATAGAATGACTCACTCTCCGTGTCTCTATGATTCCTTCAATTAATGAAGAGCATTGTCATCGATAGCAAAGAGAAGGAAAGAGAAAGATTGACGAAGAATGACAAGGTTCTCTGTTTAAATAGCTTTGTAAAGTGGCTGGAGAAAGTAGCTTCCAATAGAGTGGTCTGTTCGAGTCATTTTTGTCTGCTTTTGATCGACTTGTGTATCAAAACATTAGCATAAGGGAGACGGAAGAGCAGAGATGAGAACGTAATTCGCATGCATCGAGAAAATAGATAGAGGAGTGAATCTACTCATCGCTACAAACGTTAATTCTGTCTTTGCACAGGAAATTTTATTTATATATATTGGGAGAGAGAGTGCGTGATAGAAAGAGACTGAAGAGAGGAAGAGAGGGTGATTGAAGGAGAATAAAGAAATAGAGTGAGGGAGAGAGAGAGAGAGAGAGAGAGGGAGAGAGCGTGATGGAAAGAGAATTCAGCGAAACCTGAGTGGAAATGGTGGAAAGAGAGAGAGAGAGAGAGAGAGAGAGAGAGAGAGAGAGAGATAGATAGATAGATAGGGGGTATATGATAAGGGAAATGGAAGAGAGAGAACGAAAGTAGAATGTTGATCTCAGAAAGCTCAAATGTAAGCAGTCAAGAAAATTATTTCAAGGGAATACGAAAAGTGAGGAGAAAGATATTAAAAAGTAAACTTTTATTTATTCCCTGCAACTGATTCTTTGCTTTAAAGGAGCATGAACACCCAAAACTCCTACGCGGAAAACCCTGTAGAATCTTCCGAGATACTGTAATTCAATTCGCTTTTATTATAATATTTGCACTGAAAACAGTGCACACGGACTAGTAAAAAATTTTCAAAAAATTGATATTGAAATTTTTTTGCGGAATTTCGATATTTCCCCGGGAATCATCGCAGAATTACAAACGAACAGAGAAAAAAGGACTGGAAATGGCTGCTTTCATTTATTTCGACAATGCAAGTGATGACGTTTAAAAAATATTTTCCCGCCAACAGGCCGGTGGTGAATATCCTGGAGTTAAATTTCTGCTTAACATACAAAGAACAGAAATATATCGTACAGCACCAAAAATTTCCCTGATACAGGCACATTTTTTATATGTAAATTTCTCGCGAATGCTGTACTTTTGAATATTTTTACTTTGCAGAAGTGTTCGCATGAAGGGCATAGACTGACTCGTGTAATAGCTTAAGTGATAAAAAGAATGGGTTTCATGCTCCTTTAATGGGTCTTCTTAGAATTTCCTTTTCTTCGTCAGAGAGAACGATATTCATTGTCAGCCCATTCTTCTTCTTGTTCAAAGAAGACTGCGAATGTCAAATTGCCCAGACCTGAGATTTTTTCGTTTACTTTTCAGTCTCTCTGAGAGGGGTTCTCTATCGACTTCTTAGGGAGCCCCTCTGTCGCCTAGAAAGTTCTATTCTATAAATTTGAAGCACGTTCACTTTTTTTCCTTCTTTTATCGTACTTTTACATACGTTATTTCTGTTGTAATGGTATAGGAAAGGTGACATTAATCTTTATGCAGATTCCCATTCTCAAATACATAATCCTAGTCAATCTGCACGATTATCTGTTTATATACATCGGCGATAATCTTTCCGTCCTTATGAAAACAGATGAACATATCCATGCATTCATTTATTGATTGCTCCAGAGTTGCCCGTTCAATCTGAAGACATCGCTGCGAGCTCTTCGCATCCACTTTTTCAATTAGTCAATCCTACTTACGTTGTTTCATTTTCTCATTTGCAAGAATAAAATGCCAAGAATAGCCCTTTTTCATGCTTTGCCTTTCAAAACTCCAACAGAACTCCACCAGTTCAATAATAAGGAATGGCTAAATTGCATTTCTAAATTTGAAAGAAGTTGTACGGGAGGAGGCGGTTAAAGTGGAACAAGTTTAGAGAGATTCGGGTGTTCCTCGGGTGTTCCTTCCTCTTCCTCTTTCTTTCACTCTCTCTCTCTCTCTCTCTCTCTCTCTCACGCTCATACTTCTCATCTCTCTCTCTCTGCTCTCACTAACTGTCTGCTCCTATGTATACCCCACATTCTCTTTCCCTCTCCCTTCTCCTCAAACCTTCTTGTCATCGCCTTTTCGCCTTCTCCCAATTAAGCTGCAGCTTCTCCCAGTTAGCTCAAGCCGGCAAAAGATATTTTCACTTGAGTTCTCTTCAATTGTTGGAACATAAATTCCCCTCGGGCGTCTTCCTTGTTTCTCTCTCTCTGTATCTCTCTTTCTCTAGCCCTCCTTCTCTTCTCTCTTTCACTAATTCTCTCGTATTCACCTACTCTCTCTCCACCCCTTTTGCTGCCAAAATGTGAAAGACGCCAAAGAAGCAGCGCAGATTGCTTCAGAGAGAATAGGAGATGTCATTCAGAGAAGATATGACGAAGCGATGGGAAATATCATGCGTCAGAGGAGGGCGCAGAGAAAGTAAGTGCTGCGTATGTGCATAGGTTTGGTGCGGCTTCCAGAGGTCATGTGTCAGTCTTGACCAGAGAGGAATCTGAGAGAGAGAGAGAGAGAAGACAGAGAGTGTCATTCAGCCTATCAGTCCATTGTTGGATTGCAGCATGCATTGTGGAGGTCCTCTCGAGTCTGGCCTGCCTTTCTACCCGGTGCCCCCTCTTAGTCCCCTTCCTACTCTAAATTGTCGGTTGTCAGCAGAGTGGCTGAGCCCTGAAGGGACTCTGTCGTCGTCAGTCTCCTGTCCTCCCCCTCCCATCACTTCTTTTGCGCCCTTTCATTCCACTGCTCAGACAGTCCTTCCCCTCTTCCATGGCTGCCGATGTCCTCCAACTCCTTTCTCATTTGCTTGCCAATGTCTCTGACTTCACGGCTGGTTCGAAATCTGCCTTTTCTTTCTAAGTAAATCTATTCACATTTTCCGTCTCCAATTAGAAACTGATCGGAGGAGATGTCTAGAGAATTCAACTGTTAATTGGTTAGAGTGAACTGTTCCACTGATGCAAAACGCCTTTCTGTCGTTCTTCAGAGTCTTCTGCAAGAACTGCGTTTCCCTTCCTTGCTCTTTTCTCTCTTTTCTCTCTCGGATGCGCACGCACTTCTTGTGTATGCAAATTGGCTTGATTCCAAGCACATCTCTGATTCTCTGATTCTCTTCTCTTCGCCTCGAAAGCGGTGTACTATCTTCTTCTTGTCGTTTTTCGGACTTTTCACGCCCTTGAATTCGGGTGCTGCTTTTCTTTCTAACCGGAAAATGCAACTGTCCACATGAAACATACATACATATACGAATATAAGAGCGAGAGAGGTAGAAAGAGGCTAGAGATAGAGAGAGAGAGAGAGAGAGAGGGAGAGAAAGCCAGAAGGAACTAAAGGGAGAAAGAGAGTGAGAGACCTTGACGATTTTAATATTGAAAAAATCCTCACATTAACTCAATCCCTTCTTATATTTACTTGCTTTTACATAGCTTTACTAATCGTAAAATCTTTTACTCTTTTCATGGACAAAGTTTCACAATGAGGTGAGGAGGTGACTCAGTGACAGTGGATTCTGGCACTGTACTCTAGGATGTTGCAGCATAGAGTCGATGCGAGAAACATCCGAGAGAAAAATACGAGAGAGAGAGAAAGAGAGAGAGAGAAAGGGAGAGAGAGAGAGCGAGTGAAGAAAGAGAGAGAGAGAAACCACCAGAAATATAGAGGCAATCCAATGAATAGTGTGAGAAAGAATTCCGTACTTTTCTGTGTCCTGTCAATTTAACATGATTAGCTGGGATGTGGCGAGAAAAGCAGAAAGGAAGAGAGATATGCTCTGCTCTCGTGGAATAAAGTGGATTGTTCAATGGGGGTCTCCCTACATCTCTCATTCTCTTTCTCTTTCTCTCTCTCTCTCTCTTTCTCTCTCTCTCTCACTCTCTTTCTCTTACTATCCATCTTCTTTCCCCTCACTCTTCCTGCACTATTCATTGGCCTCTACGGCGTTTGGCACTGTGGATTCTTTTCTCTCCATCGGTCCTGCACATCTCTCTCTCTCTCTATCTTTCTCTTTCTCTCTCTTTCACTCTCTTGCTTGTCACCCCCCTCTTTCTTTATAATACTGTTGATTCGGCTCCAGATGAGGCGCTCATTTCTTGAATCCACCTAACAACATTTAATAGTGCCCCTTTTCTGGTGGCAGTCGCACTTCCAGTGCATCTGTTGCCCTTTTTGCGAAGAAGGATAGTAAGAGAGTGAGAGAGAGAGAGAGAGAAAGAGAAAGAGAGAGAGAGAGAAAGAGAGAGAGAGAGAGAGGAGAGAGGAGAGAGAGAAGGAGAGAGAGAGAGAGAGAGAGAGAGAAAGAGAGAGAGAGAGAGAGAGAGAGAGAGAGAGAATGAGTGCTTCGTCTATGGCATTGTTGGCCCAGTCCATTCAGAAGACTTGAGTTGAGAATGAATGGTTGTCACCATCATTCCACGGGGAGGCAGAAGTAGCACAGAGACTGCCATTCACGGCTCTCCAAACACGTGGAGGAATTCGGGGGATTCTGCAAAAAGCACTAATGGCTTGGCTACTGACGAAGCCGATGGAGGGATCGGAAAAGAAATAGAATTCACTACTATGTACTTTATTTTCTCGGCATCATCGATAGAAATAAATAAATAAAAGAGTGTAATAAACACTAAGCAAAAAGAAGATCTCTTGGCCTTGATGAGAGAAAGAGTGTTCCTTCAGCTCTACGAATGCCTTGCTACTCGTGCATGTCTCCGTATCTCAGGGAGCACTACCCTTACATGACTCATCTCTACAGAAGGCCCATGTCTTTCGACTCCCACTGCGAAATGCAGCAGTCAGTTACATTCTTACATATTTAACGGATGCTGATATGAATGGTAAGCGCTTCAAATACAGCAAATAAGCTATATCCAATCTGTACAGCTTGAAAAATTCAATCTCTTTTTAGCTAATTTAATTTTTTTGCTGTGCAGTATGTATCGGCAATGATTATTGAAGTGATCCAAACAGAACTTTTCCCATCGGGCCTTAGTTAGATTGAGCTATCCCTATAAAAGACGGAATGTGATCAACAATATGTTGACCACAAATGCCAAGTCGCTAGCGGAAATGAAAGGGAGAATACAAGAAATCAACAAATTCAATCTGTCAGAGACACTCTTTCTGAGTTCATGTTCAGCATATTTACGTAAACATGTTCATGAAATTCAGGGAAAAAATAAGTCGATAAATTTGAGCCTGGATCGATCTTACTTGATAGCACGGAACTGCACGGACATGTGCATCACTCTTCAGCTAACTGACGTCATTGGAGGTTCTCTTTCTTCTTCCTTCTTCCTATTCGAATTCTCGTGCTCATTCAAAAAGGAAAGAAATAAGCGAATAGACTCTTCATTCCTGCAGTTGTCTGTCACCCAAAATGCTTTCCTTCTTCTTTTTTTCCTGGTTCAAAACCGATTAGACGAGTCTTCAACGCGTTTGATTGGCATTCGAGGGGAAGAACCCAATATCGCGCCTCTGGAAAAAGTGCTCCTCTCAATAAAAAGGATAGAGAGGAATGGTTTGGAGTTGGAGAGCGAAACAGAAGGAGAGAACGTAGAGAAAGAAGAGAGGGAAGAGAAAGAAGAGATGAAAGAGAGGACATGAGAGTATGCTTCGTGGTTAGTGGTCTTCGCATTTCCTATACTTCTCATCACTTTTCTCGCTTATTCTCACCCTCCTACTTTCTATCCATCGCTCCATCTCTCTTTCTTTCTCTCTGTCTCTCTCCTCTTTCTCTTTTCGCTCTTCCCTTTTTCTCTCTCACCCTATCTAAGCATGCTTCATCCCTCGGGATGCATTTCATGCGGCCACTTCTCTCCCTGCGGCTATTCTATTTGCCACGAAATATTGCCCGCGGTGTTTGGAGAGCCAGAAATAAATGAAAACTGCAGTGCGTACTGAAGAATGTGAGTTAATAGTGTTTAAAGAAAAAAAAGAAAATGACGATTTGAGACTTTATGAGACCGGCACATGCTATTTCAATTCAATTCAATTTCAATTTCTTCGATTTCTTTATCGGAGTTGAAGAGTTGAGAGCGAAGAAAGATGAGCAAGCATAGCCGTTACAAGTAATGGAAGAAATTAATGCATAGTATGAAATCATTAGAAGTGTACAAATATTTTCCTACTTTCGTCCTGTATCTTTCTGTTCCTGCCTATCACTTTCTTTCTCTCTTAAACTCTCTCTCTCCATCATTATCTCTCTCTCTCTCTCTCTCTCTCTCTCTCTCTTTCTATGTACTCACCACCGTCTTTCTCTCAACACCTCTCGCTCCCTTGCTCTATCTCTCTTTACCTTTCACTTTTTTTCTCTGTCTATACTTCTCACTCTCTGTCCATCTCTAACTTTCACTCTCTCTCTACCTCTAACTCTCTTTCCCTCTCTACCTTTCACTCTCTTTCTCTTTCTCCGCCTCTCACTCTCTTCGTCTCTTTACCTCCTACTCTCTTTTTTCCTGCAATTTCTCTTTCTCCCTCTACATTAACCTCTTTTTCTTCTCTTCCTCTCATTCCCTTTCACTCTCTTTCTCTCGACCTCTCTACTCTGCCTCTCTCTCTGCAGGTAGAAAACGTCATTCGTGGATGCGTGGTTGCTTGGAAGACATCTACAACTTCAACAAGACGATCCTGCATGCCTTCACCCACCGCAGTGGTTCTCAATGTGTTCCGACCCATGCGAGGGAGCTCTTCCTTCAGAAGGGAAGCACACAAGTCAGCTTGCACTCTTTCCATTCTTCATCTTCCCTTTCATTCCTTTCCTGATGGCTCCGCAGGATCTCGAGCCGACCCGAATAGTGTTGTGTGGCTGTCGCCATGCTTACTGTAACGGGTCGTCCGATGGAGCGCACTTCTCACTCCTCTTTCTTCTTCTCTTCATTCTCGTCTGCCAACTCGCACTTTTCCATTACATAAATTAGCCATTACATTCTTAAAGGAACTCGGACTTCTCTGATCTCTCTAATCAATCGGGTTATCTCTTCTCCCCAGTCTCTCTTTTTCTCTCTGCACCTCCTCCTTTTCGCAATGATCTCAATCACAACTTGCCATTACCATTCGACGGGTTTTTTCTCTAACAAATATTTCGATTAGTAAATGACTTTTTAAGGCTTCTCTCTTCTTCCTGACTGTGATGACATACTTTAGTGCTGTTGTTGAGGAAGAAGAATATTCTCATGATCTAGAATGGAGATAGAATGGTGCGTTAGGAAATGTCTTTCATGAATCTCCTTTTCTCTCGCAGCTTCTTCCTCATAAGTTTCCTATTCTTGTCTTTCTCCTCTTACTAGACCATCTTCAACGTCATTCTCTCCTCTTAGTGTCTAAAATAAAGCATGTCTGAGGTATTTCATTACAAACTGAAGCAGACTGTCAGCTGTGATAAAGAGAATAACGAAGAGCAGTGAAGAGCGAGAAAGAAGAGAGGGCGGCTGCGAGTGTTGAGATCAAGAGGGGCGACCAGAAAATGGAGATGGTGACGTCACCCAGAGAGGGCGGGGCATCTGCTCATATGTACATATGCATGTATGTATATACATGCATACATAATAACGTCTTTCTACACATTCAGTCACACGGTTGGCAAGGTTTTTAGACGTATGTAATCTTGTAAACATCATATGTGCATATTTTCTCTATTTTGCTTATGATAAAACGATATGACAATTGTGTTTCTCGAATTTAAGAGATAGTATTAAATGAATAAGCATGACTTGCTTACCAAATATGGAGAGAAAACATATTGAAAGCAAGAGACACGAACCAGAAGTTGTCTGTGTCGCCTGATCCACAGCTTCTATTCTTTTCCGACGGAGACGCCTCTCCTGGCCGCAGGAATGGCAGAGGGAAGAGGGCGGAATGCTTCCATGATCGGGAGATCTCCGCGGTTCCCAGGAATGGAAGAGACAGCATCCCTTCTGAGGCTGCCTCACTTTCTGCTGGCACTCCCAATTCTCTTTTCCTGATAGGGAGACGAATTGTCTAACAAGTATATTTTATGATATAGTTTATTCTTACACATTACGTATTCTTGAAAATAACGTACTTTCTGTTGATAAAAAGAAAAGAAAAAAATGAATTGTACTTACTTTATGTGGGGAGTTGCACTGCTTTCTAGGAGGAGCGAGGCTGAGAGTGGAGTGGAATCGCGCAAGAGATCTGATAGAGGAACTCCTGCTCCACGAGGCTGTCGGGTGGTCGTCGAGGGGCACCGCCGGGAACAGACCTTTGTTATTACTTCAGCCGCTGTCGACAATTTAGATGTCTTGTAAGCCATTTTTCTATTCATGATTTATTTTATAAACTTATAAAACTGGAAACACTTCTTAACCTGTTCGCGTTGGCTGGGTGGATTGAATGCAGAGAGGAGAACGAGCAGCCATCTTGCCAGAGGGAAGAAGCGGACAAGTGATTCATCCTTGGAGTTCACGGGTTAGAATAGGGCGAGAAGAGAAAGATAGATAGATAGGGAGAGAGAGAGGCGTGAGAGGGTGAGACAGAGAGAGAGAGAGAGAGAGAGAGAGAGAGAGAGAGAGGACGTGAGAGGTGGAGTGAGAAGGTGAGAGGGAGAGGGAGGAAAAGTGAGAGAGTATTAAGGAATAAGAGATTTAGAGAGCGATGGTTTAATGGTTCGAGCCAGCTCATGGTCCTCTCCTGTCAACGGCAAACGCGTCCTACATATCCAAATAGACAGCAAATACCACTCTTCCAAAACGAGCCGAAAGAGAAGAATGAGAAACTGTCGACAGTGCTTTGTTCAAATTGCTCAAGTCACTATTTGTACTGCTCATCCACTCCCAATTCTCTTGTGATTCAGCTTGTGACAAACATGTGTGTTTGTACACAAACAAAAATTTTAACAATTGGTTGCTTTTCGAGAAACTTCGATGTGCAGGATATTCAGCAGGACGGCAGAGGAGAACGAGAACAGCTCTGCGATCGGAATTCTTGTCCCAATAGTGCAACCAAAAGTGCATTAAAGGTTCACACAAATGTGAACTTGGGCAAATGATCTGTATCGTGGCTTTTCACGTAGTTTCATTGCGTTGTGTCTAATGGTAAGTGATTACAGTCACTTTCCTAAGTATTATCTCCAGCCAGACGGTCGGCATTGAAGAAATCGTCTGAGATGTCGATGGAAGCAATCAAGTTCTTCGGGATTAGAAGTGGTCCGTAATTGTCTTGGTGTAATCGGAATCGTGTTTTAATCTCTTTTTGAAGCGCACGACATACAAATATAGAAAATATTGATGGGAATTTAGTGTGTTTCTTTTAGAGAAAAGGAAATTGTTTAAAGAGTTCATAAGGGAAAAAAACTCCTTCCACGATTAGCGATCACTTAAAAGTACGGTGTTAGCAATCCTCAGAAATAGAGCTACTGCATCTCGCCTCTTTCCCCAGAAACTTGTGGTATGGACAACGGGGCACATGAGTGTATGTGCTAAGAAAAACCCGGTCAATGTAGGTTGCTCGAACCATATGCATTAAATTTAACGGACAGTCTTTGACGGAACGGCACACACTGGTTCCACAAATTTTTTTGAAAGGCGGGAATATAAAATATTTGCGAATTCAAAGTAGAGATGAGTTATTCCTCATGGCAGAGAGATATTTGTGGCTTCAGCGACACTGCAATATAAAGTTGTCCAGCTCAAGCCGACCAAAATAATTTCGAAAAAAAACAAGACACTATTAAATTCGCTTTAGATCTCCTTTAAAGACTGTTAAAATTTGCATTGAAAACAGAAAATGGTATATACATATGTACATATAGTGGAAACATAAATTAAGAAAAGTTATATACAAAGAAAAAAGTTGTAAGTTGATAAATGAGGTGTGTTGCAAGGCTAGAGAATGCAGGTTGTGCGTGCCAACGACCACGGCTTCCCTTAGCAGGCGGAGTCCTCTTCATTCTCTGCTCTCCATTCTCGCCGGCGGCGGCACTTTTCTCTTCTGCTTTCGACGGGTTCCGACATAAAAAAATGACTATAGAAAGTGGAAACACGGATTATTAAGGCATATGTACATGTATAACATAATTTGTTTGAAGAAATAATAAATTTACCTTTATCATCAAATAAAAATTGTCTGTCTCATTAATGGAAGTTTTCCGTGTGTATAGACGATGTTCATACGGGTTCTCACTGCTTTACTTTGATCATTCGAAACAAAAGCACACTTTGCAGAAGAAGAAGCGAGAGATCGCTGAGAACGCAGAGAAAAATAAGAAAAAGGCAAGGGACGAGAAGAAAATCACACAAGAGATGAAGGAAAACCTTAAGATCAACCAGGCCCGCGCGCCAGCTTCTCCTGCCAGTATTTTGAACAATTCCTGTAAGGAATGTAGAATTTATCTGTTTTGTTGTATCTAATGGACTAAGTTGTTCAGAGAGTGGTGATCCCTGAGGAGCCGGCGATGGTCGCGGACGAAGGAGAAGAGACGAGGCAGAAGCCGGCCGCCCCTCCTCCGGCCAAGACCCCCGATATGGGACTGGGCAGCAAGGCTCTCTCCACCACTGGCACCACTCTTCCCTGCACCCCAGCCGATCCCACCCTCTCAAGGGTCTCTTCTATCGCGAGCGAGAGATGCCCCTCTCGCCTAGGAAGGTCTGCTTCTATCCTTCCCTTGTCACTGCATTCTAATCAAAATGATCCATCATAATTAAGCCAGAAGTATCGGAGTCGGAACACGAACAGGGAGAAGCGATGAGTGCGCGTAGAGCGGCTGCCATTCTTGGTGAGGGAGTGTGAGAGAGAGAGAGAGAGAGAGAGAGGGAGTGAGAGAGTGAGAGAGAGAGAGTGAGAGAGAGAGTGAGAGAGAGAGAGTGAGTGAGAGTGAGAGAGTAAGTGAGAAACAGTGAGAGAGAGGTGAAATAGGGAAACGTAGAGAGCAGTATCTATTCTTAGTGAGGAGGTATTGCGGAGTGATGAGAGAAAGGCTGGATTCAAAAATCCTTCATCAAATAATATTTATTTTTTTTTTATCAACGAAGAAATATTTTAGACAGGCTGGCGTTTCTGGGCATGCCCGAGAAGACCTCTCTCACCGCGCCATCTCTTCCTCCCCCACCCGGCCAGCTTTCCGCGAAGACACCGCCGGACGATTGGAAACAAGAGAGAGAGTTCAATCTGCGGCTTGAGCCAGAGAGCTATCTTCCATCCGACCAAGTCACGGTCAGGATAACAATGGGAGAGAAAAAGGAGGAGGAAGCGAACGAAATAAATGAAATAACCAAACAGTAGATGAGTAATATGTAGTATTTAAATGAAATAACCAAACAGTAGATGAGTAATATGTAGTATTGTACATGAGTGATTGGATAAGCAGAGCGCGGCCTCCCTCCCCTGCGTCTCTGCTGCGGCGACTCCAGTTGCTCGTTGGAAGAAGGAGCGGATGGCGGAGTTGAGGGCAGAAGAAGAGAGTTACTTGCCTTCCGAGCCCATTCAGGTCTTAATTAAAGAGAATTGCACAATGATAAGGCGTTAAAGTATTAGCATAGTTTTTTTTCTACAGGAAGCTGATTTAGCTTCTTTTCTATTCAGTCGGACGTTTCGATCAGTCTACTCACTACACCTCCGAGGCAGAAGAAGACAAAGAAGGCCACAGCGGAGCCTCCTGAACAATCTTCGCCAAGGCACAATAATGCCCCTTTCAGGAAGACTTTATTAATGAGGATTGTTACGTTACAGAAACATGGAAGATGTCTTTGTCCATTCAAGCTGGCGAGAGGATCCGCCCCCTTCGCTGTACTCTGCTAAGACCCTGCCACAGACGGGCAATGTCCCCACTAGCCGGGTATACGTTTTAAAGAATATTTTTCTGTGGGATAAATATGCATGACATATGAAATATTTAAATAAAATAAAAGTTATACCTAAATTAATATTTTTAAAAAAATTATAGAAAGGAAAGTCGTCCAGCCGCCTTTCTCGAGGCTCTTCTCCTCCTGCGCCGAAGACTCGCCCCCTCAGTGCCTACGAACTGAGAGAGTTGCTGGAGAAGGAGAGAGCGGGAGAGATGACGAGCCAAGCACTCCAGATGCTCTCTCAGGACAAGGACGAAGACGAAAACGATGAGGACGCTGTCTGACTCTCTGCGTCCTCTCCCATTCAAATGCTCTCTCTCACGCACTCTCCCTCTCTCCTTCCTTGTCGTATCCACTGCGATTCTCTTCTACTATCGTTCTCTTTCCCCCGCTGTAGAGTTGCTTGAATAAAGAGAGAGAAAACCTGAAAGAAAAACTACGGTCTATATACAAATGTCTAATACATATGGTTCATCTGGCTTGCGGAGATAATGGAAGCCCAATTTCTCCTTCGTGCATCTGACAACTAATGTCTTCTTCGATAGTAAATGGTGAAGAAATGAAAACAAAAGAAGTTCTCTAATATAACAAGTCATATTAATGTCCAATTTGACGGCTTCCTGTCATTCTTCTCATCTTTCTCGGGCTGTGAAAACCGAGAAAAATCGAGTTTGTTCATATATAATACGCTTGTAACATTTCAACATGCATCAGATAACGAAGATAAAAGAGCCTGATAAAGAAAAAAACAACGCCCACCGCAACTCTATTGGAAGGCATCCTTCCAAACAACCATTTGGTTCGTTCGTGGAACACCGGAAGTGAATAAACAGGCAAACTACATACATACATAAAGTACCACCCCAACAACCAGACTTGCTCCGCCTACTTCATTTCTTGTATCGGTCCGGATTGGCCGCTGGGGCCGGATTCAGTCGGTCAACAAACGTATCATCTTTGGTTCGGTTCGGTTAGCTCGGCAAGGAAAAAAGAGCATACAAAGGACATGGAAATGAAACTAAAGGTATACTTTGCGGAGAACCCTAGACAAAATGATATTTCCACCGAATTTAAATAGATGTTACTTTCTCAGCATTGACGTTGAGGCATTCTTCGCTTTGACAGAAAAAAAATTCAAAGAAAATTAATTCGACGGAGAGTAAATAATTTCATCATCGTCAACTGATGTACTATGCGAACACTCACTTCAACAAACAATACTTTAATTTCAACGGGCAAAACGGATAAGGTGGGAAAGAGGGCGAAGACGGAGGCAGAGAAGAGAAGAGGTCGAAGAGGAGGAAGAGAAGAGCAGGGGGAGCGGTCGGCTACTTTTTCGTGATGCGGACGGACCTGCGAGAGGCAGACTTGGCGTCGTCAACTGCGGCCGCGGGCTCGTCCCTCGACAGAAAAGTCATGTACTTCAGGTCGAAGTCACTGCAACATGCCAGAGGAACTTACTCGAACTTACTTCAGCCACACAAAAGGTCAGGCAGTAAAGAAACGACTGTTTTGACCACTTTAAGTATCATAGAAGCTGACGCAATTCTATTGTCGAGGTCCTTGATGTATTGGAGAACCGCAAGCGAGAAGTCCACATTCGGAGGGAGACGAGAGGCGAGAACGAAAAGAAGGAGGCGGCAGCCGAAGAGGACAGCCTAATGAGTTCTGATTGAAAAAGGGACAGTAAAAGAGGAGAGAGGGAGTTCTGGCTGAAAAGGGTGCATCTGACATATGAGTGGTTGAAGCAGTCGCGACGTGCCTCCTGGATCTTCTGAAGATTTTAGCGGGGTCCGCTCGGTTCGTTTGTTCTTTCACGATTCGGCTCACGATCATCGAAACGAAGAGAAACGCCGCCGTGCGATGCTGCCCCGTGATGTCATGCACCACTATGCTAGTGGCAGCTGAAGAAAAGAATGTTTTTCTTTCTATCTCTATCTCTCTCTCTCTCTAGCTCATTCCCTTATCAATACCCCCTTGAACGTTCTACAGCAACCTTCATCAGAAGTGCCGAAGTTGAGGTGTCTGTAGTCGCCCTCGACATGTCGGTGAAGGAAGTCGTCCAGGAATGTCTGCAACTCACTTTCCTTCTCTTTGTCTCTGACTCTCTCTCTCTCTCTTTAATTCCTTCTCTCATTCTTTTCTCTCTTTGCATCTCTCAACTTTCGTTATCCCTACCGAAACGCACCCCCAATTCTACGAGCTTCTCCTTGCGAGAGAAGCGAGAGAGATGTCAGAGAAGTGGTAGTGGACGACCGAATGGACAGTCGAGGAATTGCCGTGGGTCATCGTCACCAGAAGATCACGGCGCATCGCCTCAAGGAATCAACTTTGGAGAGGGGGGGGGAAAGGGTGAGAGAGGGAACACAGGGAGAGAGAGAGAGAGAGAGAGAGAGAGAGAGAGAGAGGAGATACATAGGGAGGACGGAGCGAAGAGGAGATACATAGGGAGGACGGAGCGAGAATAAGAGGGGATAAAGAGAGAGAAAGAGAGATGACGAGAGGGAGAGAAGGAGAGGAAGGAAAGAAACATGAGTTCGGTGGATGGAAGTTGCCTCGACTCGAATCTCGCCTCGGCCGTCGGATGTCTTGCCAATGAAGACGTCGCTTCGATTGGTAGTTTCCGGAAAGTAGATGATGGAAGTGTCCACTTCGGGATCACTCTTATTCTTTGCATCTGGCTTCGAGATTCCCTGAAAGAAAGAGGAAGGGAGAGAGAGGAAAAGGAAGAGAAAGAGGGGTGGAGGAATTTGGAAAGCTACTTCTCAGAAACCTCTTCAACGAACGCGAGCATAACGATGACTCCGACTTTCTCTCTCACGATCATCTCCCAGAAGATACTACGCTCACGCTTCAGCGGGCACTGTAAAGAAGAGCGTCTTGTTTTCTTCCTATTCTTCCCCCCTCTCTCATCTATCTATCTCTCTCGCCCCTCTCCTTTCTCTCTCATTTTCAGTTTCTCTAGCTAACTGCACAGGCAATGAAGGGTTCGAGCTTGTCGATGCGGCTGGCGTGAAAGGGAATCGGTTGTCCGTTGCTGTCCTTGAGACGGGTGTTCGACGCCAGCAGTGGAAGGCCTTTTCTGATAATTAAAATTGCGAATCTGTGATTACAATAAATGCACTATGCAGAAGGAGAAAGCGGCGGACGGAAAGCGAGAATGGGAAAGGGCTCTGCCTGCATGGCTCCTTGCTGTTCTTCGTGATGTCTACGCAGTATTCGTGCATTAAGTTGTGCGCCTTTATCTACAATGCTTCGCGATTACATTGTCTCTTCTCCACTATTCTTCTTCTGCTCTCTCCACTCTTCTTTTTCTGCTCTCTCCACTCTTCTTCTTCTGCTCTCTCCACTCTTCTTCTCTCTTTACTCTTGCTCTTACCAGACCCATGATCATTGTATCGAGATTTGTTTGATTTGGCGAGAACCATGACATCAAGCTTTCAGCAACCTCTGAACAGAGATTATGTAACTCGTAATTACAATCTGTGACAGGAAGACTGTTGCGGAAGAGACAGTCTAGTACTATCGACGTATGTGCTTTGCTCGTTCTATCTACGTGAGTCTTTTTCTATCTCCTCTCTTTCTCTCTCTCTCTCATCTACCCTTCAAGCTAGCTGTCGCCTGGTTCTCCTTCTCGTGAGCAGCACGAAGACGGGAGAGAAAGGCACTTGTACGCTTCATTGAAGCCTTAATACGACGTTCACCCATGACGATTGCTGAGAAGAGAATGGAGTGGAGAAGAATGCATGGCGAGAGGAAGGGAAGAGTACTTACCAGCCAGAATAAAGAGAAGAATTCCGACGACTGCTGCAATGCAAGCGGATCTCGCTTGGACGCGAGGAGTTGAGAGGTCATTCTGGAGATAGCAGAGATGGCAGAAATAGACACTGAGAGAAAGATAGAGAGCGGGAGGGAAGTCAGAGCAACCTCATCCCATTCAGGGGTGGACATGGCCCTCAGAGCTGGGAAGAAGCCGGCCTCTCTCGGTAGACGACTTGGACTGGAATGATAATCGTTTCATGTCACCTTCAATTTCAATACTCTTGCTGTTTTCCATATTACATTTTTCCCATAAATCAACGGTTCTTAATTGAATAGACGGATCGCTCAAAACCAAATAGTACACATTCCAATATCTAGCTAGCACTTTCATGTGTGCCCTTCCATTCTCGAAGTCATCCGCTGTAATACATCAGCGCTAACCGCGAATGCTTGCGTGAAAGAATGAAAGATTAAACATTTTATACATATTACAGTCGACGGAACACACACAGAAAAGATATTCATAAGAAGTATATAAAATTATCTTTTGCAGCAGACTAAGCAAATATACAAATGGTTCTTTCTCCAACTCTATTTTAAGGAATAACGTCAACAAGTCCATCTTCACAGGTTAGGTAAATAATCGACTTCTACTATCCTTATCAGTATTTTTATTCTTTTTCATTACTGTTACGAACATAGCATGGTCAAACGCAGCGAAATATGACGATCGCAAGAGATTGGTTAACCTGACTGTGAGGCAACGTAGCATGACAGAGAGAGAGAGAGAGGGAGAGAGAGAGAGAGAGAGAGAGAGAGAGAGAATCATATATTGGGACGTCATTTCGTGATAGGGAATAATTTTCTGTTAGCAAGATCCAAAAAGTGAAAATGTAAAGGGTAAAAATGAAAGGCAGGGACGATGACAAATGCACAGAATAAGGAAGCAAAAATGCACTAGTCATCTTCAGATCCAAAGATATCACCGATTAGTGGGCCAAATAAACAAAATAAAGCGAATGAACGAGGGAAATCTTCCTCAAACATGTGGACAAACAATAACCGGGTATTTTGATCGCAATTGAACATTATTCCCGTGCTTCGTATTTGCAGCTTCCTTGAAGATGAACAAGGAAACGGAAAGGAATGTTAGAGGGTGAAGTGACGAAGAAATGAGGAGTACAAAGAAGAACAAAGCACAAGAAGAAGTACAAGCCAAACAGATTCAAGCGCACCCATTCAATGACTTGGACAAAGAGGAAAGAGACTATGCACGGTCATACCATTCTTCTGGTTAAATTCAGTTGTTACTCTGTGTAAGGAAGAGAGAAAGAAGAGAAGACTAGACACAAGGACTGTTAGCAGCATGGGGAGCACATCCAGAGTCGTGGTGGCTAGAGGATTGGGAAGCGGCCGGGCGGAGAAGCTGGGAGACCTTGACATCACTCCACGCCACTCCCGCACCCGCGCGGCACTCGTGGATGTCAGCCACTGGGCGCCACTCATTCCGCACCGGGTCGTACGCCTCCACACTCTGCAGATAACGAAGGCCGTCGTGGCCTCCGATTGCGTACACGAGACCGGCCATCGCTGCCACGCCCACTCCACCTTAGAGATAGAGAATTAGAGGGGGAGAATAGAGAGAGAGAGAGAGAGAGGAGAGAGGAGAGAGAGACGAGAGAGAGAGGGAGAGAGGGAGAGAGAGAAGGTGAAAGCACCTCTAGGACAACTCATCGGTGCCAACTGCGTCCACTCATTCCGATCTGAATCGTATCTCTCGCAGGTGGTCAGTGGCGCGTTATCATCGAAACCACCAATGGCATAGAGGTAGCCATCCAGGACAGTGACACCCGCACCAGCTCTGCAGGGAAAGAGTGTCTTATATGAACCGGAGTGGGTGAGAGTGAGAGAAAGAGAGTGAGAGTGAGATAGAGAGAGAGAGAAAGAGAGAGAGAAAGAGAGATTGACCTTCGATTGTTCATCTTGGCAACAAGCTTCCACTTGTCGAGATGGGGATCGTATCTCTCTCGAAGAGTCGAGTGAGGAAGTGCCATCATTCCCTCCCACAGCATAGAGATAACGGCCCAAGGCAGCCACGCCCACCCCGCCCCTCTGCACGCACATCTTAGCCACTGATGACCACGAATTCGACTCGATATCGTATCTCTCCACTGTCTGCAACAGAACAAAGAGGTTTTCAGTAATAAGTACTTGTTTTAGACAGCAATGGCATAGATAGACCTATTAAATGGAAGGAAAATGCAATAACCGGGAAGCACGCCGCATCGTCAAGGCCTCCCACAGCATAGAGAGCTCCTTCCAGTGCACCCACTGCTATTCCGCGACGACAAGTTCTCATCGATGCTAGCTGAACACGCCTTTTCCACATCATTTCTTTGTTTTAAGAAAGAAGCTCCCTACCGTAATCCACATCTTCTGTGCGGGATCGTAACATTCAGCAGTCGAGAGATGGTTGCTGCCATCATGACCACCGATTGCAAAACTAGAGAATTAATAATTGTTTGGGGCATTTTTAAAATAATAAAAGAATGTAGAAAAGGCGTGATTTACGAACAGTTTTCCCTGCGAAGAGACGACTCCGACATGGCGTCTCTGAGTGGTCATCTCTGTGATGTGGAACCAGCAGTTACGGCGCCAGTCGTAAGCTTCCACAGAGCGGAAAGGATCCCCCGCAGTTCCTGTTTACAAGGAAAAGAGGACAAATTAAACAGAAAAGAATGTAATAATAGTAACATTATTCTACAAGAGTCCCCTTCAGTCCAAGCCACATTTAACATAATTACATATTTGTGGATGTTTCCAGTAAATGAAGAATGCACTGACCTCGTCCACCGACACAGAAGATGACACCAGCATTGCTCTTGCGAGGTCGAAGAGGAGAGTTGGAGGGAGAGAGGGGGCGGAGGGTATGAGGGGAGAAGGCTGTCATTCGGTTGCTCAAGTCATCACTGCTGGACGAGGAAGCCTCAAATTATTCCGGTAACAGTACTCCATGTCCTGTCCATCTACGCATATCACCTACAGTACTCTGTCCCTCATGTCATGTTCTGTCCCGCATATCATCTACAGTACCCTGATTCTCCTTGATAACAAGACGACATGCAAAGGAGTAGAAATAGCATGCCTTGTTCTCTCTTCCACTCGGCCCGTAGTCCTTGCTCTTCTCCTCGTTGACTTTGCAACTGCTGGCCCCTTCTTCGACTTCTTGCTTCTCAGTCCCTGCCACCATCTCCACCATGGCCAATGCAACCAATTCAATGCACGAGTGATCGGCCTGCAGCAATAAACTCCTTTCACTTTATTCTCAGAGCCTCACCAATTCTTCGAGAGAAATATAAATTGAAGAGTGGATTAGCATGTGATTTAGCGATATTTCGATTTCAAGGATCTTAGTTTGTAACGTAAAAAAGAAGTTAAAAGAAACCCGAATGAGAGGATGTTCGATAACAGTTTTCTTGAGGAAGAGAGGTGAGAGTTGAGTGAGACGAACAAGGCGAAGAAGATCAGGAAGGAAGCGACGGCGACCCTCAGGGTCCTCGCTCACCCAATCCAGAACTGTCACGAACACCTGCAGCCAATCTTAAGATTATGGAATCTTCAAAAAGATAAGATTAAAAGAAAGGACCTCCTGCTCAGAATTGACGTTCAAGTCAGATCTTTTGATGAGATCACGAAGATGAGTGAAGGGAATTGTTCTGAACTCAACCAGCTTGCGGAGTTCCTGTAGAAGAAGATTGTGAGACATGGAGAAAAACTACGATGAATAAGTAAACGAAGGATTATACCGAAAAGTGTTCGAGGGCGAAGTTATCGATAGAAGACAGAAGGCTGCCACAATTGTGCTGCTCAGCAAAAGTTCGAATTGCCAGGCAATTCTGGGTTGTCAGGAGATCGGAGAGAAACTTCTCGCATTCATGAACCACGCGATCCACCTAAAAAGGCAAAGGAGATCGGAGCACTCAAGATGAGAAGTTCCATTTAGGAGCACGAACTAACCTGAAGAATGGAAGCTGCAAAGAGAAGTTGCTGGACATCTCAGCCGTGATGGTAATACGAGAAGTGTAGACGTAGTCTACGATTTGTTGCAGCGAGTGCAGCGAAATGTCCTGTCCATCAAGGATTTTAGATTGCTAAACACTTCAAAAACGGAAGCTCGCTTTGAATCCAAGAAAAAAAGTAAACAAGAAGTGGAAAGAAGAGCGTACAGAAATGGCGATCTTCTTCTGCGTGGTCTCCTTCATCTGCGAGTTGAACATGGCACGGAAGTAGGGGATGGCAGCAGCCAAGACAACTCGGTGCGCTTGGATTGTGCCACTCGAATTGCCGTCCATTTCCGCTTCCAGCTCCACGTCGCACAGATTACCCTTAAGTCATACACATTCTTAAATACGGTCATAATCTGCCAATAAAAGTGAAAAACTCAAACAATATTCCAAGATGCTAACAAAACCCGTACAAATTAATTTCAAAAATTAAAAATACTATATGATAATGGGAGCACGCTGCCTCTCTTCATAACCTTTTTTTTCCAATGCACTGACTTCGTTACGTAGTTCATTCATGTGAGCGAGTACAGCTGCGGAGAGATGGCGGTCCGTGAATTCGAAGACCAGATCAGCAGAGCAGACGAGAGAGGAGTGAGCAGAAAGAGAAGAGAAGCCACTGCTGGGTCCCGCTTCAGAGGGAGGCATCAATCTGGAAGGACAGTTCAACACATAGTCAGGCACAGCCAAGTCAGGCACAGCCAAACATGCACACCTTTACTACTCATCGTGAAGAAGCCTATGCTGGCAGACTCCGTGGATGGTCTCCAGAACTTCAGAGGAACCCGAACTGCAGAGTCTGGAAGTAAAAGATGCTGAAGGGACTTCTGCCTTCTTCAAGTTTCTATATCCATCCTGCTCTTGCATTTTACGGAGGCGTGGGAGAGAGTTTCACATGGAAAGGAATGGGCGGAAGTAGGGGAGAGAGAGAAAGAGAGAGAGACAGTGAGTGAGTGAGAGAGAGAGGGATGCTGGGCGAAAGCAAGACAATTAGAGTAGAAGAGTGACGGCAGATAGCAAAGAAATGACTGAAGCAGAGAAAACAGGTGCCCTAGGCGTGGAATAGAGAAATGAAAAGAAGGCGAAGAGAATTCGGAAGGAAGGAGAGAAAGACAGAGATAGAAAGTGAGGACTCCTTTTCTCAGAGGGGTGAGATGATGCAGAAAAGAGAAAATAGAGATGGATAAAAGGGTGTTCGCGAGAGAAAAAAATGGAACAGCAAACACTTTGCCCGTTAACGCCTGCAAGGGAGAGATGCAGCAGAGCACTTGCGTGAAAGAATGAGAGAAGGGGAGAGAGAGAACGAGGGACAGAGAGGGAGAGCGAGAAGAATGAGAGAGAAGAGGAGAGAGAGAGAGACGAGGGACAGAGAGGGAGAGCGAGAAGAATGAGAGAAGGGGAGAGAGAGAGAACGAGGGACAGAGAGGGAGAGCGAGAAGAATGAGAGAAGGAGGAGAGAGAGAGAGAACGAGGGACAGAGAGGGAGAGCGAGAAGAATGAGAGAAGGGGAGAGAGAGAGAACGAGGGACAGAGAGGGAGAGCGAGAAGAATGAGAGAAGGGAGAGAGAGAGAGAACGAGGGACAGAGAGGGAGAGCGAGAAGAATGAGAGAAGGGGAGAGAGAGAGAGAACGAGGGACAGAGAGGGAGAGCGAGAAGAATGAGAGAAGGGGAGAGAGAGAGAGAACGAGGGACAGAGAGGGAGAGCGAGAAGAATGAGAGAAGGGGAGAGAGAGAGAGAGAACGAGGGACAGAGAGGGAGAGCGAGAAGAATGAGAGAAGGGGGAGAGAGAGAGAACGAGGGACGGAGAGGGAGAGCGAGAAGAATGAGAGAAGGGGGGAGAGAGAGAGAACGAGGGACAGAGAGGGAGAGCGAGAAGAATGAGAGAAGGGGAGAGAGAGAGAGAGAACGAGGGACAGAGAGGGAGAGCGAGAAGAATGAGAGAAGGGGAGAGAGAGAGAGAACGAGGGACAGAGAGGGAGAGCGAGAAGAATGAGAGAAGGGGAGAGAGAGAGAACGAGGGACAGAGAGGGAGAGCGAGAAGAATGAGAGAAGGGGAGAGAGAGAGAACGAGGGACAGAGAGGGAGAGCGAGAAGAATGAGAGAAGGGGAGAGAGAGAGAACGAGGGACAGAGAGGGAGAGCGAGAAGAATGAGAGAAGGGGAGAGAGAGAGAGAACGAGGGACAGAGAGGGAGAGCGAGAAGAATGAGAGAAGGGGAGAGAGAGAGAACGAGGGACAGAGAGGGAGAGCGAGAAGAATGAGAGAAGGGAGAGAGAGAGAGAACGAGGGACAGAGAGGGAGAGAGCGAGAAGAATGAGAGAAGGGGAGAGAGAGAGAGAACGAGGGACAGAGAGGGAGAGCGAGAAGAATGAGAGAAGGGGAGGAGAGAGAGAGAGAACGAGGGAGAGCGAGAAGAATGAGAGAAGGGGAGAGAGAGAGAACGAGGGACAGAGAGGGAGAGCGAGAAGAATGAGAGAAGGGGGGAGAGAGAGAGAACGAGGGACAGAGAGGGAGAGCGAGAAGAAGGCGAGGACAATTCTGCAGAGGGATCATCATAATAAAATAAAAAGAGAGTAAAAAATAATTCAACGATAATTGAAAAATAGGTAAATAAAAAGTTGTTAAATTCTGAACGAAAATAGAAAAAGCCTGTTAAACTAGCTAGAAATCAATATATTCAGCTGAATAGTTATGGTCGCCTGCTTAGATGACATAAGCAATGAACAGGGAGAATCTGACAATCACTGAGGAATACGATATAAATAAAGGTAGCACTAGGATGATAAGGAGGTCCGACTTTCAGCACAAGTCCAGTAAATACCTGACACGAGGTACTCGGGAGAACACAAAAACCCTTGGATAAGAGGGAAGAAGGCTGTGCCTTGGGCAATGTTAGTCACCATAAAGGAGAAATATTGGTCTAATTTTATCAGCCAAGTAAGCCGGTGTTCATCCACTCTTCGCGCCAGCCTTCTAAATATCTGACAAGCCATTTCAGGCGCGTCCTTCTCTCCATCTCTTTCACTCTTGTCATCTCAGCGCCCTCTTTTTTCTCTCTCTTCCTTGGTCAAGCTGCCATTCAAAGAATGTAATGCATTGCAACGAATGCATGGGATTTTCGCCCAAGTTTCACATCTTGTCTCCACGAAGAAAGAAGTCAAAGGAGGGGGAAGATATTCCTCTTTCTCTCTCCTCACCAGAACTTTACCTTCCAGAGGCTATCAGCTGTTCCTTTTATTCGGTCTTCGTCTCAAGCCATCTGTTCTTAACGATAAGAGGAGAGAAAATCAGAACGGGAAATTAAAGTTTAAAAATCGAGCTATGAATGTGAAAGGGGAGGTTATTCTGGGCCTCGCCGGTCCCACAAACAAATCAAGCTCAACTTCAGGAAATGAGTAGGAATCATTTCGAGATCAGTATACAGATAGAAAAAATGCTCGAGAATGAGAAGAGGAAAGCAGGTTGATGTAATCTTAATTCGCCGTTCTAACTGGAATACTTGATGACCGGAGAAGCATGACAAGCAATCGGAAAGTTATTCCTCGAAACTGCCTAATATCAATGGCTAAACACCGCACGAGACTGATGGGAATGAAGATTGCGCAGGATAGGGACAAGTGCAGAGCGGGATTTAGCAGATAGGCAGAGACACTTGACTGCAGCGACAAGCGAATGGATGGAGAAAAACAGTGCAAAAGGAGTATGATTAATAGAGGGGGAGAGAAAGAGAAGCGAGAGAAAGAAGAGAGAGAGAGAGAGAGGCAGAGAGAAAGAAAGTTCAGTTTGTGTTGGCGTGGGAGATCCAACCGCTGACTACGCACCTCATTGTTGATTAGGCAAGCAAATAGAAAAGAGGGCAAATGGCAACTCAGTTGTTGCCCTCTTCACATTCAAAGCAATACTGGGCATGAATGAGATGAGGGAGTGAAAAAGGGAGACAAAGATTAGAAGTGGAGCTAAGGAGCACAGAGAGGAGAGAGAAAGAGAAAGAAAATTAGTGCCTGCGGCAGTCACACTACATCTCTCCCTCATTCTGACTTCAAAGACGAAGGGGGAGAAGAATGGAGTAGAGAGACCACAGTGCATTGTGTGCATTAGAGAGAAAGAGAGAGCGAGAGAGAGAGAGGAGGGAGAGTGAGGGAGAGAGAGAGAGAGGGAGGGAGGAGAGAAGCAGCAGAGAGGGAGGAGGAAGGGAAGCAAAAGAAGACAAGAAGCAGAACAAATGCAAGCGTTCAGTCATTGCAGGACGAGCTCTGTTTGTAGGCCAAGAGAAGGCGGAGAAGCATTGTGGAGGAGGATACATACCGACTCGTGCACAACCATGAAGACATGCAACTGTGAGAGGGACAAGGGAGGGAGAGGAGGGAGGGATTGGACAAGAGGGAGGAAAACGAAAAAGGATCAATGATACTCTCATTTAGTTCAGTAGATCAAGTTCACTCTGGTATAACATCATATCTTACCAGGTCTTCCCCCTGCGACTCGCGAGACTGCCACCGCCGAGCCGGACAAAGAAGATCCGTACGACGGCAACGGCGGAGCGCGCCCAGCGCCAGAGGCCACTCTGAAATCAGCTAGAAAGAGAAAGAGAGAGAGAGAGGAGAGAGGGAGAGAGGGAGAGAAAGAGAAAGAAAGAGGAAAGAGGGAGAAGAGAGAGAAAGAGAGCGGGAGGAGAGGGAGATGAGTAAAGAAAAAGCAAATAACTAATAATAAAAAAAACCCAAAGAAAGAAGTGACAGGGCTGACTCGCGAAAGGAGCAAGGAACCAGCTTAATCTGTCGGAGTTGAGCTATTGCTGGCCAGACCGCTAATGACAGAAGACCAAGCTCGGAGTCAGGCAAGTAGGACAGCCAAGGGGGATTGGGGGCGGGTCAGAGGGCACATACAAAGTGACATCTGCGGCATATGAAGTCAAGGTGAGGTGGAAGGAGAAAGAACGAGAGAAGAGAAACTAGGGGAAAGAGAGTCAGACTTCTGCTTCTTTATCCCTGTTCAATTAGAAATGTGGAAGCATTTCGGCCCGGGGGCATTAAGTCAAGGACAGCCATGCTGGTCGTTAAACACAAATATTTCATTAAACTGACTTCAAAGACACTTGTAGATCGCGGAAGTAAAATAATGGGAAGATATGAATGGAAAGAAGAAGAAAATTTATATCAGCTTAATGATCTAACTCCCTTAGTATACAAGAACAGTGGTTACTACTGCTAAATTTAATTCGTAAAGAACATCTTACAACAATCTACCAAAAGCAGAGAGCTGCGGACCACAAAACAGCTTCACAAGCGAATAACAGAACAGGCTGGTTTGCCAATTCGACACGTGTTTCTATCTTGTGGCTTATCACGAGGTAAACACACGGGGAGAGAACCCGTCGAGGTCAGCAAAGGAGAGTCCTTACAAGT
>CALZFC010000353.1:0-22848 GCA_945643635.1 Allodiplogaster sudhausi
ATATTCCACGGTGGATATTCCACGATGGATATTCCCTGTGGGTATTCCACGATGGATATTCCACGGGGATATTCCACGGTGGATATTCCCTGTGGATATTCCACGATGGATATTCCCTGTGGTATTCCACGGTGGATATTCCCTGTGGGTATTCCACGATGGATATTCCACGGTGGATATTCCACGGTGGATATTCCACGGTGGATATTCCCCGTGGATATTCCACGATGGATATTCCCTGTGGTATTCCACGATGGATATTCCACTGTGGATATTCCACGGTGGATATTCCCTGTGGTATTCCACGATGGATATTCCTGTGGTATTCCACGATGGATATTCCACGGTGGATATTCCACCGTGGATATTCCACGATGGATATTCCCTGTGGGTATTCCACGATGGATATTCCACTGTGGATATTCCACGGTGGATATTCCACGATGGATATTCCCTGTGGTTATTCCACGGTGGATATTCCGTGGGTATTCCACGATGGATATTCCACGGTGGATATTCCACGTGGATATTCCACGGTGGATATTCCACCGTGGATATTCCACGATGGATATTCCCTGTGGTATTCCACGATGGATATTCCACTGTGGATATTCCACGGTGGATATTCCACGATGGATATTCCCTGTGGTATTCCACGGTGGATATTCCCTGTGGGTATTCCACGATGGATATTCCACGGTGGATATTCCACGGTGGATATTCCACGGTGGATATTCCACCGTGGATATTCCACGATGGATATTCCCTGGGGTATTCCACGATGGATATTCCCTGTGGATATTCCACGGTGGATATTCCACGTGGATATTCCCTGTGGATTCCACGGTGGATATTCCCGTGGGTATTCCACGATGGATATTCCCTGTGGGATTCCACGATGGATATTCCACGTGGATATTCCACCGTGGATATTCCACGATGGATATTCCACGGTGGATATTCCACGGTGGATATTCCACGTGGATATTCCACGATGGATAGATATTCCACCGTGGATATTCCACGATGGATATTCCCTGTGGGTATTCCACGATGGATATTCCACGGTGGATATTCCCTGTGGTATTTCACGATGGATATTCCACGATGGATATTCCACGGTGGATATATATTCCACGTGGATATTCCACGATGGATATTCCCTGTGGATATTCCACGATGGATATTCCACGGTGGATATTCCACGGTGGATATTCCACGATGGATATTCCACTGTGAGTATTCCACGGTGGATATTCCACGATGGATATTCCCTGTGGGTATTCCACGATGGATATTCCACGGTGGATATAACCTGTGGGTTTTTCACGATGGATTTTCCACGATGGATATTCCACGGTGGATAGATATTCCACCGTGGATATTCCACGATGGATATTCCCTGTGGGTATTCCACGATGAATATTCCACGGTGGATATTCCCTGTGGGTATTCCACGATTGATATTCCCTGTGAGTATTCCACGGTGGATATTACACGATGGATATTCCCTGTGGGTATTCCACGATGGATATTCCACTGTTGGTATTCCACGATGGATATTCCACTGTGGATATTCCACGGTATATATTCCCTGTTGGTATTCCACGGTGGATATTCCACGATGGATATTCCTTGTGGGTATTCCACGATGGATATAATACTGTGGATATTCCACCTTGGATATTCCACGGTGGATATTCCACGATGGATATTCCACGGTGGATATTCCACCGTGGATATTCCACTGTGGGTATCCCATGATGGATATTCCACTGTGGATATTCCCTGTGGGTATTCCACGATGGATATTCCACGGTGGATATTCCACGGTGGATATTCCACGGTGGATATTCCCTGTGGGTATTCCACGGTGGCTATTCCACGATGGATATTCCCTGTGGGTATTCCACGATGGATATTATACTGTGGATATTCCACGATGGATATTCCACGGTGGATATTCCACGGTGGATATTCCACGATGGATATTCCCTGTGGGTATTCCACGGTGGATATTCCACGATGGATATTCCACTGTGGATATTTCACGATGGATATTCCCTATTGGTATTCCACGATGGATATTCCACGGTGGATATTCCACGGTGGATATTCCCTGTGGGTATTCCACGATGGATATTCCCTGTGGGTATTCCACGGTGGATTTTCCACGACGGATATTCCACGGTGGATATTCCACCGTGGTATTCCACGGTGGATATTCCCTGTGGGTATTATACGATGGATATTCCACGGTGGATATTCCACCGTAGATATTCCTTGATGGATATTCCACGGTGGATATTCCACGTGGATATTCCACGATGGATATTCCCTGTGGGTATTCCACGATGGATATTCCACTGTGGATATTCCACGGTGGATATTCCCTGTGGGTATTCCACGATATATTTCCACGGTGGATATTCCACGGTGGATAGATATTAAACCGTGGATATTCCACGATGGATATTCCCTGTGGGTATTCCACGATGGATATTCCACGGTGGATATTCCACGGTGGATATTCCACGTGGATATTCCACGATGGATATTCCACGGTGGATATTCCACCGTGGATATTCCACGATGGATAGATATTCCACCGTGGATATTCCACGATGGATATTCCCTGTGGGTATTCCACGATGGATATTCCACGGTGGATATAACCTGTGGGTTTTTCACGATGGATTTCCACGATGGATATTCCACGGTGGATATTTCACGATGGATATTCCCTGTGGGTATTCCACGATGGATATTCCACGGTGGATATTCCACGGTGGATATTCCCTGTGGGTATTCCACGATGGATATTCCCTGTGGGTATTCCACGATTGATATTCCCTGTGAGTATTCCACGGTGGATATTACACGATGGATATTCCACGGTGGATATTCCCTGTGGGTATTTCACGATGGATTTTCCACGATGGATATTCCACGGTGGATATTTCCACGATGGATATTCCCTGTGGGTATTCCACGATGGATATTCCACGGTGGATATTCCACGGTGGATATTCCTGTGGGTATTCCACGATGGATATTCCCTGTGGGTATTCCACGATTGATATTCCCTGTGAGTATTCCACGGTGGATATTCCACGATGGATATTCCCTGTGGGTATTCCACGATGGATATTCCACTGTTGGTATTCCACGATGGATATTCCACTGTGGATATTCCACGGTGGATATTCCCTGTTGGTATTCCACGGTGGATATTCCACGATGGATATTCCCTGTGAGTATTCCACGGTGGATATTCCACGATGGATATTCCACGGTGGATATTCCACCGTGGATATTCCACTGTGGGTATCCCATGATGGATATTCCACTGTGGATATTCCCTGTGGGTATTCCACGATGGATATTCCACTGTGGATATTCCACGGTGGATATTCCCTCTGGGTATTCCACGATGGATATTCCACGGTGGATATTCCACGATGGATATTCCCTGTTGGTATTCCACGTGGATATTCCTGTGGGTATTCCACGATGGATATTCCACGGTGGATATTCCACGGTGGATATTCCACGGTGGATATTCCACCGTGGATATTCCACGATGGATATTCCCTGTGGGTATTCCACGATGGATATTCCACTGTGGATATTCCACGGTGGATATTCCCTGTGGGTATTCAACGATGGATATTCCCTGTGGGTATTCCACGATGGATATTCCACGGTGGATATTCCACGATGGATATTCTCTGTGGGTATTCCACGTGGATATTCCACGATGGATATTCCCTGTTGGTATTCCACGGTGGATATTCCACGTGGATATTCCACGGTGGATATTCCACGGTGGATATTCCACCGTGGATATTCCACGATGGATATTCCCTGTGGGTATTCCACGATGGATATTCCACTGTGGATATTCCACGGTGGATATTCCCTGTGGTATTCCACGATGGATATTCCCTGTGGATATTCCACGATGGATATTCCACGGTGGATATTCCACGATGGATATTCCCTGTGGTATTCCACGGTGGATATTCCACGATGGATATTCCCTGTTGGTATTCCACGGTGGATATTCCCTGTGGGTATTCCACGGTGGATATTCCACGGTGGATATTCCACGGTGGATATTCCACGGTGGATATTCCACCGTGGATATTCCACGATGGATATTCCCTGTGGGTATTCCACGATGGATATTCCACTGTGGATATTCCACGGTGGATATTCCCTGTGGGTATTCCACGATGGATATTCCCTGTGGGTATTCCACGATGGATATTCCCTGTGAGTATTCCACGGTGGATATTACACGATGGATATTCCCTGTGGGTATTCCACGATGGATATTCCACTGTTGGTATTCCACGATGGATATTCCACTGTGGATATTCCACGGTATATATTCCCTGTTGGTATTCCACGGTGGATATTCCACGATGGATATTCCTTGTGGGTATTCCACGATGGATATAATACTGTGGGTATTCCACCTTGGATATTCCCTGTATGTATTCCACGATGGATATTCCACGGTGGATATTCCACGTGGATATTCCACGATGGATATTCCCTGTGGTATTCCACGGTGGATATTCCACGATGGATATTCCACGGTGGATATTCCACCGTGGATATTCCACGATGGATATTCCACGGTGGATATTCCACGGTGGATATTCCACTGTGGATATTCCACGATGGATAGATATTCCACCGTGGATATTCCACGATGGATATTCCCTGTGGGTATTCCACGATGGATATTCCACGGTGGATATAACCTGTGGGTATTCCACGATGGATATTCCACGATGGATATTCCACGGTGGATATTCACGATGGATATTCCCTGTGGGTATTCCACGATGGATATTCCACGGTGGATATTCCACGGTGGATATTCCCTGTGGGTATTCCACGATGGATATTCCCTGTGGGTATTCCACGATGGATATTCCCTGTGGTATTCCACGGTGGATATTCCACGTGGATATTCCACGGTGGATATTCCCTGTGGGTATTCCACGATGGATATTCCACGATGGATATTCCACGGTGGATATTCCACGATGGATATTCCCTGTGGGTATTCCACGATGGATATTCCCTGTGGTATTCCACGATGGATATTCCACTGTGGATATTCCACGGTGGATATTCCCTGTTGGTATTCCACGTGGATATTCCACGATGGATATTCCTTGTGGTATTCCACGATGGATATTCCACTGTGGATATTCCACATGGATATTCCCTGTGGGTATTCCACGATGGATATTCCACGGTGGATATTCCACGGTGGATATTCCACGATGGATATTCCCTGTGGTATTCCACGTGGATATTCCACGATGGATATTCCACGGTGGATATTCCACCGTGGATATTCCACGATGGATATTCCACGGTGGATATTCCACGTGGATATTCCACCGTGGATATTCCACGATGGATAGATATTCCACCGTGGATATTCCACGATGGATATTCCCTGTGGGTATTCCACGATGGATATTCCACGGTGGATATTCACCTGTGGTTTTTCCACGATGGATTTTCCACGATGGATATTCCACGGTGGATATTTCACGATGGATATTCCCTGTGGGTATTCCACGATGGATATTCCACGGTGGATATTCCACGGTGGATATTCCCTGTGGGTATTCCACGATGGATATTCCCTGTGGGTATTCCACGATGGATATTCCCTGTGGTATTCCACGGTGGATATTACACGATGGATATTCCACGGTGGATATTCCCTGTGGGTATTCCACGATGGATATTCCACGATGGATATTCCACGGTGGATATTCCACGTGGATATTCCCTGTGGGTATTCCACGATGGATATTCCACGGTGGATATTCCACGGTGGATAGATATTAAACCGTGGATATTCCACGATGGATATTCCCTGTGGGTATTCCACGATGGATATTCCACGGTGGATATTCCACGGTGGATATTCCACCGTGGATATTCCACGATGGATATTCCACGGTGGATATTCCACGGTGGATATTCCACCGTGGATATTCCACGATGGATAGATATTCCACCGTGGATATTCCACGATGGATATTCCCTGTGGGTATTCCACGATGGATATTCCACGGTGGATATAACCTGTGGGTATTCACGATGGATATTCCACGATGGATATTCCACGGTGGATATTCCACGATGGATATTCCCTGTGGGTATTCCACGATGGATATTCCACGGTGGATATTCCACGGTGGATATTCCCTGTGGGTATTCCACGATGGATATTCCCTGTGGGTATTCCACGATGGATATTCCCTGTGAGTATTCCACGTGGATATTACACGATGGATATTCCACGGTGGATATTCCCTGTGGGTATTTCACGATGGATTTTCCACGATGGATATTCCACGGTGGATATTTCACGATGGATATTCCCTGTGGGTATTCCACGATGGATATTCCACGGTGGATATTCCACGGTGGATATTCCCTGTGGGTATTCCACGATGGATATTCCCTGTGGGTATTCCACGATGGATATTCCCTGTGAGTATTCCACGGTGGATATTCCACGATGGATATTCCCTGTGGGTATTCCACGATGGATATTCCACTGTTGGTATTCCACGATGGATATTCCACTGTGGATATTCCACGGTATATATTCCCTGTTGGTATTCCACGGTGGATATTCCACGATGGATATTCCCTGTGAGTATTCCACGGTGGATATTCCACGATGGATATTCCACGGTGGATATTCCACCGTGGATATTCCACTGTGGTATTCCATGATGGATATTCCACTGTGGATATTCCCTGTGGGTATTCCACGATGGATATTCCACTGTGGATATTCCACGGTGGATATTCCCTCTGGATATTCCACGATGGATATTCCACGGTGGATATTCCACGATGGATATTCCCTGTTGGTATTCCACGGTGGATATTCCCTGTGGGTATTCCACGATGGATATTCCACGTGGATATTCCACGGTGGATATTCCACGGTGGATATTCCACCGTGGATATTCCACGATGGATATTCCCTGGGGTATTCCACGATAGATATTCCACTGTGGATATTCCACGGTGGATATTCCACGGTGGATATTCCCTGTGGGTATTCCACGATGGATATTCCCTGTGGGTATTCCACGATGGATATTCCACGGTGGATATTCCACGATGGATATTCTCTGTGGGTATTCCACGGTGGATATTCCACGATGGATATTCCCTTGTTGGTATTCCACGGTGGATATTCCACGGTGGATATTCCACGGTGGATATTCCACGGTGGATATTCCACCGTGGATATTCCACGATGGATATTCCCTGTGGGTATTCCACGATGGATATTCCACTGTGGATATTCCACGGTGGATATTCCTGTGGGTATTCCACGATGGATATTCCCTGTGGTATTCCACGATGGATATTCCACGGTGGATATTCCACGATGGATATTCTCTGTGGGTATTCCACGGTGGATATTCCACGATGGATATTCCCTGTTGGTATTCCACGGTGGATATTCCCTGTGGGTATTCCACGTGGATATTCCACGGTGGATATTCCACGGTGGATATTCCACGGTGGATATTCCACCGTGGATATTCCGATGGATATTCCTGTGGGTATTCCACGATGGATATTCCACTGTGGATATTCCACGGTGGATATTCCCGTGGGTATTCCACGATGGATATTCCCTGTGGGTATTCCACGATGGATATTCCCTGTGAGTATTCCACGGTGGATATTACACGATGGATATTCCCTGTGGGTATTCCACGATGGATATTCCACTGTTGGTATTCCACGATGGATATTCCACTGTGGATATTCCACGTATATATTCCCGTTGGTATTCCACGGTGGATATTCCACGATGGATATTCCTTGTGGGTATTCCACGATGGATATAATACTTTGGATATTCCACCTTGGATATTCCCTGTATGTATTCCACGATGGATATTCCACGGTGGATATTCCACGGTGGATATTCCACGATGGATATTCCCTGTGGTATTCCACGGTGGATATTCCACGATGGATATTCCACGGTGGATATTCCACCGTGGATATTCCACGATGGATATTCCCTGTGGGTATTCCACGATGGATATTCCACTGTGGATATTCCACGGTGGATATTCCCTGTGGGTATTCCACGATGGATATTCCACGGTGGATATATTAAACCGTGGATATTCCACGATGGATATTCCCTGTGGATTCCACGATGGATATTCCACGGTGGATATTCCACGTGGATATTCCACCGTGGATATTCCACGATGGATATTCCACGGTGGATATTCCACGATGGATATTCCACGGTGGATATTCCACGGTGGATATTCCACCGTGGATATTCCACGATGGATATTCCACCGTGGATATTCCACGATGGATATTCCTGTGGTATTCCACGATGGATATTCCACTGTGGATATTCCACGGTGGATATTCCCTGTGGGTATTCCACGATGGATATTCCACGGTGGATAGATATTCCACCGTGGATATTCCACGATGGATATTCCCTGTGGGTATTCCACGATGGATATTCCACGGTGGATATTCCACGGTGGATATTCCACCGTGGATATTCCACGATGGATATTCCACGGTGGATATTCACGGTGGATATTCCACCATGGATATTCCACGATGGATAGATATTCCCCGTGGATATTCCACGATGGATATTCCTGTGGGTATTCCACGATGGATATTCCACTTTGATATACCTGTGGGTATTTCACCGATGGATATTCCACGATGGATATTCCACGGTGGATAGATATTCCACCGTGGATATTCCACGATGGATATTCCCTGTGGGTATTCCACGATGGATATTCCACGGTGGATATTCCCTGTGGGTATTCCACGATGGATATTCCACGATGGATATTCCACGGTGGATATTCCACGATGGATATTCCTGTGGGTATTCCACGATGGATATTCCACGGTGGATATTCCACGGTGGATATTCCCTGTGGGTATTCCACGATGGATATTCCCTGTTGGTATTCCACGGTGGATATTCCCTGTGGGTATTCCACGATGGATATTCCACGGTGGATATTCCACGGTGGATATTCCACGGTGGATATTCCACGGTGGATATTCCACGATGGATATTCCTGTGGGTATTCCACGATGGATATTCCATGTGGATATTCCACGGTGGATATTCCCTGTGGGTATTCCACGATGGATATTCCCTGTGGGTATTCCACGATGGATATTCCACGATGGATATTCCACGGTGGATATTCCACCGTGGATATTCCACGATGGATATTCCCTGTGGGTATTCCACGATGGATATTCCACTGTGGATATTCCACGGTGGATATTCCCTGTGGGTATTCCACGATGGATATTCCCTGTGGTATTCCACGATGGATATTCCACGGTGGATATTCCCGTGGATATTCCACGATGGATATTCCCTGTGGGTATTCCACGATGGATATTCCACTGTGGATATTCCACGGTGGATATTCCACGATGGATATTCCCTGTGGGTATTCCACGGTGGATATTCCCTGTGGGTATTCCACGATGGATATTCCACGGTGGATATTCCACGGTGGATATTCCACGGTGGATATTCCACCGTGGATATTCCACGATGGATATTCCCTGTGGGTATTCCACGATAGGATATTCCACTGTGGATATTCCACGGTGGATATTCCACGATGGATATTCCCTGTTGGTATTCCACGGTGGATATTCCCTGTGGGTATTCCACGATGGATATTCCACGGTGGATATTCCACGGTGGATATTCCACGGTGGATATTCCACCGTGGATATTCCACGATGGATATTCCCTGTGGGTATTCCACGATAGATATTCCCTGTGGGTATTCCACGGTGGATATTCCACGATGGATATTCCCTGTTGGTATTCCACGTGGATATTCCCTGTGGGTATTCCACGATGGATATTCCCTGTGGGTATTCCACGATGGATATTCCACGGTGGATATTCCACCGTGGATATTCCACGATGGATATTCCACGGTGGATATTCCACGGTGGATATTCCACCGTGGATATTCCACGATGGATAGATATTCCACCGTGGATATTCCACGATGGATATTCAATGTGGGTATTCCACGATGGATATTCCACGGTGGATATAACCTGTGGGTTTTTCACGATGGATTTTCCACGATGGATATTCCACGGTGGATAGATATTCCACCGTGGATATTCCACGATGGATATTCCCTGTGGGTATTCCACGATGAATATTCCACGGTGGATATTCCCTGTGGGTATTCCACGATTGATATTCCCTGTGAGTATTCCACGGTGGATATTACACGATGGATATTCCCTGTGGGTATTCCACGATGGATATTCCACTGTTGGTATTCCACGATGGATATTCCACTGTGGATATTCCACGGTATATATTCCCTGTTGGTATTCCACGGTGGATATTCCACGATGGATATTCCTTGTGGGTATTCCACGATGGATATAATACTGTGGATATTCCACCTTGGATATTCCACGGTGGATATTCCACGATGGATATTCCACGGTGGATATTCCACGTGGATATTCCACTGTGGGTATCCCATGATGGATATTCCACTGTGGATATTCCCTGTGGGTATTCCACGATGGATATTCCACGGTGGATATTCCACGGTGGATATTCCACGGTGGATATTCCCTGTGGGTATTCCACGGTGGCTATTCCACGATGGATATTCCCTGTGGGTATTCCACGATGGATATTATACTGTGGATATTCCACGATGGATATTCCACGGTGGATATTCCACGGTGGATATTCCACGATGGATATTCCCTGTGGGTATTCCACGGTGGATATTCCACGATGGATATTCCACTGTGGATATTTCACGATGGATATTCCCTATTGGTATTCCACGATGGATATTCCACGGTGGATATTCCACGGTGGATATTCCCTGTGGGTATTCCACGATGGATATTCCCTGTGGGTATTCCACGGTGGATTTTCCACGACGGATATTCCACGGTGGATATTCCACCGTTGGTATTCCACGGTGGATATTCCCTGTGGGTATTATACGATGGATATTCCACGGTGGATATTCCACGTAGATATTCCTTGATGGATATTCCACGGTGGATATTCCACCGTGGATATTCCACGATGGATATTCCCTGTGGGTATTCCACGATGGATATTCCACTGTGGATATTCCACGGTGGATATTCCCTGTGGGTATTCCACGATATATATTCCACGGTGGATATTCCACGGTGGATAGATATTAAACCGTGGATATTCCACGATGGATATTCCCTGTGGGTATTCCACGATGGATATTCCACGGTGGATATTCCACGGTGGATATTCCACCGTGGATATTCCACGATGGATATTCCACGGTGGATATTCCACGGTGGATATTCCACCGTGGATATTCCACGATGGATAGATATTCCACCGTGGATATTCCACGATGGATATTCCCTGTGGGTATTCCACGATGGATATTCCACGGTGGATATAACCTGTGGGTTTTTCACGATGGATTTTCCACGATGGATATTCCACGGTGGATATTTCACGATGGATATTCCTGTGGGTATTCCACGATGGATATTCCACGGTGGATATTCCACGGTGGATATTCCCTCCCGTGGGTATTCCACGATGGATATTCCCTGTGGGTATTCCACGATGGATATTCCCTGTGAGTATTCCACGGTGGATATTACACGATGGATATTCCACGGTGGATATTCCCTGTGGGTATTTCACGATGGATTTTCCACGATGGATATTCCACGGTGGATATTCACGATGGATATTCCCTGTGGTATTCCACGATGGATATTCCACGGTGGATATTCCACGGTGGATATTCCCTGTGGGTATTCCACGATGGATATTCCCTGTGGGTATTCCACGATTGATATTCCCTGTGAGTATTCCACGGTGGATATTACACGATGGATATTCCCTGTGGGTATTCCACGATGGATATTCCACTGTTGGTATTCCACGATGGATATTCCACTGTGGATATTCCACGGTATATATTCCCTGTTGGTATTCCACGGTGGATATTCCACGATGGATATTCCCTGTGAGTATTCCACGGTGGATATTCCACGATGGATATTCCACGGTGGATATTCCACGTGGATATTCCACTGTGGGTATCCCATGATGGATATTCCACTGTGGATATTCCCTGTGGTATTCCACGATGGATATTCCACTGTGGATATTCCACGGTGGATATTCCCTCTGGGTATTCCACGATGGATATTCCACGGTGGATATTCCACGATGGATATTCCCTGTTGGTATTCCACGGTGGATATTCCCTGTGGGTATTCCACGATGGATATTCCACGGTGGATATTCCACGGTGGATATTCCACGGTGGATATTCCACCGTGGATATTCCACGATGGATATTCCCTGTGGGTATTCCACGATAGATATTCCACTGTGGATATTCCACGGTGGATATTCCCTGTGGGTATTCCAACGATGGATATTCCCTGTGGGTATTCCACGATGGATATTCCACGGTGGATATTCCACGATGGATATTCTCTGTGGGTATTCCACGGTGGATATTCCACGATGGATATTCCCTGTTGGTATTCCACGGTGGATATTCCACGGTGGATATTCCACGGTGGATATTCCACCGTGGATATTCCACGATGGATATTCCCTGTGGGTATTCCACGATGGATATTCCACTGTGGATATTCCACGGTGGATATTCCCTGTGGGTATTCCACGATGGATATTCCCTGTGGGTATTCCACGATGGATATTCCACGGTGGATATTCCACGATGGATATTCTCTGTGGGTATTCCACGGTGGATATTCCACGATGGATATTCCCTGTTGGTATTCCACGGTGGATATTCCCTGTGGGTATTCCACGGTGGATATTCCACGGTGGATATTCCACGGTGGATATTCCACGGTGGATATTCCACCGTGGATATTCCACGATGGATATTCCCTGTGGGTATTCCACGATAGATATTCCACTGTGGATATTCCACGGTGAATATTCCCTGTGGGTATTCCACGATGGATATTCCCTGTGGGTATTCCACGATGGATATTCCCTGTGAGTATTCCACGGTGGATATTACACGATGGATATTCCCTGTGGGTATTCCACGATGGATATTCCACTGTTGGTATTCCACGATGGATATTCCACTGTGGATATTCCACGGTGGATATTCCCTGTTGGTATTCCACGGTGGATATTCCACGATGGATATTCCTTGTGGGTATTCCACGATGGATATATACTTTGGATATTCCACCTTGGATATTCCCTGTATGTATTCCACGATGGATATTCCACGGTGGATATTCCACGGTGGATATTCCACGATGGATATTCCCTGTGAGTATTCCACGGTGGATATTCCACGTGGATATTCCACGGTGGATATTCCACCGTGGATATTCCACCACGATGGATATTCCCTGTGGGTATTCCACGATGGATATTCCACTGTGGATATTCCACGGTGGATATTCCCTGTGGGTATTCCACGATGGATATTCCACGGTGGATATTCCACGGTGGATAGATATTAAACCGTGGATATTCCACGATGGATATTCCCTGTGGGTATTCCACGATGGATATTCCACGGTGGATATTCCACGGTGGATATTCCACCGTGGATATTCCACGATGGATATTCCACGGTGGATATTCCACGATGGATATTCCACGGTGGATATTCCACGGTGGATATTCCCACGGGGATATTCCACGATGGATATTCCCTGTGGGTATTCCACGATGGATATTCCACTGTGGATATTCCACGGTGGATATTCCCTGTGGGTATTCCACGATATATTCCACGGTGGATAGATATTCCACGTGGATATTCCACGATGGATATTCCCTGTGGGTATTCCACGATGGATATTCCACGGTGGATATTCCACGGTGGATATTCCACCGTGGATATTCCACGATGGATATTCCACGGTGGATATTCCACGGTGGATATTCCACCATGGATATTCCACGATGGATAGATATCCACCGTGGATATTCCACGATGGATATTCCCTGTGGGTATTCCACGATGGATATTCCACTTTGGATATAACCTGTGGATTTCCACGATGGATATTCCACGATGGATATTCCACGGTGGATAGATATTCCACCGTGGATATTCCACGATGGATATTCCTGTGGGTATTCCACGATGGATATTCCACGGTGGATATTCCCTGTGGGTATTCCACGATGGATATTCCACGATGGATATTCCACGGTGGATATTCCACGATGGATATTCCCTGTGGGTATTCCACGATGGATATTCCACGGTGGATATTCCACGGTGGATATTCCCTGTGGTATTCCACGATGGATATTCCCTGTTGGTATTCCACGGTGGATATTCCCTGTGGGTATTCCACGATGGATATTCCACGGTGGATATTCCACGGTGGATATTCCACCGTGGATATTCCACGATGGATATTCCTGTGGTATTCCACGATGGATATTCCACTGTGGATATTCCACGGTGGATATTCCCTGTGGGTATTCCACGATGGATATTCCCTGTGGGTATTCCACGATGGATATTCCACGGTGGATATTCCACCGTGGATATTCCACGATGGATATTCCCTGTGGTATTTCCACGATGGATATTCCACTGTGGATATTCCACGGTGGATATTCCACGATGGATATTCCCTGTTGGTATTCCACGATGGATATTCCCTGTTGGTATTCCACGATGGATATTCCCTGTGGTATTCCACGATGGATATTCCCTGTGGGTATTCCACGATGGATATTCCACGTGGATATTCCACGGTGGATATTCCACGGTGGATATTCCACGGTGGATATTCCACCGTGGATATTCCACGATGGATATTCCCTGTGGGTATTCCACGATGGATATTCCACTGTGGATATTCCACGGTGGATATTCCCTGTGGGTATTCCACGATGGATATTCCCTGTGGGTATTCCACGATGGATATTCCACGGTGGTATTCCACGATGGATATTCCACTGTGGTATTCCACGATGGATATTCCACGGTGGATATTCCACCGTGGATATTCCACGATGGATATTCCTGTGGGTATTCCACGATGGATATTCCACGTGGATATTCCACGGTGGATATTCCACGATGGATATTCCCTGTTGGTATTCCACGGTGGATATTCCCTGTGGGTATTCCACGATGGATATTCCACGGTGGATATTCCACGGTGGATATTCCACGGTGGATATTCCACCGTGGATATTCCACGATGGATATTCCCTGTGGGTATTCCACGATGGATATTCTCTGTGGGTATTCCACGGTGGATATTCCACGATGGATATTCCCTGTTGGTATTCCACGGTGGATATTCCCTGTGGGTATTCCACGATGGATATTCCCTGTGGGTATTCCACGATGGATATTCCACGGTGGATATTCCACCGTGGATATTCCACGATGGATATTCCACGGTGGATATTCCACGGTGGATATTCCACCGTGGATATTCCACGATGGATAGATATTCCACCGTGGATATTCCACGATGGATATTCCCTGTGGGTATTCCACGATGGATATTCCACGGTGGATATTCCCTGTGGGTATTTCACGATGGATTTTCCACGATGGATATTCCACGGTGGATAGATATTCCACCGTGGATATTCCACGATGGATATTCCCTGTGGGTATTCCACGATGGATATTCCACGGTGGATATTCCCTGTGGGTATTCCACGATGGATATTCCCTGTGGTATTCCACGGTGGATATTCCACGATGGATATTCCCTGTGGATATTCCACGATGGATATTCCCTGTGGGTATTCCACGATGGATATTCCACTGTGGATATTCCACGGTGGATATTCCCTGTGGGTATTCCACGATGGATATTCCACGATGGATATTCCTGTGGATATTCCACGATGGATATTCCACGATGGATATTCCACGGTGGATAGATATTCCACCGTGGATATTCCACGATGGATATTCCTGTGGGTATTCCACGATGGATATTCCACGTGGATATTCCCTGTGGGTATTCCACGATGGATATTCCACGATGGATATTCCACGTGGATATTTCACGATGGATATTCCCTGGATATTCCACGATGGATATTCCACGGTGGATATTCCACGGTGGATATTCCCTGTGGGTATTCCACGATGGATATTCCCTGTGGTATTCCACGGTGGATATTCCCTGTGGGTATTCCACGATGGATATTCCACGGTGGATATTCCACGGTGGATATTCCCCGTGGATATTCCACGATGGATATTCCCTTGGTATTCCACGATGGATATTCCACTGTGGATATTCCACGGTGGATATTCCCTGTGGGTATTCCACGATGGATATTCCCTGTGGGTATTCCACGATGGATATTCCACGGTGGATATTCCACCGTGGATATTCCACGATGGATATTCCCTGTGGGTATTCCACGATGGATATTCCACTGTGGATATTCCACGGTGGATATTCCACGATGGATATTCCCTGTGGGTATTCCACGATGGATATTCCCTGTGGATATTCCACGGTGGATATTCCCGGTGGTATTCCACGGTGGATATTCCCTGTGGATATTCCACGATGGATATTCCACGGTGGATATTCCACGGTGGATATTCCACGGTGGATATTCCACGGTGGATATTCCACCGTGGATATTCCACGATGGATATTCCCTGTGGGTATTCCACGATGGATATTCCACTGTGGATATTCCACGGTGGATATTCCCTGTGGTATTCCACGATGGATATTCCCTGTGGGTATTCCACGATGGATATTCCACGGTGGATATTCCACGATGGATATTCCACTGTGGTATTCCACGATGGATATTCCACGGTGGATATTCCACCGTGGATATTCCACGATGGATATTCCCTGTGGGTATTCCACGATGGATATTCCACTGTGGATATTCCACGGTGGATATTCCACGATGGATATTCCCTGTTGGTATTCCACGGTGGATATTCCCTGTGGTATTCCACGATGGATATTCCACGGTGGATATTCCACGGTGGATATTCCACGGTGGATATTCCACCGTGGATATTCCACGATGGATATTCCCTGTGGGTATTCCACGATGGATATTCCATGTGGATATTCCACGGTGGATATTCCACGATGGATATTCCCTGTGGTATTCCACGGTGGATATTCCCTGTGGGTATTCCACGATGGATATTCCACGGTGGATATTCCACGGTGGATATATCCACGGTGGATATTCCACCGTGGATATTCCACGATGGATATTCCCTGTGGGTATTCCACGATGGATATTCCTCTGTGGTATTCCACGGTGGATATTCCACGATGGATATTCCCTGTGGGTATTCCACGGTGGATATTCCCTGTGGGTATTCCACGATGGATATTCCCTGTGGGTATTCCACGATGGATATTCCACGGTGGATATCCCCGTGGATATTCCACGATGGATATTCCACGCGGTGGATATTCCACGGTGGATATTCCACGTGGATATTCCACGATGGATAGATATTCCACCGTGGATATTCCACGATGGATATTCCCTGTGGGTATTCCACGATGGATATTCCACGGTGGATATAACCTGTGGGTTTTTCACGATGGATTTTCCACGATGGATATTCCACGGTGGATAGATATCCACCGTGGATATTCCACGATGGATATTCCCTGTGGGTATTCCACGATGGATATTCCACGGTGGATATTCCCTGTGGGTATTCCACGATGGATATTCCCTGTGAGTATTCCACGGTGGATTTACACGATGGATATTCCCTGTGGGTATTCCACGATGGATATTCCATGTTGGTATTCCACGATGGATATTCCACTGTGGATATTCCACGGTATATATTCCCTGTTGGTATTCCACGGTGGATATTCCACGATGGATATTCCTTGTGGGTATTCCACGATGGATAATACTGTGGATATTCCCCTGGATATTCCACGGTGGATATTCCACGATGGATATTCCACGGTGGATATTCCACGTGGATATTCCACTGTGGGTATCCCATGATGGATATTCCACTGTGGATATTCCCTGTGGGTATTCCACGATGGATATTCCACGGTGGATATTCCACGGTGGATATTCCACGGTGGATATTCCCTGTGGTATTCCACGGTGGATATTCCACGATGGATATTCCCTGTGGGTATTCCACGATGGATATTATACTGTGGATATTCCACGATGGATATTCCACGGTGGATATTCCACGGTGGATATTCCACGATGGATATTCCCTGGGGTATTCCACGGTGGATATTCCACGATGGATATTCCACTGTGGATATTTCACGATGGATATTCCCTATTGGTATTCCACGATGGATATTCCACGGTGGATATTCCACGGTGGATATTCCCTGTGGGTATTCCACGATGGATATTCCCTGTGGGTATTCCACGGTGGATTTTCCACGACGGATATTCCACGGTGGATATTCCACCGTGGTATTCCACGGTGGATATTCCCTGTGGGTATTATACGATGGATATTCCACGATGGATATTCCACTGTGGATATTCCACGGTATATATTCCCTGTTGGTATTCCACGGTGGATATTCCACGATGGATATTCCCTGTGGGTATTCCACGATGGATATTCCACTGTGGATATTCCACGTGGATATTCCCTGTGGGTATTCCACGATATTATTCCACGGTGGATATTCCACGGTGGATATTTAAACCGTGGATATTCCACGATGGATATTCCCTGTGGGTATTCCACGATGGATATTCCACGGTGGATATTCCACGGTGGATATTCCACCGTGGATATTCCACGATGGATATTCCCTGTGGGTATTCCACGATGGATATTCCACTGTGGGTATTCCACGGTGGATATTCCACGATGGATATTCCCTGTGGGTATTCCACGATGGATATTCCCTGTGGGTATTCCACGATGGATATTCCCTGTGGGTATTCCACGATGGATATTCCACGGTGGATATTCCACCGTGGATATTCCACGATGGATATTCCACGGTGGATATTCCACGGTGGATATTCCACCGTGGATATTCCACGATGGATATTCCACCGTGGATATTCCACGATGGATATTCCCTGTGGGTATTCCACGATGGATATTCCACGGTGGATATTCCCTGTGGATTTTCACGATGGATATTCCACGATGGATATTCCACGGTGGATATTCCACGGTGGATATTCCACGGTGGATATTCCCTGTGGATATTCCACGGTGGATATTCCACGATGGATATTCCCTGTGGGTATTCCACGATGGATATTCACTGTGGATATTCCACGATGGATATTCCACGGTGGATATTCCCGTGGATATTCCACGATGGATATTCCCTGTGGGTATTCCACGGTGGATATTCCACGATGGATATTCCCTGTGGATATTCCACGATGGATATTCCCTGTGGTATTCCACGATGGATATTCCACGGTGGATATTCCACGGTGGATACGGTGGATATTCCCTGTGGGTATTCCACGATGGATATTCCTGTGGGTATTCCACGGTGGATATTCCACGACGGATATTCCACGGTGGATATTCCACCGTTGTATTCCACGGTGGATATTCCCTGTGGGTATTCCACGATGGATATTCCACGATGGATATTCCACTGTGGATATTCCACGGTGGATATTCCCTGTGGTATTCCACGGTGGATATTCCACGATGGATATTCCCTGTGGGTATTCCACGATGGATATTCCACTGTGGATATTCCACGTGGGTATTCCACGGTGGATATTCCCTGTGGGTATTCCACGATATATTCCACGGTGGATATTCCACGGTGGATATATATTAAACCGTGGATATTCCACGATGGATATTCCCTGTGGGTATTCCACGATGGATATTCCACGGTGGATATTCCACGGTGGATATTCCACCGTGGATATTCCACGATGGATATTCCCTGTGGGTATTCCACGATGGATATTCCCTGTGGGTATTCCACGGTGGATATTCCACGATGGATATTCCCTGTGGTATTCCACGGTGGATATTCCCTGTGGGTATTCCACGATGGATATTCCCTGTGGTATTCCACGATGGATATTCCACGGTGGATATTCCACCGTGGATATTCCACGATGGATATTCCACGGTGGATATTCCACGGTGGATATTCCACCGTGGATATTCCACGATGGATAGATATTCCACGTGGATATTCCACGATGGATATTCCATGTGGGTATTCCACGATGGATATTCCACGGTGGATATTACCTGTGGGTTTTTCACGATGGATTTTCCACGATGGATATTCCACGGTGGATAGATATTCCACCGTGGATATTCCACGATGGATATTCCCTGTGGGTATTCCACGATGAATATTCCACGGTGGATATTCCCTGTGGGTATTCCACGATTGATATTCCCTGTGAGTATTCCACGGTGGATATTACACGATGGATATTCCCTGTGGGTATTCCACGATGGATATTCCACTGTTGGTATTCCACGATGGATATTCCACTGTGGATATTCCACGGTATATATTCCCTGTTGGTATTCCACGTGGATATTCCACGATGGATATTCCTTGTGGGTATTCCACGATGGATATAATACTGTGGATATTCCACCTTGGATATTCCACGGTGGATATTCCACGATGGATATTCCACGGTGGATATTCCACCGTGGATATTCCACTGTGGGTATCCCATGATGGATATTCCACTGTGGATATTCCCTGTGGGTATTCCACGATGGATATTCCACGGTGGATATTCCACGGTGGATATTCCACGGTGGATATTCCCTGTGGGTATTCCACGGTGGCTATTCCACGATGGATATTCCCTGTGGGTATTCCACGATGGATATTATACTGTGGATATTCCACGATGGATATTCCACGGTGGATATTCCACGGTGGATATTCCACGATGGATATTCCCTGTGGGTATTCCACGGTGGATATTCCACGTGGATATTCCACTGTGGATATTTCACGATGGATATTCCCTATTGGTATTCCACGATGGATATTCCACGGTGGATATTCCACGGTGGATATTCCCTGTGGGTATTCCACGATGGATATTCCCTGTGGGTATTCCACGGTGGATTTTCCACGACGGATATTCCACGGTGGATATTCCACCGTTGGTATTCCACGGTGGATATTCCCTGTGGGTATTATACGATGGATATTCCACGGTGGATATTCCACTGTGGATATTCCACGGTGATATATTCCCTGTGGGTATTCCACGGTGGATATTCCACGATGGATATTCCCTGTGGGTATTCCACGATGGATATTCCACTGTGGATATTCCACGGTGGATATTCCCTGTGGGTATTCCACGATATATATTCCACGGTGGATATTCCACGGTGGATAGATATTAAACCGTGGATATTCCACGATGGATATTCCCTGTGGGTATTCCACGATGGATATTCCACGGTGGATATTCCACGGTGGATATTCCACCGTGGATATTCCACGATGGATATTCCACGGTGGATATTCCACGGTGGATATTCCACCGTGGATATTCCACGATGGATAGATATTCCACCGTGGATATTCCACGATGGATATTCCCTGTGTGGGTATTCCACGATGGATATTCCACGTGGATATAACCTGTGGGTTTTTCACGATGGATTTTCCACGATGGATATTCCACGGTGGATATTTCACGATGGATATTCCCTGTGGGTATTCCACGATGGATATTCCACGGTGGATATTCCACGGTGGATATTCCCTGTGGGTATTCCACGATGGATATTCCCTGTGGGTATTCCACGATTGATATTCCCTGTGAGTATTCCACGGTGGATATTACACGATGGATATTCCACGGTGGATATTCCCTGTGGGTATTTCACGATGGATTTTCCACGATGGATATTCCACGGTGGATATTTCACGATGGATATTCCCTGTGGGTATTCCACGATGGATATTCCACGGTGGATATTCCACGGTGGATATTCCCTGTGGGTATTCCACGATGGATATTCCCTGTGGGTATTCCACGATGGATATTCCCTGTGAGTATTCCACGGTGGATATTCCACGATGGATATTCCACTGGGTATTCCACGATGGATATTCCACTGTTTGTATTCCACGATGGATATTCCACTGTGGATATTCCACGGTGGATATTCCCTGTTGGTATTCCACGGTGGATATTCCACGATGGATATTCCCTGTGAGTATTCCACGGTGGATATTCCACGATGGATATTCCACGGTGGATATTCCACTGTGGGTATTCCATGATGGATATTCCACTGTGGATATTCCCTGTGGTATTCCACGATGGATATTCCACTGTGGATATTCCACGGTGGATATTCCCTCTGGGTATTCCACGATGGATATTCCACGGTGGATATTCCACGATGGATATTCCCTGTTGGTATTCCACGGTGGATATTCCCTGTGGGTATTCCACGATGGATATTCCACGGTGGATATTCCACGGTGGATATTCCACGGTGGATATTCCACCGTGGATATTCCACGATGGATATTCCCTGTGGGTATTCCACGATAGATATTCCACTGTGGATATTCCACGGTGGATATTCCCTGTGGGTATTCCACGATGGATATTCCCTGTGGGTATTCCACGATGGATATTCCACGGTGGATATTCCACGATGGATATTCCTGTGGGTATTCCACGGTGGATATTCCACGATGGATATTCCCTGTGTGGTATTCCACGGTGGATATTCCACG